>MU968389.1:1461268-1667022 GCA_034641835.2 Pinus albicaulis
GCATAGCTTTTCTTACGGATTATGATTGTGTAGCTCACTTTTTTAGTGTGTTAATCTTTTGTTTCCATTTTTTTGGTTTGTTATTTTTTTAGTTTTTTCTTTTGTTTCCATATTCATGTAATGCATGTATGAAGAGATGAGCTAAGTTCAGTGGAGTTAGCTCGAGTTCAATATCAAAAGTAGGTGTGTGAGTTTCTATAAAGTAGTTAGCTAGAGAAAAGATAAGCCAAGTTAGAGTTTGCATAATTTCATATTTAGTAAGTTTGATTCTTATATAAGGTGTGAAAGTTATGAGGTAAAAAGAGAGAGGAGGCACAAATAGGTAAATGGAACATGAAAAATATTATAAATAAAGATTTATTTTGTGTGAATTGTGTGTTTTCCTCCTTTTACCTTTCTATCAAATTAGTATCACAATCCAGAAAAAGTTACAAGATCTAAGAAGCAAGATCAACCTGCAAAATCGTCACCGTATGAAAAGAAAACAACCTAAATTTTAAAAAAATCATAAAGAGGCCATTGTCACATGATTACTAAACAGTGTGACAATCACAGCTCTAAAATGTGACAATCGCAGATCTAAAACACTAAAGGTTTGACATTTACGAGAAAGTTACGATGTAGCAAATTTTGGGTTTTCATCATGTGTGTTACCTCTTTTATTTTAGAGAGGAAAAAAACGTTGTTCATTTGTATTATGAAAATAAACATTACATTGTCTCATGTATGCATCTTATGGCATCAATCCAGATTTTGAAAGGATGTGTTCTCGCTATAATGAGATTTTAGTCATTTACATAAATCATCACATAACATTTCAACCTAAAGAAACTAGGACTAAGGATTGATAAAGTAAACATCCATTTGAGATAGTCAGCAAAACGAGTCTAAATACGATAAAAAATAGAGTTTCAAGACTCAACTAGCCTGTTCAAACAAAATGCATGACAACCAGACTATTAAACAACGTTATAAGCCACATGAGTCAAGGGAAGTGAAGAGGTATAAGGGTAGTAATATATGCAGGCTCGCTTGATGAAGGAGAAGAATACAACTTCTCATACATAAGGAGAGAAGCATATTGAATAAAGAGCCAGCTCGCTTGATTGAAAATACTACACCATGAAGTATCTGAATAAAACAATAAGACAAAACCTGCATGAGAATAGGACCCTGTATCATTCAAGGAGATGGAACAACATATTCTTGTAATAGTCGGGAACCACTGTAATGGAGGATATAGATACTACCAAGAGGGGCGGTGAGGCCCTTATTTGATAACCAATCAGCGTGAGTATTGTTTTCTCTGTATATGTGTTGCAATGGTGGATCATTGAGCTTTGCAAGAAGGTATTTTATTCGACAAATCCACCCTTGCATACCTTTTGGTTGATAGTGAGACCTTCCTGAAATCCCATCTAGGACAATCTTAGCATCTCTGTAGATGTTCACAGATTGAAACTGCAAATTGTAGGCCAACCATAGACCACTCCAAAAAGCTAGAATTTCCGCCTTATTATTTTCAAGATTTATCCATGCACCATATCCACACAAACCCCCCTGTTGAGCCCCATCGAAGAAAACCGCGGGAAGAGATATTGAATAGGGTCGGATAAGGTGTGACAAATCCTTCATAACATAAACTAGAATCGGTTGGGCAGCAATCCAAGCCATAACAAACCCATGGATTTGAGCAATTCACAGGCCTTCCATCAAATATAAAACGATTGCGTGCTAGCCATACCTCCCAAAATAAATAGAAGGGAAGAGATTGCAATTTACCTTTGTCTGCTCCCCATATAGCAAGAGTATTAATGAAATTGTTTGATTGTCACCTCAGATCTATAAGAAAATATGAAAAGAGGGAGCAAATCCCGCGTATGACAAGGAAAGACAAAAATAAGTGGACAGTCGATTCTCCATGGGCTTGACAAAAAATACACCATCCAGGACCATGCATTCCCCTTTTGTTTAGATTATCCCAGGCCAGTATATGGTCCTTCCAAACTAACCATCCAAAAAGTAAGATTTTATGGGGAATTTTCGAGCACCAATAGACCCAGAATGGAGAAAGATCCTTTTCGCCTATCTGATTACAGATAATTTGATTATAGATGTCCTTCACAACTAACCCATCCCCTTTCATAAACCCATCCCATACTATCTGATCTCTTTCCTGTTGAAATATTAAACCACCCACTTGTAAGCAGGCCACATAGCATTGCCAAGATCCAGCATCTCAGTGATGTAACCTCAGTTGGGTCGCATATTTCCATATCGGACACCCTTGTTTCCATATAGCTATCACCTGTGAGAGATAAAATATGCCCCTATGTGATATTATATGAATGAGCCTATCATCCATATGATGCCCATCACATAGACCCAAAATTCTGTCACTGCCCAAAGCAATTTGATGTCCATTTCCAAAACTCTAGACCAATCGTTCTACAAATAATCCCATAAATTTCTGGAAACTTTTCTAGATGTAAGACTCGCATTTCTTATTTACATATGATTTCATATATATCTACATTAGAGGATCACCATCTAAGTCTTTAAACCGAATGAGAGTAGGCCAGATGCCCTGTCCTTTTAGTGCTCTCCATAAACATTGTATTAAAAGAGAATTCGAAAAGGAACGCACATTCAAAAGACCCCAGCCCCCATATTCCTTAGGAACCAAGATACTTTCGAGCTTGCAGAGAGTGTAATTTTTGCCTTAGAAGCCCTTGTCCATAAAAACTGAGAAATTGCCGCATTGATTAAGGATATTGTGCGAACAAGGAGATAGAAAATGTGTGCCCAATATACAACTAACTACTGTAAGACTGCTTGAACGAGAATATATCTCCCTCCTAATGACAGCCATCTATGAGACCATTTGTGAATTTTGCCCTTAAACGTGTCAACAAGCCACATCCAATCTGTTGTTTTATAACCACATGGCTTCAATTTGAAACCCAATTTAGATATACCCTCCGATATATGCTTGATCTGAACACCAAAAACCCAGCAATGAAGTTGATCTCATTTACATCTCCTTGCAGGGGAATAAGGAAAGTTTACCTTTGTTGATGTTCAATAACACCAAATCGAAATAGGATGTAATGAAGATCAAACCAATGATTCCTTATGAGCCTACCAAAGACAAGTAGTGTTACCTATCCACAATGCGTCAACCCTCAGAAAATTCAACAAAGGTCAAGCGGGTAAGCTTAAAGGTTTAATTTTTTTTTAAAGGATTAAAGTCAAGTGGGCACACGTTTTCATTTGTATTCAAAAGACATTCATAAAGTTATTCTCAAGTATGAGACCATATACTTATTCGTGGAGACACTCTTTTAAGTTTGTTTTGGTAATATCGAAGAGTGGCTTAGAATATATTTTTAGGAGGCGTATACAGGTTTATAAAGAATTATAAAATATTTATTTAAAATGTTTTTTTTTAAGCATTTGTTTTTATATTAAAAAAATAGTATAGGTTATGAAAAGTTTTGTAAAGGTGCATGAAGGGTTTTGGTTTTATTTAAAGCAATTGTTGAAAGAGAATTTAGAAAGTGGTTTTATTTAAATAAGAGTTTAGTAAGGGTTTTGAAAATGTGTATTAGTTTTAAAAAAATTCTATTTTATTAAGTATGACAGTATTTTGAGTTTATAAAAATCTTTTTATATGGTAAGGATAGTGAATTTGGTGAAGATTGTTTCTTACGAGGTTTCTATTGAAAATCATATTTTTTTGGGGTGATATGGAGAGAAGCCTCATGCAATAGGGAAGGAAACTAGAACATAGAAGGTGAATGGTAAGCGAGAGACATCAGTCATGGGTTGGAAATGATACCTCAAGAAGATCGAATGAAGAGATTGAAAATAAGAGATAGATATTATTGTCATGTTTAGAGAGGTTAAAGGCACAACTAAGGAATTGAAAAGTCTAGCAGAAGACGAATAAGAGATCGAGGGTGATTGGTGTAACGTGGATCTACTAAAACCTCCTATGTTTATTAGTAAAAATTTTGATTTTTGGCTTGTCAAAATGCAAACTTTTCTTCGATGTGAAGAGTTGATCGATTATTGGTCTAATAAACCATATGATGAAGTATGTGAAGCTTAGATTTTATAAAACATGCATTAGATGGGAAAATTTTGTGCAAGGTAGTAAAAGCTAAATCTTCCCAGGAAGCATGGAATACCTTGGAAGCTGAATTTAGTATAAAATAAAGTGACGTGTAGCAGCAAATCATGTCACAGTATGTTGAAGAATCAATAGACAATTCAGCCACAAATATGATGGTAGATGAGAAAGTCTCTGTGAGGAAAATAAAGCTTGGAGAATCCCACTAAAAAGTGGATGATGGTCGTGAATACTATACAAGTGAAACCCATTATGCAGACATACATATAGATGAAAAATACATAACAAATACTGTTGAGAGAGAATTTGAAGCCTTTATGTGTGAAGCAGAGCAAGATCATATTCACGTGGATGGTGAGATGATGGTGAAGCCCATTGTGATGAGACACATGTGAATGATGATTGCAAAGTGAGATATGAATTAGTGAATTTAGCAGCAGCTGATAAGCTTGGTGAAGTCGAAATTTTTAATGAGAACATGCATGCTCGGATATCCCACCATAGGGAGGATGAAAATTATGATAATGAAATTTGTGGTATATTTTTTTAAACACGTACTAATTGTGGAAATATGGAAAGTGTCATGTTTGATGAAGAAGCGACGGGTGAAGTTTCCACTATAGCAGCAAGTTATAAAGAAAAAGTTGGAACTACTCTTGAAGTGGTGCGTGAACTGGCAACCACTGAGTTTGGAATATATAAAGCTACTAATAGAGCAACAAGTGGTTTAGTGGATCCAACAAATGAAATTGTTGATGTTAACTTTGTTGATGAATAATTAACTGATGATGAGTGGTTTCACAGGATGCAATAGAAAGAACACATTGATATGTTGTTATGTAGTTAAAGATGCCCACTTGTGTATGGAAACCAAGTGGAAGAAAACATGTTTGCAGTAACAGAGGTTGGTAAAGAAGTGGAAGAGAAAGAAAAGAAGGTAGAGAAGGAAGCGGAAGACGATAAATCTCTCACTGTAGATAATAATGAAGATGTTTTTTAAATTGATTTTGAGAGTGCAGGTAAACATGATAACAATCCAACTAAAAGAGGATGAACAAACAAATGCAGAAAAGGGCATGCAAGTTTTTGAAGACAAATAAGAAAGAATTCAAACAATCTTTTAGCAATGGAGTCAAGAAGATATTAGATATTGGTATCAATAAATATGATAGAAGGAATATCAAGAATATGAAGCGCAAGAAGCATCACAAATTTCCACAGTTTGAAGATGAAGAGTTGTGGTAGTATTCCATGGTTGAACAAATATTTGAAGAGGAATTTGAAGAGGATACGACTAGATTGTTTTTTAGAAAAAATATAGAGAAATCAAAGAAAAAGCACAACAACAACAAGTGAGGAAATATGAAGGTTAAAAAAAGAAAACAAAGCTAATAATTAAGTAGTTTTTAGGGTATAGAATTTGGAAGAAACGAAAAAGAAAATCCAACACTGTAAAAAGTTATTGAGCCAATTTTTTATTGTAAGCCTAGTTGAGAATTAGATCAGTAGACAAGTTTAAGCTATGTTGAGTCATGATTAAATTAAGGGTGAGTCATATGGTCATAATTAAGTAAGAGTGTTGGAAATAGTAATTACTCCCATATGCATGCAATGCATGAAGAGATGAGTTGAGTTAAGTTTAGTCCCATATTAGAAGTTGAGTGTGATTTTTGCATGAATTAGTTAGCCAAAGAAAAGGAAAGTCAAGTTAGAGTTTTCATGATTCAATATTAAGTAAGTGTGGTCCTTATATACCCTTGGTTGGGTCATTGTGAGGTGTGGAAGCTAAGAGGCAAGAAGAGAGGTATTGCATAGCTCGGTAGAGGGAATGTGAGAAAGATTTATGAATAGAGTTTATTTTTTGTGAATTGTGTGTTTTATTTCTTTACCTTTCCATCATGACTTACATCTTGTATGCCAACATTCTCAAAACAGGAAATAGGAAGTTCATGCAGAGGCTAGACAACTTGATAGGACAAACTACTTGCATTGAGTAATATCCACATTCCTATGCAATGATAGGCCATTGAGTAATATCCACATTGATATGCAATGATGTTTCAACATATGATATATTGGTATATAAATTATTATATTATAATTCTTTTAGAATGTGATCACATATATATCGCATATTGCAATGGATTGGAATCTAAGAAGAATTAAAAAATTGGTGAAAATCATAAATAGAGAGGTCATGTAGAGTTTAAAAAACTTCATGGGATTGGCCACATACCATAAAGAAATATGTATTAGGTATATTATGTAAGGGAATTTTCTATCGAGCCCAATTTATTTTCTTGGAAAACAAAATTTTTCCGAGAATTAAACAAGGAAATTTAAACAAAAATATGATCATTGGAGCATTTGAATCGTTTTTTTAATATTGGAATCGGATTCAACACCATCAAGAATCCTATGGCACCCAAAATCGTAAATCTTGATAGTTGTAACCCCGATTTCCAAAAATTTCAACTAGATTTTATCAAAATATTTCCATAATTTCCATTATTTTTGAACGAAATTATAATGTCGTTAGGTTATATTACTGTTTATTTAAGAAATATTAGTGTTTCAATGCGACATTTAGTACTATCGCACATATTTCAAATAATCGTGTATATATGGCCAGATGCAACATTAAATATGGTTTAAAGCAACATGAATATTGACAATCATTAACATAACTTTGACCTTATGGAATAGGAATCTGAAAAAAGAAGTAAAAAATAAGGTGCAAATGGTTGGCCTTTAAGTTAATAAATTTAAAATCCTTTATGTATATTAAATAGGATCTTTTCAAATAAATAAAAACCTTAACAATTTAAAATCTCGATGTATGAGGAAGAGAAAATATTATCCATTTAAAATTATGTGTTTATATGACCAAGACCTTGGATTGATATTGTAAATAAATATACATTTCATAGTAATAAAGTTACTATTTAATGTTTTGGATTATCATCATATCAAATAATTATGGCGCTTTACATATTGGTGCCATATGAAAATCTAGGGTAACACTCAAAGTAATAATTTCACCTCAAATACTAACCAATGCACAAAATGATTACTAAATGAGAATTTAATGTGCCTATTTGTTTCTCATAAATTGGATTTGGATTTTCTTGGTGATAGTTTCTATAAATTTGCAAATAACATCTACTTTGTGATATGATGTGGCCATCAAAGTATAATTTTAATTGTATTTTTAATTATTATAAGTACGCAGAATCTTCACGCGAAGCATAAAGTACAATTAATCAGGTCCCAAATGAAATGAACGACAAAGTTAATTATTTTGTACATGAGAATTACTTAGCGTACTTACTTAATATATAAGAGTCTCTCCATGTAATGTTCTAACTAGAGAGACAGAGTGAAATATCAAAACATGAATTAGCTATAACAAACAAATAAACATGTAATCTAGAAATTCATAAGAACAACAAGTTTAAAATATTCTTGAGCGTAAATAATAGAGTTGAGCCATTTTATTAAATATCCATTGAGAAATGTCTCGGGCGGGGCAGCTCAATTGGTTATCCGAAAAATGTGAAATTGTTGTAACTCGAAAGACCCAAGTTGAAATCCCCCTCTTGTGATCCAAATTGCAGGGAGAAGGACAATTCGTAGCCCCCCAAAGGTTTTCTAGTAGTTACGTGTCACGCGAGGTGCTAGGTTCCTCTGGGTTTATATATATATATATATATATATATCCAATGAAAAATTGAGTACAAAATATAGTGGAATGCGTGCACCTAGGCTTGCTTAAGCAAACACACAAAACCCAAGTGAGAATGAAGAAAAATCCACACTGAAATGGCTTAGTGGTTGCACACTCTACTAAGAAATTTACTCATGATGTTGCTAGAGGAAAATTGATATTTGGGGGCCTCAAATATGCTCCAAAATTTTTGAAAAATTATGACAATGATCTCCAACCTAGGACCAACAAAACCCAGAAATATTTTGGGCTAATTCCAACCTCCTTGAATTACCTAAAAATCAAGTGAAATTACCCACTTTCGAGCTATGTGTCCCACCATAATATCTATCGTTTCTCCACAGAATTATCCACAAAATAACTGAGAAATCATAGAAATATAGTGCTGAAAGGATTTGTGAAATTCCAGCTATTTCCCAGCATAAGATTGCAGCAATCGCTCCAGTAAAAACATGCTACCTATTGTAGAGATGAAATAGCTCACAAAAATGTACTAAAAGAAATATCCAATCAGCTCCAAGTTTTCTCTCCTAGGATGACACTCTAAGTTCACCGAAAGAAAGTTGGTATTCTCCACTTGGAAATCCTTGTGGTAAATAGAACTGGTTGACTTAGCTCAGCAACTTAAGAAAACATCCCTCAAATTTATAAATGAAATGTGAAAACCAGAATGATGAAAATGAGGCCTCAACCTTCCTTTTATTTTTTCTTTCACTTCCTCATACCATGGTTCGATTTTTCCCATACCATGGTTTGATCCTTCCCATGGTTTGATTTCCATGCTTGGTAATTCCACAACTTAACTTTAAATTTCTTCTTTTCATAATTCCCAATCATTGTCTTTTCTCCAAAGTTTATTAAATATCTCTACAACTTATTTCTCCTAACCTATATATATATATCACTAAAATTTAAAAATTGAGAATTTCCATGTCAAAGTTTTAATTGGGGATATAACAAACCTCCCCTCCAAAATGTTGTTTTTCCTCAAGCAACTATAGTGCTGGATGCTGCAAAAATATTTATCTTTCCCAAGTGAATTCTTCTTCAGGAAAATCCTTCAACTTTACAAGGAATTATCTGGGTTAACACACAAAAGTACAATTTCCTTTTCAAACACTAACCAATGCGTAGAATAATTACTAAATGAGAATTTAATTTTCCCATCTGTTTTTAATAAATTGGATTTGGATTTGATTGGCAATTTTCAAATAACACCTACTCCACAATATGATATGGTTGTCAAAGTACACTTTAACTGTATTTTTAAGTAGTACAAGTTCACACAACTCGAAGCTGCAAGTACAGTAATGCATGGCCAAAAGAAATGAAATATAGAGCATTTATTGCAAAGTTAATTATTTTCTTCCCGAACTTTCTTGTATATAGGAGTCTTTCCATTTATTGCAGAGTTAATTATTTTCTTCCCAGACTTGCTTGTATATAGGAGTCTTTCCATTTATGTGATTATGAATCACTGTCTATACAATTCTTACAGTCTTGACAAAAATGGAAGGGAATGGCAAGATGAAAATGGCATAAGAGGCAGTGAAAAGCTTAACAGAAGATTTGTTGCTCCAAATTTTGGCAAGATTACCCATTAAAAGCATCATAAGGTTTCAGGTATTTTGCAAAAGGTGGAATGAAATATTTAATTCATTAGAGTTCGAATGGTTGGTGTCCACTTTAGAGGTTTCTACAAATCCTACCTTTCTTCTTGTTCAAGGAATGCAATCTTGTTGTTTCCTTATAAATTTATGGATTAGCACAGAAAGTAGCTACAAATTTCACAATTTGTCTCTAGATTTTCTTCCAAGCCCTGTTTCCATTGTGGTTGGTTGCACGAGCTTACTTTGTTGCAGTGGAAAAGATGGAATTTACATATGCAATCATGTGAGCAAAGCGTGGATAGAACTCCCTGAATGTCTTGAGCATAAATACAGAAGATTCAATTTCATTTCTCTGGCTTTCGATATGTGTGCTACAGGTTGTACTATCATCACGGGAAGAAATTCTACAGTAGACAATGATGCAGTGGTTGAGATGTATGTGTTGAGATTGCAACAAGATGATGAGCTTAGTGGAAAGAATTCACCTTCAATAAGTGGGCCCGTAGGCTATTTTTGGCACACAGTCTATTTTTAGACTATGTCTATTTTTAGACATGTCGATCATATTCTATGAGTTGCAGGATGCTATTTGTGGATGGTTGGTCAAGCTGGAAAAATATATAGACTTCTATTTTTAGACATATTGGGCGGAATCTATTTTTAGATTGCCAGTTTAAAAATAGATATGTTGAATATTATTAGCTCTTAATAATATTTGGACTATAAACATTATCTTATTCTCTTGGAGCACTTCAGTTAAGTGCACAGATGTGGCACAGGAGTTGACAGAAGGAATTACGCTATTCCTGAGGGTTAAGTGGAACTATTGCATGGATACTTCGGTTAGAACTCATGAAAGAGTTTGGTGGAGTTATTGAGGTAGTTGGTAGAGTTGTGTTCGATTTGCTTGAGTTAAACATAGTTGAGCTAGTTGTATCTAATCTAACTTATTGATACACTAGTGAGGTGGTGTGAATTAATTATTAATTAATTCACTAATTAATAACTCATTAATCAACTAAAGAATACATCGATTAACTACGATTGCATGGACGATTCGATGGAGACGGTGAAGAGGTAGGTGGAAGAAGCCGGTGTGACTATCGGTTGTAACTATGCGTGCAGAAGTTTGCAACACACGGTGGTTGGAGATGCCAATGAGGATTGCGTGAGCAGGCGTACCAATTCTAGTTCATTGAGCCATTCTTCGGCGAGTGATTACTTGTGACAGAAGCGACTAGCGGTCGCGAGATTGGAGCATGTGTTTTGCTAGATTGGACCTGATTAGTGTGTAGAAATTGGAGATTGTACTGAGAGCTTGTGAGGAGCTTTGTATAATGATTGTTACATGATCTCTATGACATACAATATACAGATAGTTGGGGGTTTTCAGCTTTAAGCTTTCCCATAAATACTATGTTCATATGTGTGAATGTTTATGGTTTTAATGTGCGCATGCGATTGTTTTTATTTCCGCAATTAATGATCAATGGTAGAAGAGATTCTGTATTGTGCATGAAGTCAAATAGTGCGTGATCAGGAGAATATCGGTTGTATAACATATCAGTTATAGAAATTTCTACATGGTATCAGAGTGATATTGATCATTGGAGCAATTGCAAAGCATTGAAGCGGTTGATTTTTGTGCTGGTGGAATTCGAATTTGCAGCAGTGTTTTCTTGGTGTCGAAGTTGAGATGTATTTTAATGGATTGCGATTGGAGTATTCCCTTGAGGGCAGTTCAAATTATATTGCATGGAAGGACAGGATGGAGGCGGTGCTAGATGACAATGGGTTGAAGGAGTTCATAGATGCAGAAATTCCAAAACCTGCTTCTAGCGATGCTGCCACACTTGATGCATGGCAAAAGAAGACAGCAGTCTTGAAGGATTCTGCTGGAAGGTGCTGGAGGATGCATGGTGTCCCGACGAAGATTGTGTCACTCCATTCTTGATGTGGAAAGCTTTGACAGATTTATTTCAAAGCAAGAGCGACCAGAGGAAGTTGGCGCTCAAGGATAAACTCAGGAACATAAAAATGGAGAAAGGTGACAGTATACCCAAGTACTTCACGAAGTTTGTCCAGTGTAGGGATGAGCTGGGAAG
This sequence comes from Pinus albicaulis, assembly GCA_034641835.2. Lineage (NCBI taxonomy): Eukaryota > Viridiplantae > Streptophyta > Pinopsida > Pinales > Pinaceae > Pinus > Pinus albicaulis. The sequence continues at coordinate 1,472,846 of MU968389.1, forward strand.
TGTGAGGGTTACTGTAGATGACGAGGACTTGGTGAGCTTGGCTCTCCTTGGGATTCCGAAGAGTTGGCATTCCTATTAGGACTCTGTGAATGGTCGGGAGAAATTGCCAGCATGGGAGCGACTTTGGTCAGATCTTGTGCAAGAGGAGATAAGGTGGAATACCAGGGACGGATCTTCATCGAAGAGTGCAGATGAAGAAAATTGTGCTTTGGCTGCCAAAGCAAGGAAGGGAAAGAGCAAGAAGAATGCTTCTCAATCCAGTGCGAAAGGCAAGAAGCAGGACATGTCCAAGGTGAAGTGCTTTCACTGTCACCAACACGGACACTATGCCACTAATTGTCCATAGAAGAAGAAAAATAAGCAGACTGTTGGATCTGCAGCTGGAGAGGCCTTAGCCTTGCAGTTTGAGCTGGATTTTTCGCTGATCGCATGCTTGGTCTCAAGTATGATGGGTTTAGTGTGGTTTCTTGACAGTGGTGCATCTTTTCATATGACCGGAGATAAAGATGTGTTCACTGGTCTGGATGAGAAAGATCTTGGAGTGCACATCGAGATGGGCGATGATGGTAGATACAGTGCGACCAGTATCGGTACCATTTCCTTTGAGAGGGAGTCTGGTAAACCCTTCGTATTGAAGGAAGTGATGTATGTTCCAGGATTGAAGAATAATATGATCTCGGTGGCCATGTTAGAAGACAAGGGATATGATGTTGTTTTTAGCAAGGGAAAGGCTTTCCTGCGCAGAAAGGCAACTGGTGAAACCCGGAGGATAGGGGTTCGAGTTAAGAACCTTTATCAATTGCAGGTAGATGGCTGCACAACAATGGCAGGCAAGGCAGAAGGAGTGGTGATCCGGGATGAGGGCGAGCTATGACACAAGAGATTGGGCCATCTTCACCATGGTGCTTTGAAAATTTTGCAGAATATTTTTACGGGGCTTCCCGAAGGTACACTTGCGTAGTCAGATCAGTGCAAGGGATGTACTTTGGGAAAATTTGTGAAAGCCACCTTTCACGAGAAGGATAGTCGTGCCACGACGATCCTTGAGAGAATTCACATAGACGTGTGTGGACCTTTCTCAGTAGCAAACAATGAAAGCACCGGGTACTATGTGATATTTGTTGATGATTTTTCTCAAAGTGTTGGATCTTCTTCATGTAAGAGAAAGCGAGACATCTCAAAGTTTTGTGAGTTCAAGGAGCCTTTGGTGGAGAAATAATCGAGGAGACGGAGTGAAAGCTCTTAGGAGCTTGGCTCGATAGTGGTGAATTCATCTCATGAATTCACGGACTTTCACGTGAAGGAGTCGAAGGCTCACTTATCACTTCATAACCCACAACAGAATGGGGTCGTTGAGTGGAAGAACATAACGATCGTGGGTGCTGCAAGGGCGATGTTGCATGATCAGGGCCTTCCCATACACTTGTGGGCTGAGGCATGCAATATTGCGGTTTATGTGCAAAACCATTGTCCTCACAGGATACTTGGCATGAGTACACCCAAGGAGGCGTTTTCTGGTAAGAAGCCTAATATTTCCCATTTGAGGATTCTTGGTTCACCTGTTTACATTCATGTGATGAAGGATGCCAGGAAGAAGATGGAGCCGACCGCAGAGGTTGGGATATTTGTGGGGTACACTGATACACCCCACAACTATCATGTGTATTTGCTAGACAGTCGCAAGACTGTTGTGGGACGGGATATCAAATTTCATGAGGAGAAAGCCATGAAGTGTTTGCTTGAGAGGGAGCCACACTTGCATGCAGATGAGGAGCTATTAGTTCCTAAGGATGAGCCTCAGGATGTGGATCAGCCACAAGAGGAGGTTCATGGAGTGGAAGAGACCACTCATGTAGTGCCAACCATCAGAGGGCGGAAGCGCACTATAGAAGCTGAGCGACTGATTCAGGATGCAGAGAAGATTGTAGGAGCACCTACATCACAATGTAGACAGAGACAGTCACCTGACCGGTATATTGGATACATGGCTCTTATGAGTAAGTGTATCGTGACAAAGCCATCCTATTTTGAGGAAGTTGTGGGGGACCCTGCCTGGGTAGATGCCATGGTGGAAGAGTATGATTCGATTGTCAGAAACAATGCATGGGAGATTGTCCCAAGGCTGGAAGGGAAATCAGTGGTAGGTTCGAGATGGATCTACAAAGTGAAGCAAGCAACTGACGGGGTGTGGAGAAGTACAAGGCAAGATTTGTTGCCCGAGGCTTCTCACAGATTGAGGGGATCAATTATGAGGAAACCTTTTCACCTGTCACAAGGTATTCTTCCATACGGACGATTCTTGCTCTCTCAGCACAGATGGGGTGGCACATTCATCAGATGGATGTGAAGACTGCGTTCCTTAATGGAGTGATTGAGGAGGAGGTGTACATAGAGCAGCCCGAAGGTTTCAAGATCTTCAGCAGCGAGTCGCATGTGTGCAGGCTCAAAAGAGCGTTGTATGGGTTGAAACAAGCACCTCGTGCTTGGTACACACGGATAGGCAGTTATTTCATCGGACTTGGATTCTCCAAGAGTGAGGCGGATTCGAACCTATACCAAATTGTGGTGGAGGGTAAGTTGCTGATCATTGTACTTTATGTAGATGATTTGATTCTGACAGGTGATGAACTGTTGATACACTCATGCAACGCTGGTCTTACAAAGGAGTTTGAGATGAAGGACTTGGGCCTCCTTCATTATTTCCTGGGATTGGAAATTTGGCAGCGCAATGATGGATTGTTTTTGTCTCAAGGCAAGTATGCCTGGGAGATACTGGAGAAGTTCAACATGCATGGCTGCAAGCCTATCGACACTCCTCTTCCTGGTGGATGGAGGAAAAAGGATGCTACATCGGCAGAGGTAGTGGATGCCACTGTTTACCGACAGTTGGTGGGGTCTCTTATATATCTAGTCAATACACGACTTGACATATGCTACAATGTTAACCAGCTTTCACAAGCTATGGTTAAGCCTACCAAGCTCTTTTGGAAGGCAGGCAAGCATGTATTGAGATATCTCATAGGCACATCGAGATATGGATTATGGTACAGATAGTCGGATGGGGTGAAGCGTGTGGCTTCACAGATGCAGATTGGGCAGGGAGCCCAACGAACAGAAAGAGCACATCTGGAGGGATTTTCAGTATCGGGTCGACAGGAGTTTCTTGTTATAGCAGGAAGAAGAGATCCGTGGCACTCAGTTCAGTGGAGGCTAAGTATATGGCAGCGAGTTTGGCTGCATGTGAGGCTATATGGATGAGGAAGATCTTGGTCGGGTTGTTCGGTTCACACTTAAATCCTACTGTGATATATTGTGATAATCAGAGTTACATCAAACTCTCGGTTAATCCAGTATTTCATGATAGATCTAAACACATTGACATCTGGTATCATCATATCGAGGATTGTGTGGGACTTAAGATCATGTTATTACTTTCATACATTCCCACTGAGGATCTGTAAAGATGTTGATATCTTGACGAAGGCGCTCACCAAGAGCAAATTCGAATACCACAAAGGCAGGATAGGGGTGGCAGATAATCCTTATCTTGTTGAGAGGGAGTGTTGAGATTGTAACAAGATGATGAGCTTAGTGGAAATAAGTCGCCTTCACTAAGTGGGCCCGCAGGCTATTTTTGGCGCAAAGTATATTTTTAGACTATGCCTATTTTTAGACATATGGATCATGTTCTATGAGTTGTAGGATGCTATTTGTGGATGGTTGGTCAAGTCGGAAAAAATAGATGGACTTATATTTTTAGACATATTGCGTAATCTGCCTTATATTTCCAGCCTAAAAATAGATATGCGAATATTATTAGCTCTTAATAATATTTGGACTATAAACATTATCTTATTCTCTTGGAGCACTTCAAATAAGTGCACGATGTGCATAGAGACAGACAAAGGAATTACGCTATTCCCAGGGTTATGTGGCTATTGCATGGGATACTTCAAGCTAGAACTCATGTGACAGATTTGGTGGAGTTATTAAGGTATTGGTGGAGTTGTGTCTCGCTAATCAGGTTAAACATAGTTGAGCTATTGATACATACTAACCGATTGATACAAAGAGTGAGAGAGTGGTGAATTGTCATTAACTCATTAATCAACTAAAGAATACATCAGTTAACTACAGTGCATGGACAGTTTCAGTGGAGACCAGTGAAGAGGTAGGTGGAAGAGCAGTGTGACTCAGTTGTAACTATACTGTTGCATGATTTGCAACACACAGTGGTTGGAGATGCCAATGAGGATTGCGTGAGCAAGGCTGGACCAATTTGAGTTCATTCAGAGCCATTCTTCAGTAGTGATTGCGCAGTAGATGCAGGGTAGCAGGTGGCAGAGATTGGAGCATGTGTTTTGCTAGATCGGACCTGATTAGTGTGTAGCAATTGGAGATTGTACTGAGAGCTTGTGAGGAGCTTTGTATAATGATTGTTACATGATCTCTATTGCATATAATATACAGATAGTTGGGGGTTTTCAGCTTTAAGCTTTCCCATAAATACTGTGTTCATATGTGTGAATGTTTATGGTTTTAATGTGCGCATGCGATTGTTTTTATTTCCGCAATTAATGATCAATGGTAGAAGCGATTCTGTATTGTGCATGAAGTCAAATAGTGTGTGATCAGGAGAATCTCGGTTGTATAACATATTAGTTATATAAATTTCTACAGTATGATTCCAAGACTCTTAAGTGGACTGTATTGGAGATCCCTTTGGACAATGTAATTAGGCCTAGAGGTGAGGGAGTATATTCTAATGGAAAATTTCATTGGTTAAATGATGCACATGATGAGAAGCATTTTAGCTTAGTTACTTTTGATGGGGATCAAAGACAATGGATGACAATCGAAGGGCCATTGAGCTTTAGAGCTAAACTGCTATTGAAATGTTACATTCCAATGCAACATATTATTAAAGTCATTGGTTGTGAAGGGCATATAGTTGTAGTTTTTGATTATATATGGACCCTAAATGCTGATGAAGCAGAAGGAGAGAAATGGTCAAAATCATTTGAGGATGACTACGTCATGACATCTACGGACATTGTAGTCAATGATAGTTTTTGTGGTTCACCCTTTGATACACTGGCCAACAATGTTGCAATTCGCAGCTACAAAGGAAAATTGTTGCAGCTAATATAGTTCAATGAACTAGCAGATATTTCATTATCAGAATATAAGGATTCTCTAATTTCAATGCGCCCCTTTCAAGTAAACAATATTTGGTGGCCATAGGGCATATAGATTTCAGATTAATTTTTCCATGCTCTATCGTATGTACATTCTTTATTGTGCTTTTTTTTACATTGCATTGTTGTATAGAAAACGCCTCCTCGTATGTACACTCTTTATGATGTTTAAAAGTTGTGAGAATTGTTGTCGTTTTCGTTAGCATTTAGCACTATGTAGATATTTTGTAACATTCAAGGTATATTTTGTAATGTTTAAGGTTTTTCTGGTTCATGTCAAAGTTTGAAAATGGTAGCTATCTATCACATGGAATTTTTAGTATTTCACTGCTATTTTGTATCAGTTACCCGTGTCACTCTTTTTTGTTGAAGGCTGGGGCAGGTGGAATTTAATAAAAAAGGAAAAGAATGTGATGAGTTTATTTTGTAATTTTTTGTGTTATCATGTTGTTTTATTTTAAATTTATTGTAATTTAATTTTAAATTTCAATTAATAAGGGTGGCAATTTTACAATACATAATTATTATTGGGTTTCTCACTATGGCATTTTTAAAATAAAAAATGTATATATATATATGGATAAAATTAAATAAATATATAATCATCTTAATAATTTGCAACCTTAGCTGATATCAATAGGAATATTCAGGAAATCAATTTATGTTAGCTGCATCAATATGCGAGGCTTGGAAGATTGGAGAAGGAAATTAAGGCAATGCAACAGGTTTCAGTTGAATTACCAGGAGCTACAGCCAAAGATCCAGCGCCAGTTGAATCCGAGGAGGATTAAGACTTTCTTGATCTTATGCTACTCTTTCGTTTTAAATGGTTAATCCTTTTAATCCTTTTTGTATATGATATTGTCTATAGACTTGGATATTCTGTATCGATAGATATGGTATAGGTTGTTAAGACTTTTTTATGTTTTGACTGACTTATTTTGAACTTCAATGGCGAAAATACCTGCTTTCCTGCGGGCAGGTTGAGGTCTATTTTTGTATCTTTTGCCTGAATTTATTAATAGAAAATAAAAGGTACCACCTAAGCTTACAAAAAAAAAAAATTTTGCAATTATTGATTTTCAATTTTCAATTTATCTCAAGATATTTATTTCTACAAACACTTATCATATATATTAATTTTCTATTCATGATTTATAATTTTAAATCTATGTCAAGATGGTATTCATAGGCTTATCACATATATTCTCTTAGGTATTTTTCAAGACAATTTTTTTTGTTAATTTTAAGCAGAGAATTTGAAAAAATTGAGTCTTGAGTTTAAGTTGTTAATCTGTAGAATTTGAATGTTACAAGGGTTTGCAGGTGTTGAATCCATTTATGCATTCAAAAATGCATTTTAAACAACAAAAAATGACATTCTTTCTTGAAATTATTTTACTTGAGGTGAAAAGGTTAGGAACCTTACAATTACGAAATTGGTGATTGACAAGTTGTCAATTAATTAACAACACTCTTGTTATTCCTAGTTGGGTAGTTAAATTGGCTTTGGAGTTAGTCAATTTGTGATTATGCCATTACACATGGAATTATGCAATTTTGTAGTTCATATTTTTTACTGTCTTAGTTTTGCTAAAAATAACTTCTCTTTCAAAATCTCTTGTGTTTATTTCAAATTGCACGTGTTTCAAGATGGTGAATGAATGCCCTAGACTAAGAATATCCATTAAATTAAATGTACATATTAAGATAATACCTTGCAAAAAAAGAAATACATTTTTATTAAAAAAAATTGAATTTTTTTATTTTCAATTATTATTATTTTTTTGGACATTTACATTATATATTTTTAAAATTAATATAAAATTATATTATTTTACACATAAATAAAATATTTTTATCACATTTATTTTCTTACATACTAAATTGCTAATAAAATTATTCATATATTCTTAATATTTTTAATTAAAATCAACTAAACATATATCTTCATTTTTATTTTTTTATTATAATTAATATTACTTTTATTTCAAAAAATCATATATCAATTCATTTTTTATTTTTTATTATAATTATTTTAAAAAATCGTATATCAATTCAAAACTGAACCTGGAAAAAGCTAGGCATCTCTCACATATTTAAGTCTCTACACAACAACATATACATTTAAAACAACATACGCATTTCAAAACCACTATCCCAACATAATTAAGTCCACTGAGTTATTAGTTCAACTTATTTTTACAAAAGCTAAAATTTGTTGTCAAATAAGTGTCAAAGATGTGAGTGATATGTGTATGCAAATCTTTAGCATAACCTTTTTTTAATGATTATAATTATGTAAATTTTGAGAAATTGAATTAAGTACTAGCTCACTTTTTTAGTGTGTTAATTTTTTGTTTCCACATTTTTGTTTGTTAATTTTTTAGTTTATTCTTTTGTCTCCCACGTAATGTATGATGAAATGAGACGAGACGAGTCGAGTCTAGTTCAATATTTTAAGTAGGTGTGTGTTTCTCTATAAAGTAGTTAGTTAGAAAAAAGACAAGCTAAGTTAGAGTTTGCATAATTTCATATCTAGTAAATTTAATTTTTGTGAAAGTTATTAGGTAAGAAGAGACATCAGCCACAACTAAATAGATGGAATGTGAAAAAATTTATTAATAAATTTTTTTGAGTGAGAATTATGTGTTTTCATTTACCTTTCCATCAAATTAATCTCAGGATCAATAAAAGTTACAAAATCTTCCATCAAATTAGTATACAAACCAAGAAAAAGTTACAAAATCTGAGAACCAAGTTCAACCTGCAAAATCGGACTTAAATTTAAAAAAAATAAAAAAGAGGCCATTGTCACATGATTACAAAACAGTGTGACAATCGCAGCTCTAAAACACTAAAGGTGTGACATTTAGGAGAAAGTTACGAAGTAGCATATTTTGGGTTTTCATCGTGGGTGTTACCTATCCACAGTGCGTCCACCCACGGAAAATTCAACAAACGTCAACCGGGTAAGCTTATTCTTAAAAGTTATTCTCAAGTACGAGACCATATACTTATTCGTGGAGATACTCTTTTAAGTTTGTTTCGGTAATATTTAAAAGTGGCTTAGAATATATTTTTAGGAGGTGTATAAAGGTTTATAAAGAATTATAAAAGATTTATTTAAAAAGCATTTTTGTTCTAAAGCGTTTGTTAAAAAGGAGTGTATACATAACCAAGACTCTTGAGAGAGAATTTGAAGTTTTTTTTGTGTGAAGTATAGCAAGACAATATTCATGTGGATGGTGAAGATGATGGTGAAGCCCATTGTGACGAGACACCTGTGGATGATGATTGAAAAGTGAGATGTGAATTAGTGAATTCAACAGCAGTTGATGAGTTTGGTGAAGTTGAATTTTTTAATGAGCATATGCATGCTCGGATATCCCACCATAGGGAGGATGAAAATTATAATAATGGAATTTGTGGTATATTTTTTTAAACAGGGACTGATTGTGGAAATATGGAAAGTGTCATGTTTGATGAAGAAGTGAAGGGTGAAGTTGCCACTATAGCAGCAAGTTATAAAGAAAAAGTTGGAACTACTCTTGAAGCGGTGCGTGAACTGGCAACAACTAAGTTTGGCATAGATAAAGCTACTAATGGAGCAACAAGTGGTTTAGTGGATCCAAAAAATTAAATTGTTGATATTAAATGTGATGATGAATAATTAACTGATGATGGAGTGGTTTCACATGATGCAATAGAAAGAACACATTGATATGTTGTTATTTAGTGAAAGATGCCCACTTGTGTCTAGAAACCAAGTGGAAAAAAAATGTTTGCAATAACATAGGTTGGTAAAGAAGTGGAAGAGAAAGAAAAGAATGTAGAGAAGGAAGAGGAAGACGAGAAATTTCTCACTATAGAGCATAATGAAGATTTTTTTTACATTGCTTTTGAGTGTGCAGGTAAACATGATAACAATCCAGCTAAAAGAGGATGAAGAAACAAAAGAATAAAGGACATGCAAGTTTTTGAAGACAAATAGGAAATAATTAAAACAATCTTTTATCAATGGAGTCAAGACGATATCAAATATTGCTATCAATAAATATGACAAAAAGAAGATCAAGAATATGAAGCGCAAAAAGTAGCGCAAAGTTCACAGTTTGAAGATGAAGAGTTGTGGCAGTAGTCCATGGTTGAACAAATATTTTAAGAGGAATTTGTAGAAGATACGACCATATTGTTTTTTAGAACAAATATAAGAGAAATCAAAGAAAAAACACATAAGCAACAAGTGAAGAAATATGAAGCTTAAAAAGAGAAAACAAAGCTAAGAATTAAGCAGTTTTGAGGGTATAGAATTTGGAAGAAACGAAAAAAGAAAATCCAACATTGTAAAAATTTCTTGAGCCAATTTTTTATTGCAAACCTAGTTGAGACTTAGATCAATAGACATGTTTGAATTATGTTGAGCCATGATTAAATTAAGGGTGAGTCATATGGTCATAATTAAGGAAGAGTGTTGGATTTAGTAATTACTCGCATATGCATGCAATGCATGAAGAGATGACTTGAGATAAGTCGAGTCCCATGTTAGAAGTTGAGTGTGTGTTTGCATGAATTAGTTAGCTAGAGAAAAGGAAAATCAAGTTAGATTTTGCATGATTCGATATTAAGTAAGTGTGGTCCTTATATACCCTTGGTTGGGTCATTGTGAGGTGTGAAAGCTAAGAGGCAAGAAGAGAGGTATTCCATAGTTCGACAAAAGGAATGTGAGAAAGATTTATGAATAGAAGTTTATTTTTTGTGAATTGTGTGTTTTATTGCTTTGCCTTTCCGCCATGACTTACATCTCGTATGCCAAGATTCTCAAAAAAGGAAATAGGAATTTCATGCAGAGGTTAGAGAACTTGATAGGACAAAATACTTGTATTGAGTAATATCCACATTCCTATGCAGTGATAGGCCAACGAGTAATATCCACATTGATATGCAATGGTGTTTCGACCTATGATATATTGGCATATAAATATTATATTCTAATTGTTTTAGAATGTGATCACATTTATATCGCATATTGCAAAGGATTGGAATCTAAGAAGAACTAAAAATTTGGTGAAAATCAGAAATAGGGAGCCCATGTAGAGTTCAAACAACTTCACGGGACTCACTGCATACCGTAAAGAAATATGTATTAGGTGTATTATGCATTGGCATTTTCTATCGAGCCCATTATTTTTCTTGGATAACAAATTTCTTACCAAAATTAAATGAGGAAATTTAAAAAAAATATGATCGTTGGAGTGTTTGAATCATTTTTTTGATATTGGAAATGGATTCAATACCATCAATAATCCTATGGCACCCAAAATCGTAAATCTTGATAGTTGTAACTCAGATTTCCAAAAATTTCAACTAGATTTTGTCAAAATATTTCCATAATTTCTATTTTTTTTGGTGAAATTGTGATGTCATTAGCTTACTATTTATTTAATAAATATTTGTATTCTTATGCGACATTTAGTACTATCACACATATTTCAATTATCATGTATTTATGACCAGATACTACAACATTAAACGTTTTTTAAAGCAACATGAATATTGACATTCATTAACATGACCTCAGGGAATAAGAATCTGAAGAAAATAATAATAATAATAATAAAGTGCAGATGGTTATCCTTTCTGTTAAGCAATTTAAAATCCTTCATGTGTAGGATCTTCGCAAATAAATAAAAACCTTAACAGTTTAAAATCCGGAATGTATGATGAAGAGAAAATATTGTACATTTAAAATTATGCGTTTATATGACCAAGACCTTAGATTGACATTGTAAATAAATATGCATTTCGTAGTAATAGAGTTAATATTTAATTTTTTCCATCATAGACATATCAAAGAATTATGACGCTTTACATATTGGTGCGAGATGAAAATATAGGTTAACACCCGAAGCGCCTCAAATACTAACCAATCCACAAAATGATTACTGAATGAGAATTTGATGTTCCTATTTGTTTCTCATAAATTGGATTTGGATTTGATTGGTGATAGTTTCTATAAATTTTCAAACACCACCTACTTTATGATATGATATGGCCATCAAAGTACAATTTAACTGTATTTTTAATTACTATAAGTACACAAAATCTTCGCTCTAAGCAGAAAGTACAATAACTCAAGTCCCAAATGAAATGAATGACAAAGTTACTTATTTTTTGCACGAGAATTTCTTAGTGTACTTGCTTAATATATAAGAGTATTTCCATGTAATGTTTTAATTAGAGAAATACAATAACTCAAGTGCCAAATGAAATGAATGATAAAGTTAATTATCTTTTGCACGAGAATTTCTTAGCGTACTTGCTTAATATATAAGAGTCTTTCCATGTAATGTTCTAACTAGAGAAATACACTGAAATGTCAAAACATGAACTAGCTACAACAAACAAATAAACATGCAATCTAAAACTCCACAAGAACAACAAGTTTGTAACATTCTTGAGCATAAATAATAGAGTTGAGTAATTTTATTAAATATCCAATGAGAAGTTGAGTATAAAATATAGTGGAATGTGTGCACCCAGGCTTGCTTAAACAAGCAAACAAAACCCAGGTGAGAATGAAGAAAAATCCATGTTGAAATGGCTCACTGGTTGCACACTCTGCTAAGAAATTTATGGATGACGCTGCTAGAGGAAAACTGGTATTTCAGGCCTCAAATATGCTCCAAAAGCTTTGAAAAATTAGGACAATGATCTCCAATCTAGGACCAACAAAACCCAAAAGTATTTTGGGCTAATTCCAACCTCCTGAAATTAACCTTAAGTCAAGTGAAATTACTCACTGCCTAGCTCTGCATCTCACTAGAAAATCTATCGTTGCTCCACAAAAATAACTAAGAAATCACTGAAAGATAGCGCTGAAAAGATAGAGTGAAATTCCAGTTATTTTATTAAAATAGATATATTTATATGTTAGATAACATTGTTTTTATATTATAAAATAATTTTATTATAATAGATATATTTATCTTGTTTAATAAGTATATAGATAAATTTATGAGAAAAGTGTTATAAGTTTTACAATCAAATATTATAAAGTAATGTTAGGTAAATTATTCTTGTTATTGTAGTTATTTATTACGTGAGGAGAAATACAATAATATTGAATATATATATTTTTTATAAAATATTTTAACTAGCAATTGCACCATATGTTGCAAAGGAAACGCTGTAAAGCAGTAATATAGGAAAGAGTAGTATAGAGGAAAAAATATGTGATACGTTTTGATTTAATTGAATAATTAACTTATAAATATTAATTATTTTACTTTAAAAAATTATAGGTTTGGAGAATTGTTTGGATAAAAGAATTGGTTTTTTAATAACCTAGTTAGTAGTATAGAGGAAAAAATATGTGATATGTTATGTGATTTAATTGAATATTTAACTTATAAATATGAATTATTTTATTTAAAAAAAAATTATTACAAGTGGCAATTGAGGGGAGTTATTTTGAAAGAGGGATACCTACATGACACTTGTTTGTTGGGAAATTATTATTATTAGTATTATTATTAAATAAATAATAGTGTAAAAAGGGCATAAGTACTTTGAAGATAAATATTAAACTTTGAATTATAACTACTATTAATAATATTTTAGAATATTGAAAATTGAAACTCTAACATCTACTTAAAAATTATTGACAAAATAGACATATCTATTTTTGGATGTTGCTTAGTGATATAGCTATATCAATGTGTATCTTGATTGAAAATTTCCAAATATCCCATAATTTTGACACTTGTTTATTGGGAAATTATTATTATTAGTATTATTATTAAATAAAAAATAGTGTAAAAAGGGCATAAGTACTTCGAAGATAAATATTAAACTTTGAATTATAACTACTATTAATAATATTTTAGAATATTGAAAATTACATCTCTAACATCTACTTAAAAATTATTGATAAAATAGACATATCTATTTTTGGATGTTGCTTGGTGATATAGCTATATCAATGTGTATCTCGATCGAAAATTTCCAAATATCCCATAACTCTGATAAAAAATTTGCTTACCTATATGTATATTGTAAATAAAAATATAATAAAAAAAAAAATCAAACTACTAACATTGAAACTACAATCAAAATGTTACCCTCATATAATACAAACTCATTTTAGACTAAAATTAGATTCATATAATACAAATTCTAACTCAATTCCAACCAACATTATATTCATTTAAATAATATAAACCTAATTTCAACTATTTTGATTAGAAATTTCAGCCAACATTCCCTTTAATAGGAGTAAAATCATAAAAACATGAAACAAGATTAGAGTTACCCTAATTTATGATGGAGATTCTTAACATATAAATAAGTTTTATTACAATACCATAAGCTAATTCTATCGATTATTAATACCATATGCCTAAAAAGCCATAAATCATTTTGGTATAATATTTTTTTAATTAAAAAAATAAAAAATACATAATTACTTTAAAAATAAATATCAACTTTTAATTGATATATATTACTAAAATATTATGAAATATTTCTTAAATATTAAATCCCTACTCTTCACCTAATATTAATAATTAATTTAAAACTATAAAAATTATATTCCGAAATAAATATACCTATAAGCACAAAAATGTACAACTAATTATTAGAAAACAAACAAATGTATTGTTCTACTCCTATAATTAATTGACCAATTATTCAAAAAAAAAAATGTATTGCTCTACTCCTATAATTAATTGACCAATTTATAGCTGAAATAATGACAAAATAGCTGATACCAAGTATTTTTGTACTTTACTATAATGAAAATTATTATTATATAAAAAAAACAAAATATTTTGTAAAAATCCGTGTGCTATAAAATTTTTATATACAGCGTAATTAATAAAAATAACCCAAAAATATTCAATAAAAAGTACTATTATATATTAAAAACAAAGTTAAACTAAAATATATATTTTTAAAAAATTATATTTTAACACAAAATAAATAAATTAAAAATAAATTTTAAATTTTTTAACAATCGTGATAATTTAAATCTCCCACAAACAGAGCATTACATTATTATTATTGCATATTCCCACTCTCGTACACATCCATAGAAAACCAAAAACAAAATAAAGAAATGATAACCAATAAAACTCCTATTTAAGCCATTAAATTTAAATTTCCTGAAAAACAAGCCATTAAATGAGATATATACGATCTCTCAACCTATGATTTGATATTGTATAAGTTTTAGGGAAAATAGGTGAAGGAAAGAGGAGAATTATCAAGATCGAGGGGATCTCACAGTCAACGGCCAAAAATGTAAAAACTTGGGCGGAAGATGAATGAGAAAGAGCCATGCTCTTCCTGGCCAAAGGTCCTTCTGCATCGTTACAATTCTTGCCTGAAGAAGTTAAAGCTTTGTTGTATGCTTATAAAGCCCAGGCACTGGATGGCCCTTGTCCTAGTGGACAAGATGGCTCTCTTGCAATTGATCACGCTCTCAGGGTAAAACAAGAAACATGGAATGCTCTCGGGGATATGCCTAGAGCCCAAGTTGAATACTTCGTCTGAGTCGCCCTTGGAAGGCCATCCGATCTTGGAAACCTTGATTTCAATGGAGGAGTAACAGAGTGCCGAGAGACATCAATCTTAGCGTGGAGCATGTTACTGTAGTGCAGAGTCGTGGCTTCATCCACCATTACGAATCAAGAAGTTGTCTCACGAAGGCGAGGAGTTTTGGAGTTTTGGTTTGAAGTTTTTTGTAACTTATTAATAAATAACTGTATTTTATCTAATTGTATTTAATCGTAAGGTAGAGTTTGTTTGAATCGTCTAACATTCAAATCAAGAGTGCATAATAGTACACATAGCTATTTAGAAAAATTGTTTTCAAATAAATACGCTTTACAGCGTAATGATATAATTATTGACATGTTCATGGCATATTTTATTTAGTAAATGAAAAAGTTTGTGAAAATTATATTATACATAATTTTATTTAAGACACTCTTGTTCTCAATTAACTTTATCTCTTTACGGAAGGTTGGGATCTCCAATTAGTGCTTATTGTTGCTAATTTACCTTATTCTAATCACACACATTATCCATCACCAATTATTCTAGAATTTTTTATTTTATTTTATTTTAATTTTTTTCTCGGGATTCCCAATTAGTCCTTCTTGTTGCTAATTTACCTCATTCTGATTTTTTTTAATAAATTAAATGATACTCATTGTTAGGGTCCTATAAATTTTTATAGGGTTATTTGATTATAGATGATTATTATATTTCATATGTTGCAAATAGTATTCCATATTGTAAATTATTTCCAAAAAAGGTCAAAACCTTAAGAAAAATAAAAAATATGCTTGGAAGTCGAAATGCAGCATTAGAGGATAATTAAGTATGTTTAGATTAAATTAATCACGTCATTTAAATGTGATTAAATAAAGAGTAATAAGGCTTTGGTACTATAGTTTGATTTTATTATAAAGTTGAAAGCGACAAAAGGCTTTTGTGGTATCTAGTTATGTGGCACGCTCTTATCTGTTGTTCGATCATTGCCTCGTCAGATCAACAGCTAATAATATTTTTCGGCCCCACTTGCCCATTCTAGATTTATCGATGGAGGGGGGGTTCGAAAAGGTGGTTTCACTCACCCCAGTCCCACGCGACGTGTCAACCTTGCACTATTTTGTACCCCCCTCTCAATACCATATAGCACTCCTACCCCTCTCCGAAAACAATTTTCGCTCCTCTCGCCTGATCCCGCTCCCACTTACCGCTCCATTACCACACCTTTCTTTTGTGTTGATACGTCAACTACTTCTGCCAATCATGTGGCTCCACATCATCCTCCACCTCCACATCACCTCCTGCCTCCACGTCATATGTTCGTTTCATGGTTATTTAAAACTATGTTTTTTCCTTATACAACACAGTAATTTTAAACATGCTTTAAAAACAACTGAGAATGAATTTTCAAAAAATTAAAGAGGTTTTTGTTTATAACATCCTCATATACAAAAACCTCCCTCCATTTTCTAACATATGTTATCGTTTTGGATATTCAAAGGCATCTTTGCAGGCATATTTTCCCAAATTTTCATGTTTTTAGTCAGTATTGTCAAACACGGTTTTTGCGTAGGTGGAAACTCATTTTAAAAAACATAAAGACGTTTTTACTTCTAACATCCGTATCTACAAAAACCTCTCTCCATTTTTTCACAAACATTATGGTGTGGGAAATTTGAAATATTCTTTAAAGGCACATTTTTCCAGAAATGTCCTATTTAGTCATAATTTTTCCAAACAGATTGTGGCTAGTTAGAAAGGAATATTTAGAAAATGGAGGAGGTTTGTGTTCCTAAGATGCCAAAATAAAAAATCTTATCTCACTTTTTACGTAGGTATTACAGAATGAGAGATACATTCACATATTCATAGTCTATTTTTCTGATTGTGTAAAGTCTTGTTTTAGACATATTTTGCCGAGAATATTGTGAACAATTGGAGCAGGATTTTGGGAAACTGGGAGAGGTTTATCTCAAAATCATCTTGATATACAATAAACTCTTTCACTTGTTACATATCTATGTCGGATTGAGATATTAAAAGGGATAACTGGACCTTATTTTTCATAAATTCGGGAGGAAAAATCTCAAAGACAGTTAGTGACTTGGAGGCCACCTCATCAAATAAAAGTTACTATCAAATTATAATTTCTCTTATTTGTCACCAGAAATCCACAAAGATAGTGCTGAGTAGATTCATTAGTTTTTAATGTCCTACATTTCAGCTCTATTTGTGTAACACAGTTAGAGATATTTGGAATAAATCTTGATATTTTTTCAAGATATTTTAGCTTATAAGTTGTATAATACTTCATCATTTGAAGTAATAGATGTTGGGATTTGTAATGAGGAAGACTACCATTCATTGTAAAGTTGTTCACTAAGTTCAAGTGACCTCATCAATAATACAAGGACATTCTTCATAGGATTTATGCGGTGTACGAATTGGTGATGTTTTTCTTTTGTTCATGTGTTTATTCATTGTTTTCTTTCTCTGTCATTTCTTAAAAAATTAATTACATAAAAGGAACTGTGATGAATCGAATTTTTTGTAGAGAGCACCCTATTCTAGTTGTATGTAATTTATATGTTTTTTGCTAAAGTCAAATTAAGTAATTCTTAATTTCTCCTTAGTTTCTATTGAACCTTTCATTTCTTCTGTTTCATATCACCTTAAATTCTAAAAGATCCAACTAGTGCAACCTAGCTTGCCTTGTGAAATTCCTTTAAAGTTTGATGTAGATCCAGTTAGCTCTTATGACTCCATTGCCTAATGGCCTTCCCTTGTTATTCCAACAAAAAAAATTCAAAAATCAAACTCCGAGCCCATTAACTAGCCTAAAATTCACGTAAAACATAGCTAAATTGTATAGAGAGATCCTTCTCTGAAGCTGGCAGCACTAGATCCCACCTTCCAAAATGGTTTTTATGTTACCTTTGAGGTTTTTTCTTCAACGTTGAAATTACAGAGTGCTAACATAGCGGCGACCATATTGGGGAATCATATTTTATCTTCCTAAGAAAAGTGTATCAATTCCAGATATAATTACTGATGGTGGACAATGATCAAACACAAGAAGGTTGAATCATTCACCTGACAATTCCATGTTCAAAGTATCCAGAGCTTCAATGTTTTTTAGGTGACTCCACTTTCAGAGAATATAGGTTTTAGAGCATTCACGATGACTCCATTGCATGTTGATAAAATTTCTTGCTGAACAAGATGACATGGTATGTGGAAAATCTTCTATCTTGTGAAGTTTTAAAAGAATTCAGGAATAAGTTAGTAGAGTTTCAAATTGATGAATATTTTTTAGCAGTCGTGTTTCGTTGTTTGAAATCAAGTAAATTTTCTCTTTAAGGTAAAATTTGTTTTCATGAGTTAATTGTTGAAATATTTGAGAAGGACATTGAACTTTTGGATTTTCATATTCATTCATATAATTTCCAAGATCCTAAACAATTCTTGGCAAATATTCCTTCTCGAAAGCAAGAGGAGATTGTATTGCCTTTTGATTTGCAGATTGATGAGAATTATGTTTTCAAGTATAAGACTAAAACTGTAGAATTAGAATCAGGGTTTAACCTCGAGGATACAACTGACGAAATCATCCATGATCGACTGGTCATTGAAGACCTGAAAGCTAAAGTAATAAATCATGATTTTATTGATCCTATAGCAGATTACATGGAGGTTCTTTTCAACTTAAAATTTCAACCATGTTTTCACTATAAGGACCAGATCCATCATCAATTGCCATTACAGGTTAGAAATTTGATTTTGTGGACAAATAGTCAAGTTTTCATTTGGATTATGCTAACAAGTAGTCAAGTAGTGCAATTGTTTTAGTAAATACTTTACTAGCTTCATTGGAAATTTTGTATTACTTGATTCAGCATGATTTTCAACAGTATAGGGTAGGTAGCAGTGTGAAAATAAGCTCAATGCTTTGAGAATTTTTCTGAGCATTCTTTTGAGTTTCAGTTTCAGATTGGATTTCAGATTTTAGTTGGTGGATTTTTTTTTTTATTTCAGTTTGATATTTTCCGGCAGAGATTTTATGGCATAGCATGTTGTAGGCTTGGGATCAGCTCAATGGATCAGGCTACTAGTCCACAGTGTTATTGGAACCTCATAGGGAGAGTGTCATGCCCAGCTGGAGCCTATGTTAGGGTCTTATATATTTTTATATGGTTACTTGATTATCGTTGATGACTATTATATTTCAGATGTTGCAAATGTATTCCATATTGTAAATTATTTCCAAAAAAGGTCAAAACCTTAAGAAAAATAAAAAATATACTTGCAAGTTGAAATGCAGCATCAGAGGATAATTAAGTATGTTTAGATTAAATTAATCAAATAATCTAAATGTGATTAAATAAAGTGTAATAAGGCTTTGGTACTATAGTTTGATTTTATTATAAAATTGAAAGCGACAAAATGCTTTTGTTGTATCTGGTTAAGTGACGCGCTCCTATCTGTTGTCTAATCATCGCCTCGTCAGATCAACGACTAATAACACTTTTCGGCCCCCCTTACCCATTCTAGCTTTATCAGTGGAGGGGGGATATGAAAAGGTGGTTTCACTCACCCTGGTCCTACGCGACGTGTTAGCCCTACATTATTCCGCACCCCCCCCCCCCCCCCCTCCTCTTAATACCATATACCACTCCTACCCCCCTCCGAAAATGATTTTCGCTCCTCCCGCCTGATCCTGCTCCTGCTTACCGGTTTATTACCGCACCTTCCTTTTGCGCTCACAAATCAAATATTTTTTCCAATCATGTGCCTCCACATCATCCCCGTCTCCATGTCACCTCCAACCTCCATGTCATATGTTCGTTTCATGGTTAGTTAAAACAATTTTTTTTCCCTATACAACACAGTAATTTTAAACATGGTTTACAAACCACTGAGAATGAATTTTCAAAAACTGAAAGATTTTTTTTCTTGATAACATCCTAATATATAAAAACCTCCCTCATTTTTCTAACAACTGTTATGGATTGGGATATTCAAAGGAATCTTTGCATGTATATTTTCCCATTTTTTCTTGTTTTTAGTCAGTATTGTCAAACAAAGTTTTCGCACGGTGGAAATGAATTTTAGAAAACCAAAAGAGGTTTTTGTTTCTAACATATGTATGTAAAAAAACCTCTCTCCAGTTTTACACAGACATTATGGTTTGAGAAATTTGAAATATTCTTTGAAGGCACATTTTCCATAAATGTCATGTTTAGGCATAGTTTTTCCAAATAGATTGTGGCCAATCAGAAATGAATCTTGCAAAAATGGAGGAGCTTTGTGTTCCTAAGATTCCAAAATATGAAAACCTATCTCACTTTTTACATAGGTATTACAAAATGAGAGATACATTCACATATTCACAGACTATTTTTCTGGCTGTGTAAAGTCTTGTTTTAGACATGTTTTTGCAGAGAATATTGTGAACAAATGGAGCATAAATTTTGGAAATGGGGAGAGTTTTATCTCAAAAACTTCTTGATATACAATAACATCTTTCACTTTTTACATAGCTATCTCAAATTGAGATATTCAAAGGGGTAATTGGACTCTAATTTTCAGAAATTTGGGAGGAAAAAACTCAAAGACAGTTAGTGACTTGGCGGCCACCTCATCAAATAAGAGTTGCTATCAAATTCGAATTACTCTTCTTTGTCACCAGCAATCCACAAAGATAGTGCCAAGTAGATTCATTAGTTTCGAATGTCCTACATTTCAATTCTATTTGTGTAGTTACACAATTAGAGATATTTGTAATAAATCTTGATATTTTTTCAAGATATTTTAGTTTAGAAGTTGTATAAATACTTCATCATTTGAAGTAATAAATGTTGGGATTTGTAATGAGGAATAATACCATTCATTATAAAGATGTTCACTGAGTTCAAGTGACCTCATCAATAAATAGTACAATGACATTCTTCACAGGATTCATGTGGTGTACGAATTGGTGATTTTTTTCTTCTGTTCATGTGTTTATTCATTGTTTTCTTTTTCTCATCAATAATACAAGGACCCAGTTAGCTCTTCTGACTCCATTTCCTAATGACCTTTCCTTGTTGATCCAACTAAAACAATTCAAAAATCAAACTCTTAGCCCATTAACTAGCCTAAAATTCACATAAAACATAGCTTAATTTTACAGAGAGATCCCTCTTTGAAGCTGACAAGGCTAGATCCCAGCTTCCAAAGTGGTTTTGATGTTACCTCCGAGATTTTTTCTTCAGCCTTGAAATTACGGAGTGCTAACACTCATAAGAGAGATATTTACAGTGGTTGAAATTATAGATGTGTTTCCTACAAATATAAATATATGATACATCCCACAACAACAATTTAAAAAGCAAATCATTTTTACTTGGAAGTTGGGAGAAATAGAAAACATGCAAAAGCAAACCATCAAGCTTTTGTGAGGTTTGAATATAAATATCAACTTATAATTCATCTATATTTTTATGGAAGCTTGATCATTGTCTGCCTGCATCGATGACGGGCAACACGACTTCAAGTCACTCCTCCAGTACAAAAGACGAAAAAGAGCGTTGACCTACCTCTAAAATGATTGCATGCCTGTAAATATCGTTTTGTAGAAATTTTAAAATATTCAAAAATCCCATAAAAATGATTCATCCACTCAAGAAAAACCAGTTGTTGGTCGTTTGATGAGTCTATAAGAATAGAAAGTGGCAGTGAGAAGCTCATCATTATCAGTTTGCAAATGAATGAATTCTAAAATTGATGTCGTCGTAGGCTGGTAATCTATCCATAATCCTTCTATAACCGGTGTTGGATCTTTTACACTCATTGTAAGTAATGCTAGTCGATCGAGGCTACTACTCATGAGAGATATCAGCCGCATCTTAGCTCTCTCTCATACATGAAATTTTGCCTCGCTTTCGCCTGAATTCCTGTAATATTTACCTCCAAAGAGCTTCTGAGCTCGTCTCTGATTTGAGACATGGGAGAACACTGCAGCAGGGCCTTAGTGTTGTAGAGGATCACATGCTATGCATTGTTCATGTCACCAGGGTTCGAGCCTCGGCAATGGCCTGCTCAACGCTCAATCTATTCTTGTGTTGCGCTTCTCGACCTCGAGGCTGACAGAGCCGAGGGACATTCCAGAAGGAACGCGATTGTTTTGCAAATTTTTAAAATTTCAGGATGCCCCTCTCGATTTGATAAAAAAGAGAAGATGGATGATTATTATGCATCATGTATGGTGTGTAACACCACCCGCTTAATATGATCTATGGGGCCATTAGTAAACGGACAGAGGTAGACATTGTCTGAGATTGGAAGGGTCGTCGGAGAGTGCGTAGGTTTGAGGTCTCCAAAAACTAACATGTTTAGCCTACTCCAAGTTTTAATGTTCTGTCGTCTGATATATTTGTAATATAAATTATCTTATTAGTCCCTGCCAGCAGGCAAGGGACTATAGTAATCGATATTTTTCACTAGTATTAATTGTCTCGAAAATTTTCAGTATTAAACCCAAAGTTTTTGGCCGATTTTCCCTTTTTGCGTTCTCAATATCCTATCAATTACTCGCACGATGATTTCTAGCCAATGTATGTTTTTTTGGTCTTATTGGCCTCTTCCCGAGGAATAGGATTCAATTTCTTAGGCTAAAAAGAAATAGAAGCTAAAAATATTGTTATAGGAATTCATGGTCGACTAATGCTAACATTAATCTACTAGCATTAGATGATTGGAAACTCATTAAATTCAGATCAACTGGTCACTTATTAAATTCCTATGTGAGGTTATTTTAGCAACCCAAATGCTATAATTCCTAGTTAAAATAAGTGGTGTATGTTATTTCAATGCTAGGTGGTGCCAGGTGTTGCGGTGTCTACAATGGTTGTGTCTGTGCAGGCTTCTCCCACAACTGCCAATCTCTTGTTTATCCCTTATCCTATGTTTTAATCTATGTTCAAAGAGTGAGGCTGCAACTCTCAGCTAAATTTTAATTGGGGTCTCCTAACATTATTCTTTAGACGGAAGTGGTTGCCCCGAGATTTTTCATGTCGAGATTATGTTGCGCACGGTTCTACAAAGATTATGTTGTGCACAGTTCTGCAAGTCCTTTGCCGAGATGATGTTGCATCCACAGAATTAAGACGACCCCTTTAGATTTAAGATGGGAGATCCACTTACCTTTAGTGTCGTGACTGCATCCACAACAACGGCTTCCTCCTCGCAGCTTAGAGTGAACGACTTATTTCTAGCAAGCTTCCAAGTCACTATTGAATGTATGTATTTTTTTGTGAATTTTCTTTGACCACAGATTACGAGGAAACCAGAGGGAAAAATATCATGAACGTTCTCACGCACGAGTCGCTAAGAAGACTCCGTCCAGTCATACCGATAATCTGACTCTCGAACAATGGCGTGAAAGGTACAACCCTTTCCCTCTATTCTTTCCTTTGTTAATGAGATTTACTGCGCCAAGTTAGGGTAACTATACACCTTAATTCTGTCGATTTGGTCAGTCATTCATTCCTTTATCGTTCCCAGGAAGGCTCTGCAACCCTAAGGAGAATTCGTCTTTTCTTCAGACTTCTCAGAAGGGCTACGACAGTGATGCCCAGGTAGGCGTTTTCTCTCCATAATACGGTTTACGAAGGTTTCATGTTTTGTTCATTCAGTTTACTTGTCTCAGAACTGATTTAATTTTCTGTAATGACAGGGTTGTCAACCTCAAAATATGGATCTGCTTCAATCCTTGTCATTCGTCATTGAGCTTGCATGGTTCTAGAGGTAAGGTTCGGGTACTTTTCTCCCAGAAAATATTAAAACAAAATAAAGGAAACACTAACTGAAATTAATCTAAAGACCCAAATATAAATCTAGCTTTAGTCCATTTCCCTCTTTAGAGACAAACCAAATTATTGAGTTATTGTTAATATTTCATTTACAGACAAAAATTGACAGAGCTATTACATAATAAATTCAATTATTGAGTTATAGTTGATCTTTCATTTACACACAAAAATTGACAGAGGTATTGCATAATATAGTGGAGTGTGAAAGAGAAACAAGAAATAATAAATCTCAACACTGTATTTGAAAGACCCTTAAAGAGTAACTATCAAAGATTTCATCTCTGCAACAATAGTATTAATCTTTGCAAACCCGAAAATATTAACTAGAACGTTTGAGGATATATGAAAACAAAAAAATAAGTTAACAAATAAGTTATCCTGCATATTCATTGAAAAAGCAGTAAATGATTTGAATAAAACATTTCCATTATCCTCTTTGTAAGAATAGTACAGGCCACTCACTATGGTTACAATAAAAGAAACTGAATTAATAATCTGCATTGTTTAAACAAAGGAAAACCCAAAATTTGTAACTAAACCCTCCAATTTCGACATTGTTCCATAACTGTGGATGGCCAAATTTTTAACCAATTTTCATTTCGGAATATCTGCATTCTTACAAGATTGTATTGTTTATTATCTGCATTGTTACATGATTGTTTCTGTTTATTTCGCCAAAACTATGGATTGCGGAGCTCAAGTACTACTTTAGAACCTTGGCTTCTGGAAAGGCAAATATCCAAGCAAACATGCTTCCAAACAATCTCTGCAAAACAATTTAAAATGGTGTTTTACAACTAAGTGTTCTGCATGCAAACCAATTCAATCCATGTCCATATTTAATTTTATTCATTATTTACATTAAATTTTTTATTATTTTTTATAAAAATACCTTACATGTATCTAGGCTTTATGAGAAGGGTTATAGGCACCCGGTCCTTGAGATGCCATAAAAGCATCCAACTTTCCATTTGTCTAAACAGGGAATTACAACTAGCTGCATATACTTTATAATATAATTTGTTTATTTATCTTGTTTTTGTTCTACTGGTTGGTTGGTAAAATAATTTATTTATCTTGTTTTTCTTCTACTGGGCCGGTAAAGACATGTTTTACAATTAAAGCAGGGACTTTAAATGTTTTACACTTTAGACAGGGACTTGCTGTCAGCGTCCATCCTTGTTTTAATTGTTTTATAACGTGACCACATATATTTCGGGTATTGCAAAGGAACAGAATTTGAGAAGAATACCAGAGAGGGTGAAAAACCGAAATAAGTTCATGTAGAGTTCGGACAGCTTGATGGGACGGTGTATATGGTAACTAAACATGTATTAGGTGTATAATAGTAAGTAATATTGGCGTTGATATACTCCTATTGTATGTGAGTCATTAGATTTTAATTACCATATATCTATGGCCATATTTTAATTACCACACATCCATACTATAAATATCACGACAAGTGTTGTATAACAATCGTGAATATTAATGACTATTAATACAATGGGAAGCACATGGAATAGGAATCCAAAAAAGATGTCAAAAAAAGTGCAAATGGTTGGCTTAATCAATTTGAAACCTTGCTTGTATGATGAAGAGGACCGCTACAAATAAATAATTTTAATTTAATTTTTTTTTTTTTTTTTAATATTTTTCAGAAGAAAAAAAATGTTGCATATATTAGATATACCAGTACATTGACAAAATACATTCTCAGCTGATATAATACATCGAGAAAAACCGACATTGCACAGTCAAATTGTAAAATGCATATTCAAAGTAAGAATAAGAAATTTGGAAGTTGACTGGCAATCAAATTAAGGGGGAAATTAATCAACCCCTTCCATGTGAATCTCTGTTCATGCCTGTTAAAACATACCCTGTACAAAATGTTTACAATGAACCGCTAGCATAAGATGATGTGCTTAATATGCAATGCAAGATTAATAGAGCCGAAAAAGAAAAAAAGGATAAAATATGGAAATGTAGCACATTGACCAAAAAGTCCTTTCTAGCAGATATGATAAATTGAATGTCTAGTCCAGGCTCGCTTGATAAATATCCATGGTATATAGGCTCACTTGATCAATATGTTCGACTTGCTTGATAGAAATATTTTCTGGGTGAATGCAGGCTCGCTTGATAAAATTTACCGGCTCGCTTGATAGAAGGAGTGTCCGGGAGATTGCAGGCTCGCTTGATTAAAATGTCCGACTCGCTTGAATAGAAGGATTTCCCAGGTGTATTACAGGCGTGCATAATATACATAACCATACTCGCTTGATATGTAAGCATAAACGAAGAGCCTGTGAGTTGAAACCTTGTAAGAGGAATCTGTGAATAAGGTCGCTCTATACGATTCCTTAATGCAGATATAGATATGACCTGTACCATTGGAAACAGAGACCAACCGGTAGAAATGAAAAAAACAAAAATCAGAGGAATATGTTAACAAAGCACCATGATCATGGAATGGGAATAGAGGATTCCCGAATCGGATTTCCATCTCTGAAGTGAGTAATCTTCATCACCCCAAAATCAGCCAATAGACCCTTCTTAGATAACTTATTCGCCCGAGTATTATTTTCTCTGAAGATATGATTGATAGGCAGGAAATTCAACCTCCTCCAGAGTCTCTGAGTTCTTTTGAACCATCCTTGGAGATTTAGAGACAACATACAAAATCTGTTGGTGATCTAACCAATGATCAGATTAGAGTCCCCATATATATTGACATTCTGAAGAAGTAATTCAGATGCCGCCCACAGACCGGCCCATAGAGCCATGATCTCAGCCTTATTATTCGACCCTGGACCACCGTTCCAAAAGATATGGATTCGATCGTGAATAGACAGCATAAGCCATGTACCACATCTGGTAAAACCCTCCACAGAAGCCCCATCAAAATAGATTGCAGGGATGGCCATCGCATGAGGTCTAATGCGATGAGAGCAGTCCACCACTGACACCACATATTGTGGACGATCAATCATCCATCGAGTAATGGCCTCATATACACGGTTCAGCTGGAAAGGTTTGTTTTCGAAAATCAACTGGTTCCTAGCCAACTAGACCTCCCATATGAGGAAGAAAGGGAGCGATCTATAATTAGATTTCAATTTGTCCCATTCGACAGCCGCAGATAAAAAATCCACAGGAGACCATAAAGGATTCAAAAAGAAAGAGCTGAATAACATCCATAATCGCCGAATGATATGACATGAAAAAAATATATGAGAGATAGATTCTTCCACCTGACTGAAAATGGCACATCGAACAGGACCCTGTTGACCCCTCTTCTTGAGGTTCTCCCAAGTTAGAATTTTCCCACGCCATACCAACCATCCAAAGATAGTGATTTTCGTAGGAATTTTCCTACTCCATAATGGAAAAAAATCCCTTGTCACAACCAGATGAGAGATTGAAATGATCCCACGATAGATATCCTGTACAATGATAATATTATCCATAAGGGGACCATTCCAATTAATCAGATCACCTCCAGTAGCGTAACAAAAACTGGCTCCCCTCAATTCATTTCGGAGCAGATCCCATTCGGCAACAGCCTCCCCAATCAGCCCCAATTGACTCACATTCTCGAAAATAGGAGCAACAAAAGACCATTCTCGAATAGTTTGAGAAATAAAGTGGATACCTCTGTGTGCCAGAGTGTGAACAAGATGTTGGGAAGGTCCGGTACAATTATGCAGATTGAGAATGCTTTGAAAACCAATCCGAATGCGCCCTCCGTCTCAAAATTTCCAAGTTAGACGGTGTTCAAAATTTCCAAGTTAGACGGTGTTCCAAATGGCAGATATTTTCCGAGGAAAGGAAAAATCATGACTGCAGAGCCGAAATAGAATATCCCCATTGATATATTTGGACCGGATTATGGCATTCCATATTCATGTACCGGTGATGGCACGCCAAAAGGATTTCAATAGAAGGGCATAATTGAAAACACGGGCATTCAGAATACCCCATTCGTCCATATCCATGGGTCGACATAATAAATCAAATCTGCACAAATGATATTTTCTATCCAAATTAGCTCCGCCCCATAGGAATTGGGTGATGATATAATTTATCTTTGTGATAATATCATCAGGTATATAAAAAATATGACCCCAGAAAACAAACTTCTGAGACAATACAGATTGTATCATAATAAGTCGCCCCCCTATGGATAGCCAGCGATGAGTCCATCTGCTGATGTGAGCCCTGAATTTATCTACCATCCAAAGCCAGTCTCTATCCCTGTAACCACATGGCTTGATAATGTATCCCAAATATTTAAAACCTAGTGTTGCCAATCTGTATTCAACACCCAGAAATTCTACTATGAACCTGATCTCCTGAATGGCCCCAAATTCATAAATTAGAAATGATTTGCTCCTGTTAATACTCAAACTTGTAGCAGATTCAAAACGCATGAACACAATATGTATACAGAACCAATAGTTTCTAATCAGATAACCAAAGATTAATAGATCATCGACAAATAGAGAATGAGTCGAGGATACAGTTTGTGAAAATGAAAAACCCTTTATGAAACCCCTTTGTTCTGCATTGTGCATGATTTTTCTAAATCCAACCATTATGAGGATGAATATAAGTGGAGATAGAGCACATCCTTGATGTAAACCGTGACCAGCTTCGAAAATTTTTATCGGAATACCATTTACAATAACCGCATATTGAACAGTAGATATACAAGACATAATCCAACGGATAATCCGAATGGGAAGGCCAATCTTGAGAAGAATAATTCTAATGAAGGACCAATCCAAAAAATCATATGCCTTATGAATATCAACTTTCATCATCAAGGCCTCCTTTTTTTCTGAGTGCATAAAATGAAGCACCTCCTATTCAATGGCAATTGCATCGTGAATAGATCGGCCTTTTAGAAAACTGTATTGTTCCTTCAAA
Organism: Pinus albicaulis; assembly: GCA_034641835.2. Lineage (NCBI taxonomy): Eukaryota > Viridiplantae > Streptophyta > Pinopsida > Pinales > Pinaceae > Pinus > Pinus albicaulis. The sequence continues at coordinate 1,501,389 of MU968389.1, forward strand.
ATATGCTTAGACAAACAATCTTTGATACGATTTGCAATGATCTTGGAGGTAACCTTATAGATGAGATTACAGAGAGATATCGGCCTGAAGTCAGAAAAAGATTGAGGGTCAGATATTTTTGGGATAAGGGCTATGAAAGTAGAATTCAAATTTGCAGGAATATGACCCTGTGTATGGAATATCTCCATTAAATCAGAAATCTCCCCACCGAGTAAATCAAAAAAGTGTATAAAAATTCTGCAGGCCACCCATCCGGCCTTGGGCACTTATCATGAGGAAAATATTTTAGGACCCCAAGAACCTCATTCCGAGTGATTGGCTTGTCTATCAACGCTATGGCCTCGTCATCAAAATATCTGTTGGTATGATCCAGAACCCATGTATGATTCTCAACACTTATCGACTGATCTTTCATATAAAAAGTTGAGAAATATGAAAAAGCTTCCTTTTGTATCTCTCGAGTGGTATGCGCGAAGCTGTCATCAAGCCTTTTAATCCGCCAAATGGCATTTCGATTCCTTTTGTCATTTGCAGATTTGTGAAAGAAATGTGTGTTGAGATCGCTCTTCTTCAACCATAAAATCCTGCTTTTTAATCGCCAAGAAACCTCCTCAATCCTCAGAATCTCCCACTTCCGGCTATTGAGATGGGATAACAGTCTCAAAGTGGAATCCATAGGATTAGAAACCGTGAATGACGCATATAAATCCACCATCTGTCTGTTAATCACCATTAACTCCTTTTTAAGAGCCATTTTCTTATTGATTTCCCACTCCTTAGACGCCTTTTTGATGACTTGTAGTTTATAATGAAATCTATCCTAGGCCCTGAGATCATCAACATCCACATCATTTTGCCATAGCCTCGTAACCAGATTTGTATACTCGACATCCTCGAGCCATATGCGATTGAACTTGAACGGCCTTCCCTTTATCACCCCATCGTTATTCCATGCTAATTTGATAGGCATATGGTCAGAGATATCCGAAACAAGGACAATAGAGCGAGGCATCCCCCACTTATCCAATAGGTTTTCTTTGACTAATGCCTTGTCCAACCTTTTACTAATGAATTCATCATCCACCCGCCTGTTTGTCCATGTAGGCAGCAGCGGAAAAGGCCGAATATCTACCATATGTAAATCAAGGAACATATCATTTAGAAAAGAATACAGAGGATCCAATCGAGCTGATTGTCCCCAAATTTCATCAGATTGCATGGTAACATTTAGGTCCCCCATCAATATCAAATTCGACATCCTAAGAATATTCGAGGCCAACATCCTTTTCCAGAACGCTTTTCTGTTGCAGTAAGGGGCATATATATTGATAATGTAAATAGACTCTGTCTTACCCCTGAGATGACCCTCCAGCAATATACCCCCGAAAAAACTGAAAGCTTTAAAGATTTCCCTGTCGGGGTCCCATATGGAAATCAAACCCCCTGACTGTTCCACTGAGTCCACTGCAGTCGCCCTCCACCCAGACTTAAAATTCAAAAATAATTTGATAGCTTTCTCCCTTCGACACATAGTCTCTTGACCCAAAAATATGACAGGATTTTCAGAAAAAAGCAGATCCCTCAGGGAATGAGATTTAGAGGCATTTCCCAAACCTCTAATATTCATAAATAGGATGTAAGTCATGGCGAGTCCACCAGAGGGTTGTTTTCTCTAAGCGCCCTTGTAGATTCCCATGAACCTTCACTAATAGTAATGGGAATATTCGTTAGATTACCATCATTCTCAGTGAATAGAGAGATAGCCCTGAATTTGCCCCTTGTATATTTATTGGCCACCGTCAGATTCCGATCGGAGGTGATTTTAGAAGAAGGATGAGGAGAGGGTCTAGAATCTGTCGGGGGTCTGTCAAAGACAGTAAGTGCTGCCAGATCTATATTAGGGTTGGCCAAAATGGAATCCTAATCACTCCCAACGGAATTTCGAGGGGAGTCTGAAAGGACCGCAGGGTCAATATGATCAGGGGAAATATCTAATGACAGATGAGCCAGTATCGAAGTACTCCTTAGAAGAACAGAAGACTCACCAGTAGAAAAGTTGGTAGACTGAAATAGAGGGGGATCGGCAACTGACTTACCCTTATAAACAGGAACGCTCTAAATACGAATAGGAGTACTATCAGGGCTATTATGAGATTGAAAGTTAGGGGGTACAACATTAGGATTATCCAACTAAACCTCATGGAATGATTGAGATGGTCTATCAGCCCCCAGTCCAATAGATACAGAGGAAGTATTTTTGTCGAGAGGTTGAAAGTTAGACACTGGTTCCAAACCACAGAGATTATGAAGAGACACCCTATTGAGATGAGGCCCAGGAATCACATCCTCAATCACGTGAATATTCTTATCGTTATGACCATCAGCAGTAACATAGGCATCATCATTAGAGGAAGGAGAACTGGAATTACCTGAATGACGACCCTCAGATGAACTGGCAGCCACATGTTTGTTTCGCCCCACAATAACTCTAGCCGTAGCCCCACCCAACCAATCCAGACGCATTCTGAATGGGCAATGTTCCCTCAGGTGACCAGTTCGATGAAAAATGAGGCACCGAAAGGGTATGCCCCAAAAGTCAATACACTGTCGATGACGCTGGTCGCCCCATACTAAATCGATGTCCCCAGGTAGCCTCCCAGAATAGTCAACCTTTACCAGAATGCATGTGATTCTCTTATCGCCTGCACCCAAAATACTGGGATCAATATACTTTGTGCAACCAATTGAATCTCCAATTGCCCTCAATGCCTTGAGCGTCCAGAATTACAGAGGGCGTCCTGAAAAATTCACCCAAATAACCTTACTACGGGGGGCCTCCATTACTGGATTAAATCCAAGATACCATGGAACGAGCTGCATAAAGCTCCGCTCGCAGACCCAAGTTCTGCTAATGATCTTGAATACATCATTATCATCCATGAAATGGACACAGAACCATCCATTAATAAGGTCACTAACCTTAGGATTATATCTAATAATAGGCTTCCAATATTTATTGATCCATGTTATCATGTCTAACTCAGTGTTCTCCGGGAACATCCATCTGCCGATAACAGTGCGTTTTTGTAAACTCGCGACCCAGCCATAGAGATCCTCATAATCTAAAATTACCTCCTTAATATCCATATTATGCTTGAACACAACAACCTTCTTCCTGCGTCTGCCAGTTTTCTTTTTCTGAGGTTGTCCACCTGACACCTTTTCTTCAGCAGCTAAGGAATTATTGATAGCCTGTAGAATAATCAACTCATCAACATTCGGCCCATCGAAATGTTCATAATCACCAGGAAAATATTTTTTAGGAACCGACTTTATTCTGGGATCCACCATAATTAAGAGTGATATCGGATGGACTAATTACACCAACGGATGCAAAGGTCCGGAATACCGTCACTGTTCACCTGACACAAGAAGAAAAATAACAGTAATGGCGATGCTTATGTGGCAACAACTATAGATATGATATACCGTGGTCGATCGAAATTACATCCCATCAACTGTGAAGATTTTATCCCAAGTGGCAGCATATCAAAGATGGTGCAGATGATAATATTGAAGTGTCATGACTGTCCCGAAATAGCAATAACACTTAGATGGGAAATACCATTTGATGGCCAATTTGGTATCTAAGAATTAAATGACATCAATAATTTATACCGCCATTGTAATTAGCGAGGATAAAATAGAGTCTTAAAGGACGATGCAAAATCCGAATGTGGCCATACAGAGAGTACAATCAATCAGAAGATCATACCACTTACATGATATAAATATAACCTGATGAAATGAGAGAGAAAGATGCAGGTAGCCGTCAGAATGAATAATCCCAAAGCTAATGACAGTACAACAACAACAGCAAGGAAAGAAAATCGATATAGTGTAGATATACCATCCCCAACGCACCTAACATTAGGGGAATTTTGAGGTCTAAAAAGAGCCTCCTAAGGAAATAATAAAATAATAGATAAACCAATAAAATAATATTTATGAATTTTCAATTCACTTTTTGCACCACAATCCATGTAACCATAGTTAATTTCAATTCAAATTTGTATCAAAATAAAATTAATAAAAAAATTGTATTGATGTGACTATAAATAAGAATGAGCTTTTCAAGAAAATGTCAGTATCATTGAACAACTAATGCATTTGTCCTTTGTACTTAAATAACTTAAAATAAAATATAAATATAAATTTATAAATTCTTAATTATATTATATGCTATTAATTAAAAATTATATTATTTAAATTGTATAATAACATGTAATTAATATACTATATAAAAATAATACAATATGATATAATATAATATAATATAATATAATATATAAATACAATACAATATAATATAATAAATGCATAGGGATATGCATTGTTTCTTTCAAGAAATATGAAATGACAATAATATATTTTAATTTAAAAATTGTGAAATGACATTTATTATGAGTACTTTACTTTGACTTTAAAAGTACTTAGAGCACTACCATGGTTAACCATGAGTTTTTATCCTCCATTGAGAATGTGACAAGTAAGTACCTTTAACTCAAGCAATGCCACCTCAACCATTAGGGATGATGTCATCCCCTAAAATGTGATTGGTTCTCATAAAGTTAATTTTGATTGTACATTTTCCTTAGGAGGCCCATTTTAGACCTCAAAGTTCCCCTAATGTCTCATCATTCAGGAGCCCTAGACAATGTCAGATATGCCTCGAAAATGAGAATATGAAATATTCGACCCAGAGACGAAAGATAGACATTAAATAATAGGAAGTTACCGATATAACATATGTACAGTGTCATATCCTGGAAAGCAATTAAAAAAGATCGAGAAAGGACAAATCGATCATTCCAGATCAAATACACATTGAAGAGTGTCACGTGAGGTGACGATAATGTTATCCCATCGAATCAAATCCATCTCTGGCAAAATTCAAATTATGCCCGGAAAATGACCTGAAAAAGTTCACGACATAAAAATCGAAAGGTGACCGGAAAAACCAGTCCTATGCCAACCCCGCTAATATTGACAATAGCAGTAGCAAATACAGCCTGGGAAAGACCACCATCTTCTGCAGAATCTGAATCCTATACTCTTGCATGGTTGGGATATATTAAAGGAATCCACCCACTTATGCCATAATATATACCACTTGTTGTAAAGACCAGAGCCGACTGTGGAAGATCCGGATGAGAAGACCTGTGGGGACGACGATAGATTTAATTCGTCATCGTCGTAAACTACCATTAGTCTTATGAATATGGTAGATAGATTTTAGGATAACTACTGCTATAACGATCATGGAAAAGGTTACACCAATCTCGACCACCTCCGAAATACTCAACAAACGAGCATATATATACATAACTAAAATCTCATCATGTGATAACCCAATGAGACCTTGTAGAAAGATAACATTCATGAATCACATATAGGAACAATAGATGAGAGCATAAAAAAACAGCCCATAATCCAACAAGAACAAGCTATTCTCAACATAGAGGGCAGTGTGTCACATACATATCTCCAATGTTATGGCTAACCTACAAGTTGTTACTTAACTACAACTCAAAGCAGATCAGCCATCTGAGCAGCCTGTTTTCAAAACAATGCTACCACTGCACTGAGGGCTTGAGACCTCTGAATCAGTTTTGCCTTCACCATGACTCCTAGCGCCACACCAAACCGTATTTATCAGACGCCTTTCAGAACTCCTCAGAATTATTTGCATGAAAAGCTTTATTATCTCTGAAAGAGAATCAATCTGAAATGATTTCCCATGAAGGAATTTTCTTGGAAAAGTTTTTTGGGGATGGAAATGTCTAAACCAAATGCATCACGATCATGATGGAGAAGCCCACAAAATGCAGAGGAGTCGTATTTCCATTAAAGGTGATCGGGCAACAGGACCTTTTGGCAGTAGGTTCCTAGCTGATGACTTAGATGGAAATCTTGGAGGTCGTCCTCGCTATTGTGAGGTTAGTCCTACTGGTATGGCAGTTGAAGCTACATTTGGTGCTTCGAAAACGACAAAAATAAGGTTTTATTAATGTTACCTTATAAAAATAAATCGACGCTGATTTATTAGCTAGAGCATGTTTCATTAATCTTGTCTTATAACATTCCCATAGTAACACCATTTGATATGTAGACTGGCGTAGGTGCCTTGGAATCTCCATGGATAATCAAGAGGAAATTTGCAAATAAATAAAAATCTTAACAATTTGAAAACGTCGATGTATAATGAATTGAAAATTGTAGTCATTTAAAACAACACGTTTATATGAAGAGGGCCTTGGGATCCATAATGAAAATGACCATGACCTTTGCAAATAAATAAAATTCTTAAACCATTTAAATTCCATGATGTAGTTTAAAATTGTGGGTTTATACCACCTAGACCTGGATTGATATGGTAAATACATATGGATTTCATGGTAATAATGTTTTCCATTATTATCATATCGTATCAAAGAATTATGGAGCTATTCATTCCAGGGTTTTCTATAGAGTTGAAAATTTTCTTAATAGTGGACGTGTTTGAATCTCATTTCTAGTGGATATGGATTCATAATCTAAAATTTTGAAACTTTAAATTTGTTATCTAAATTTTATCAAAGTCATACTAATTTGGAAAATTAGAAGCCTCGTTAGATTGTCGGAATAATATTGGGGACAGGAATATCTGAGTTAAATTTCAAAGTACTAAGTTTGCCGAAAGTACTAATTTTGCCTCAAGCACTAACCAATGCGTAGAATAATTACTGAATGATAATTAATTGGCCCATCTGTTCTTAATAAATTGGATTTGGATTTGTTTAGTAATTTGCAAATCACACGATATGGCCGTCAAAGTACAATTTTAAATGTATTTTTAATTAGTACAAGTGCAAGTGCACATTATGGCCGTCAAAGTACAATTTTAACTTTATTTTTAATTAGTACAAGTACACAATATGCAGAAAGTACAATAACTCTAGTCCCAAATGAAATGAACTATAAAGCCTTTATAGTTGGGCATATAAATATAAATTTTTTTATCACATGGACGCTTAATGCGAATGAAGTAGAACTAGAGAATGGTAAATCTGGGCTAACACTCAAAAAGTATTAATTTCGCTTCAAACACTAACCAGGTGCAGAATAATTACTGAATGAAAATTCAATTTGCTGAGGAAAAAAAAGACAATCCCAGCCACAGAATAAAGGAAAGACAATTGTGAAGCAAGAAGAAAAATGCAGTAAGTGTGGATCCACTCACCACAAGACAGAAAATTGTCAACGCCTATTTATACAGCAAGCTGAATTAGAATATTCTTCAGATTCTTCCAGTGAATCCTCTTCCAGTTCTTCTATCGAAGAACTTCAAGCTCATTTCTATTGCTCAGATTCAGAAAATTGTAAATGTGGTTGTTCTTCTGATACTGAATCTGACTATTCATCTAATACATCTCTTGCATAAGATTTCTCTCAAAAATTAAAAGTTTTAATGGCTCAATTAGATGAAGATGAGATGAAGATATTTGAGCAGATTCGTGCAATGGAGGAAGGGGACCTCAAAACTAAATTGCTGGAGACATTCATGCAACAGACCAGTTCGTTTAGCAGGAGTGATAATAAGAAGCCAATCTTCTTAGGAGCTTCTTACGAGAAAAATACAAAGGCCTATCAAAGGGACCATCAGTAGAGCAAAGTTTGTCCACTCACTTTGGGGGAGGTGTGTAGAGAGATATACATGTTAAAATCCAAAATTTATGCTTTAAAATCCCAAGTTAAAGAACTTGAAAAGGGAAAACAGGTAGTAGCACAACTTGTTTCTGGCCATACTACAAACTATACATTACATATTGCTCCCTATAAAGAATCTGATGTTGAGATTTCGGAAGGGAATATAGACCCTACATTAGGTTTCAGAGAAATGCGGGTATTAGCCATTGAATACCAGCAACATCATGTCAAAATTAATGTTTGTATCAAAGGTGAAATGTTTTCTCTGACTGCATTGTTAGATTCAGGAGCAGATGTTAATATTTTCAGTAAAAAAGCTATTCCCTCAAAATATTGGGTTTCAGCCACAAGAAAAATAGTAGGGTTGGGAGAAAAGACCCTTTAATATGAAGTTCTAAAAGCTGTTGTATGCTTTGACACACACTGCATAAAATTAGAATTTGCAGTGGGCGATATCCCTGTTGAATGTATATTAGGGAATGTTTTCTTAGCAGTAGTAGAACCCCATGGATCGATAAGATTGAAAAATAATAGAGTAGGGTATTTCATTACTGTACCTACTTCTGACAGGCAATCTAAAAGAATAAAGTTGCCATATATTTCAAATCCCAGAGTTTTTACTATGGTGCAGGAAATGCAGGAACTCAAAAAGGCCGATAATTTGTTTTCAGAGCTCAAAGACTTGAAGTCTACCATTCACATTGAAGAACAATTGAGCTCACCAAAAGTTCAGAGAAAGATCTCTGAAATCAAGAAAGTATTAGAAGAAGAATGCTGCTCAGAAGAGGAAAAAGCCTTTTGGCATAGAAAGCAGCATAATGTTGAACTACCATATAAAGAAAATTATACTAGCAGACCATGCAAATACAGAGCGATCCCCATGAACAAAGAATACCGAGACCTCTATGAAAAGGAAATCCAGCAGTTGCTTGACAGAAAACTCATTAGAGAATCTAACAGTCCCTGGAACTATTATGGATTTTATGTTAATAAGAGATCTGAACAGATAAGAGGCATACCAAGACTTGTAATTAATTACAAGCCTCTTAATTCTATTCTTGCAGATGACACCTACCCTATCCCGCACAAAGGAGATTTATTGGGAAGGATTTCAGGTGCAAAAGTTTTTTCTAAGTTTGATCTTAAGTCTAGCTTTTGGCAGGTAGCAGTAGCAGAGAAAGATAAGTTCAAAACTGCTTTCAGTATTCCAGCCGGACACTACGAATGGAATGTCATGCCATTCGGCTTGAAGCATGCACCATCAAAGTTTCAGAGAGTCATGGACTCTATCTTTAAGCCTTATGCTGATTGGTTACTAGTATACATTGATGACATTCTATTTTTTTCCAAAAATCTCCAAGACCCCATGAAACATCTCAGAATTTTCATTAAGTTGGTCAAGACAAATGGTTTGGTACTTAGTAAAAATAAAATGGAAATATGCCAGACCTCAGTAAAGTTCTTAGGGCACACAATCAGAAATGGGAAAATTTCTCTTCAAAGTCATGCAATAGAATTTGCAGACAAATTCCTTGATATAAACCTAGACAAAACACAGTTGCAGAGATTTCTAGGATGTCTTAACTATGTAGGGAATTTCTATAAAGACGGTGCTGCAGATCGATCTCTGTTAAATCATAGATTAAAGAAGAATCCAGTACCTTGGACCAGTGATCATACAGAAGTAGTTAAGCAGATAAAGGCCAAGGTAAGAAACCTTCCTATATTGTATGTCACTGATGAAAATTCCTATAAAATTGTTGAATCTGATGCCAGTGATATAGGTTGGGGAGGTGTGTTAAAAAAAAAACCAGATGAGAAAGATAGTAAAGATAAAGAATAGATAGTACAGTTCGCTTCTGGAACATGGAACAAGTCTAAGAAGAATTATTCTACAATAGAAAAAGAGGTAAAAGCAACATGGAACTGTATCAGCAAGTTTTCTTTACATCATGGACTCTCTGAAACTTTGATGGTGCATGCTTCAAGCCGAATGGCATGCAATTCTACAATAGAGAATGATATAGTTGTTGATATGTACGATTCCAAGATTCATAAATGGAGTCTATTGGAGATCCCTACGGACGATGTTATTCGGCCTCGAGGAGAGGGAGTATATTCAAATGGAAAATTTAATTGGTCAAATGATGTACATGATGGGCAGCGTTTCAGCTTAATTATTTTTGATGGGGATCAAGGACAATGGAGCACAATCGACGGGCCATTGAGCTTTAGAGCTGAACTTCTATTGAAATGTTACATTCCAGTGCAACATATTATTAAAGTCACTGGCTGTGAAGGGCATATAGTTGTAGTTTGTGATTATATATGGACGCTAAATGAGGATGAAGCAGAAGGAGAGAAATGGTCAAAATAATTTGAAGATGAGTACGTCATGACATCTACGGACATTGCAGTCAACGAGAGTGGTTGTGGTTTACCCTTTGATACACTGGCCAACAATGTTGCAGTTCGCAGCTACTAAGGAAAATTGTTGCAGCTAATAGAGTTCGACGAACTAGTGTATATTTCATTATCAGAATATAAGGATTATCTAATTTCAGTGCACCCCTTTCAAGTAAACAATATTTGGTGGCCATAGGATATAGCTTCCAGATTCATTTTTCCATGCTCTCTCATATGTACACTCTTTATTGGAGCTTTGTTTTGCATTGCACTGCTACATACTTTGTAGCTCTAGAAAACTCCTCCCCGATATCTTGGGATGTTTAAAAGTTGTCAGAATTGTTTTAGTTTCGTTAGCATTTGGCACTATGTAGATATTTTGTAATGTTCAAGGTATATTTTGTAATGTTTGTTTGTCCCGTTTATGTTTAAGTTTGAAAAGTGGTCGCTATCTATCACATGCAAGTTTAAGTATTTCAATGCTATTTTGTATCACTTAACCGTGTCACTCTCTTTTGTTGTAGGCTGGGGGAGGTGGAATTTAATAGAAAAGGTAAAGAATGTGATGAGTTGATTTTTTAATTTTTATGTTATCATGTTGTTTTATTTTAAATTCATAGTAATATAAAGATGGTAATTTTCCAATACATAATTATGATTGGGTTTCTAGCTATGATATTTTTAAAATAGAAAAGTATATTAAATAAATATATAATCATCTTAATAATTTGCAATTATGTTAAGATATTTATTTCTACAAACACTTATCATATATATTTACTTGTTATTAATGATTTATAATTTTAAATCTATGTAAAGATGGTATTCATAAGCTTATCACATATATTTTCTTAGGCTTTTTTAGAACATTTTTTTTTGGTTAATTTTAAAGAGAGATTTTGAAAAACTTGAGTTTTGGGTTTAAGTTGTTTAGTTTCTAGAATTTGAATGTCCAAGGGTTTTCAGGTGTTGAATCCATTTATGCATTCAAAAATGCATTTTAAACAACAACAAAATGGCATTCTTTCTTGAAATTATTTTACTAGAGGTGAAAAAGTTAGAAACCTTGCAATTAGGAAATTGGTGATTGATAAGTTGTCCATTAATTAACAACACTCTTGTTGTTCCTAGATGGGTGGTTAAATTGAATTTGGAGCTCGTCAATTTGTGGTTATGCCATTACACATGGAACTATGCAATATTTTATTTCATATATTTTACCAATGTCTTAGTTTTGTTAAAAATACTTTCTCGTTCAAAATCTCTAGTCTTTATTTCAAATTGCATGTGTTTGAAGATGGTGAATTAGTGCCCTAGAATAAGAACACCCATTGGATTAAATGGGTTTTACACTCTTCCTCAAACATAAATGATGGTATCAGAGCACTATGTTCAATTTCTTTTAAGCGGTAGAAGAGTAGGTTCAAGAAGTTTTTTCTTTTAACAATTAAAGATGGTAGAAACATCAAACACAAGCTTGACCAACCCACAAATACCTTAGTTAAATGGAAAAAAATATGACTATTGGGCTATCACAATGAAGGTTATGTTTTCTTATTAAGATATTTGGGATTTGGTGGAGAATGGGTTCCCAGAACCAGTAGATGTAGTAGTATACAATGCTTTATCACAAACATAAAAAGACTTGCTGAGTGATAATACAAAGAATGATGTAAAAGCCCTCTTTTATATTTTTCAATTTGTGCATGAGAGAACATTTCCAAGGATTACAGCGACAACAAAGTCCGATATTCTCCAGACAGCTATCAATGCATGGAAAAAGTGAAGACAAAAAAGCTACAAATTATAAGGTGAGATTTTGAGACCATAAATATGAAAGAGTATGAGAATATAGACTCATTCCTCACACAAGTTATTGGACTAGTTACTAAAATTAGGTCTCATGGTGAGACACTTGAAGATAGGAGGATAGTTCAGAAAATTTTAAGGAGTTTTCCATCAATATTTGACCCTATTGTTGTGACTATAAAAGAGAGAAAGGATCTCTCACAAATTAAATGGATGAGCATCAAGCATCACTGATTTAGCATGACAATAGGTTGAATAGAACATCAAATTCTTCATTGGAACATGCCTTCATGACACAAGTTTAATTTGGTCACGGTAGATGTAGAAGAATATGAGATGAAAGAGGAAGAGGTAGAAGTCCACACAGAGGTGGAATAGACAAACCTTCAAGCTCAAGTGGAAGATGCAACAATCAAAATCCAAGTCAAGGTCCAAGCCAAAATCAAGCACAAGCTTATAGGTATGATAAATATTAAGATCAATGTAATTATTGTATGAGAATTATGGACATTGCAAATGAATTTAGGAAGAAGCAACACGATATTAGTAACAAATCAAATGCAAAGTTTAAAAAGGAAAATAAGAACCAAGACAACATGTTTTTAACTTGCAATGTAGCACAATAAAAACAAAAAGATCTATGGTTTTTAGATTTAGGGTGCAACAACCACATGACGAGGAATATAGAAATGTTTTCCAATCTAGATGAGACTGTGAAATTTGAAGTGACATTAGGGACTGATAATAAAGTCTCTGTTATGGGAAAATAAAGAGTCGATATTCTGACAAAGAAGGGGGAGAAGAAGTATATTTCAGATATGTATTTTTTCCCTCGTTTGAAGCACAACTTGATAAGTGTTGGAAAACTCATGAAAAAAGGCTACAAAGTCTTCTTCAAAAATGGTGAATGCACAATCTTGGTTAAATTTCCAAGCAAGTTGTTGATTGCAAAAGTGAAAATGACAACCAATAGAATGTTTTCCTTGAGGATAAAACCAAATTTGAAGGAAGAAGGTGCTTAAGCACAATTGTTAATGGATTCACAAAACAAAATAAAGGTAGTTGTTGTTACACAAACAAGTTTTCAAGCAGAGGTCAAGGATGAAAAGTAGTTATGACATATAAGGTTTGGTCATCTTAATTTTTTAGGTTTAAATTTGTTGCATAAGGAAGGCATAGTGGAGGGATTTCCACTCATAAAAAAACTAGATAGGTTATGTGAAGGATGCACCTTGGGAAAACAACATAGAGAATCATTTCCAACAAGAAAGTCAATAAGGGAAAAGGAACCTTTGGAGATTGTCCTTTTAGATTTATTTGGACTAATGCAAACACCATAAATTGATGTCATCTATTATTTTCTTACATTCATAGATGATTATACAAGGAATACATGGGTCTACATCTTAAGACGGAAGGGTGAAGTGTTTGAGCACTTTCATCAATTAAAATCACTTGTTGAGAAGACAAGGGAATACCAGATCAAAGTTTTGAGGACTCACAAAGGTGGAGAATAATTCTCAAATGACTTCCTACATTTTCGTAGGGAGCATAATATTCACAAAAATTTACAACAATGTATACACCTCAGCAAAATGGCGTTGCAGAAAGGAAAAAAAATAACCATTATGGAAATGGCAAAGAGTATGTTGAAGGAAAATCATTTTCCAAATGATTATTTGGCTGAAGTTGTCACTTGTGCAACATATATTATAAATAGGTGTCCAACAAAAAGTGTCAAAAATATGATTCCTGAAGAAGCGTGCAGTAGAAGAAAGCATAATGTCACTAACATGAGAGTGTTTGGAAGTGTGGCTTATGTACATGTCTTAGATGAGTTAAGGAATAAGTTGGACAACAAGGGAGAGACATGAATATTTGTTGGATATAGTGATGAATCCAAGGCTCACAAGCTTTATAACCCATTAACCAAGAAGGTTAGAATCAACAGAGATGTGCAGCTCATAGAAGAGGAAGCATGGGATGGAAGTTTGGAGAATACAATCAATGTAACAACAAGCATACCGCAAGAAGATAAAGAGGAATTGGCAGCAATAAATAATTCCTCATTGGTGACTCCTCCTACACCTATTCAAGCTCAACAAATTCATCATCAAGTGACATTGTCAACAAGAAATAGGAGAATGCCACACAACCAAGAAAATACTACTTCAAGTGTACCGTAGAGACTCACAACATTACCTTCTCCAAGCACAACATTAAGTGACATGTCATGTCCAGCTTCTAGAAGCATAAGAAGACAAATTAAAAAATTTAAGTGAAATTTATGAGAAAAATGAAGCTGAAAGTAGCGAAGGTCTAAATCCTTTATATGCTATGTATTTTCATGTAGATAATCCAATTCATTTTGAAGATGTTGTTACAATATAAAAATGGGCTGCAACAATGAATGAAGAAATGGAAGCAATAGTAAAGAATAACACATGGGAGTTAGTGGACATTCTGAAAGGAAAATTAGTCATAGGTGTCAAGTGGGTCTGTAAGACAAAAAATAATGCTAAAGAAAAGATAGAAAGGTTGGTTGTCAATGAATACAAGCAACAACATGGAAGATATTATGCATGGAAATTTGCGCCACTTGTAAGAATAGAGACAATAAGCACAATGTTGTCAATAGTTGCACAAAATAGATGAAAATTATACCAAATGGATGTGAAGTCAACATTCTTGAATGGAGCGCTGAAAGATGAAGTATATGTGGAGTATCTGCTAGGCTATGAGGTGCAAGGCTAGAAAGACAAAGTGTCCAGGTTGAAGAAAGCTCTTTATGGCCTAAAGAAAACACTATGTGCATGGTATAGCAAGATAGATGGATATTTGTTGGACAATTGATTTCACAAATGTGATAGTGAGTCTAAACTATACATCAAAGAGAGTAATGATAAGCTTCTTATTGTTGTTTTATATGTAGATGATTTGATTTTTATAGGGAGTGGTGACCTCATTTTTTATTTCAAAGAAGTCATGAAAAGTGAGTTTGAAATGACAAATTTGGGGTTGTTAAGGTATTTTTTTGGAATAGAAGGGAAACAAACAGAAAATGACATCTTTATTTATCAAGAAAAGTATGCCTCAGATATTTTGAAGAGGTATAATATGCAGGACAACAAACCTGCACCAACTCCAACTGTCATGGGGTTGAAATTAAGCAAATATCATTGGAACAAAAAAACACAATGTAAAAACAAGGAAGGTTGTAACAACAAGGGACACGGTAACAACAATGTCAATCCGACATTATACAAAAGTATGGTTGGCAGCTTGATGTATCTAACAAAAACTAGGCCTGATATAATGTATGCAGTGAGCTTGGTGTCAAGATTTATAGAGAAACCAAAGGATACATATTGGAAGGAAACCAAAAGAATACTAAGGTATGTCAAAGGGACAAAATAATATGGTAATTTGTACACTATAGCAAGTGATTTCAAATTCGTTGGCTATACTGACATTGACTAGGTAGGAAGTGTTGATGATAGAAAGAACATATCGGGATATGTATTTCACATGGGTTTGGGAGTCATTTCATGGGCTTCAAAGAAGCAACCAATAGTGTCACTATCGACAGCAAAGTTGAATATGTTGTTGCAACAACATCAACATGTCAAGCTGTTTGGATGATAAGAATCTTGAAGGATTTATGGCAAGAACAAGAAGAAACAAAAATAATTTACTGTAACAACAATTCTGCAATTGTTTTCTAAGAATTTTTTTTTTTCACAAAAATAAGAGACACTAATAAATTTTTTTTACACAAAAGAAAAAGACACATAGACACTAAGTATCATTTTATTAAAATTTATTAACAATAAAGAAATGGTTTTACAACATTGCAGGTCATATGAACAATTCACATACATTTTCACTAAACTATTAATAAGATATTTTTTGCTCATCTAAGAAATTGTTTGAATATGGTGAATTTAGGTGATTGTGATTAAAGGGAGAGTGTTAGAAAATTACTCCCAACGACCGCACTTAAATGACTGGAAATCACAAAAAGTTCGCAAGCTGAATGTGGAGTTAATGTTTTACAGGCTCGAGGAAGAAGAGTTGGTGATTGTTAAGTCCAGTTGTTGTTACTGGGTGGAAAATAAATTTAAGTGACTCACCACCATAAGTTTGCTTTTGTTTTTGTCCTTTCATGAAAATTTAAATTGACCAGATATGAAGTTTCTGGAAATTTTCTATATTAATGTAACAACAAAAGTCTTTTGTAGAGTGAAGTAATAGTGAAATTTTCACAAGGGATTGAAAGTCTAAAGAATTACAGTGAGCAAATTTTCACAAGGGATTGAAGGTCTGAAGAATTATAGTGAATAGTTTCACACACTGATACAATTTGTTACAGCACATAACAGAGAGTACTTAAAGTGTGTAAATTATTATCTTTCACAACCATGAATGACCTGAAGTCTCATTTATATTTTTGTAATTGTTCATGAAATTAATATAAAGTATTTTGTTTGCAGGCTTAGTTGGAAACTCATATTTCTAGTCTTACTCTGTATCCTATGTTTTACTCTGCTATTAATGAGTTGTTTGTTGTGTTGTTACTATTTCTGCACATAAATTTAATGGGTTTTACACTTCCTCAAACAAAAAAAGTGGTATCAGAGCACTGTGTTCTATTTCTTTCAACTTGATCCATATATAGAAAAAGATATATTTATTTGCACCTAGCCTGCTACTTCTATGGCATGAGAATAATTCATGTGTAATTGGATTTCTACTTACTATCATTTTATTCAAAATTAGTTTAAATTTTAAACATGACAACATCAATCCAAAAATTATCCTAATGCATTTTACTATGGATGAATATAAATATAAATTGGATTCTGTAAAGGCCAAGCTAGTTGTAGGACGCTTTGCCCCCCACCAGAAAATGTTAAACAAGTGCTAACTCAGACCATTTTCATTGCTCGGATGAGGTTGTGCCACGATAATTTGAAATAAGTGCAAAATTCCGAAAATAGTTTATCCAACTAAAATAATAAATGCAAACTCCTATAGAGCTATAGAACCTGGGTGTTGCTCCAATGGGGGAACGGTGCCGACTTCGGTGTGGGAGAGACGTTGAGTTGTCACATTAAAATGAATTTACATTATTTATATATATATATATTTCCTCATTTAGATGGGTTGTTTTCCTAAGAACCAAAACTGTCACAATCATTTTACATTTATCTCTTCATTCAGATTGGATGTTTTGCTGAGAACCAAAACTGTCACAATCATTTACATGAACCCTAAACATTATTCTATAACATAGGGACCAAATTTTTTAATCAACATAAGGTGTTTTACAATTAGAGATGGAAATTTTTGATATTATAAAATATGATTTCAATATTTACTTCGTAAGACATCTTTATTTGAAAACAACTCTCCAAATTGTCAAGGTGTCAATTTGTAGGCCATCGATCTCTATGTTAGACGATTGGAAAATTTTCTGCCGCTGGATGATTATAACTAACTAAGTGATCTGGAAACGGTTATAACTAACCAAGTGATCTGGAAACGGTTTGTATGTGACTGCTGTGTTTGGCATGGAATCGTCTTCTTCAACCCATTTTGGGCACAGAGCAAACCGAAATAGACTTGTGAGATAAAAGACCCGAGTCGCTCATATTGGTTATGCGCAAGGACCTATCGGAGAAAAGGCCAGGGTCGCACACACTGGTAAGGCCAAAAAATTGGTCACATCAGGGTCCTGTGCATCCTTTCAGGTCACTATGGAAAATTCATCTTGGAAAGTGGTGGCCACTGTGAAGAAGTTGGGTATGGACGTTGCAAAGGATGAGGGAATTCCAATTAGAAATGGAGACTCTGGCGAAATCCTGCATAATCATTTGGTTGAGAGGGAATTCCAAGCAGCAACAAAGACTCACGAAAATCTAGCATAATTATTTGGTTGAGATTTTGGGTTATTGTAAATTAGGGAAGAACAATTACTTGTGTACAACTTTGTGGAGAATGTGAGCTTAGATGAATGGTTGCACGATAGAGGATCAGATCCAGCGAGAGTTTTTATTGGAAAGAAAAGGCGTGGCTGCTGGGTTCTCCTTTTTGCATATTTTCATTATGGAAATAAGGCATTTCTTTGGATGAAGTCTTCCGGTCCCACTATGCACCTTCGGTGTTAGACGATATAAATATCGCATGTAGTCAGATTGATCCCGCATGGAGTTGTTGTGGTCATCAAATTTTTGTTTTAATAATGATTTTTAGCACTCAATATGAATGCCCTTACTGTTTCAGTTTTTATTTTCACTTACAGATAAATGGTTGGGATTTCTTACCAAAATTCGATATGAAACATTGCAAAATATTCCGTGATTGCTAACACGCTTACTGTTTTTAGTTTGTATTTTCACTTACAAATAAATGGTTGATTTTTAGCGCTCGATATGAACTCCCTTACTGTTTCAGTTTGTATTTTCACTTAGAGATAAATGGTTGGAATATCTTACCAAAATTCGAGTGAAACATTGCAAAATCTTCGTGATTTCTAACGCGCTCACTGTTTTCAGTGTGTATTTTCACTTACAGTTAAATGGTTGGAATTTCTTACATTTTGAAAGTCCCAAAATTCGAGATGAAACATTGCAAAATCTTCCATGACTGCGAATGCGCTTACTATTTTTAGTTTGTATTTTCACTTACAAATAAATGGTTGAAATTTCTTACGTTTTGAAAGCCCCAAAATTCGAGATGAAACATTACAAAATCTTCCATGATTGCGAGCACGCTTACTATTTTTAGCTTGTATTTTCACTTACAAATAAATGGTTGGAATTTCTTTCGTTTTGAAAGTCCCAAATTCGAGATGGAACATTGCAAAATCTTCTGTGATTGCGAACAACGTAATCCCAACCACTTGCTAGGTGTCGAATTCGTCAGTCCAAGTGTCCCAGTTTAGTTTGAGTGAGTCCAGTTTAGTCGAGTTTATCTCCAGTTATTTATTGCCGATGTTCCCAATGTAATCTATTTAATTTATTCGTAATATTGTGAAGAGAGAACTCTCTGCTCCGGTTCATGTTTTAGTTTTTCAATTCTTGTCATGGTATCAAAGCAAGCTTGCATAAGCCTCCCTGGAGACACAGGGGCATCACTCAATTAACCTATGGCATAGCACGTGCGTTCGTGGCATACTAAACAATACCCTTAATTTGACTACATATTGGAAAATACATCTAAAAATCACTTTATTTAACCCCCTACCAATACTAACCCATTGCATTTTCCCAATTTAAAAAACCCATACTTTCACTAGATATTGTAGGTATCTGTTTTTTCATTAACATTTCTTACACCCCTTTATATTTATATCCTTAACATAATGACATGATGCCTCTCTTATGACTCCACATGCATTCTACAATTCACTTTTCTTCTTTTGATATACATAAGAGATGCATATTAGTATTCCCACAATGTGATTACTCAATCCACACTCAAGCACATCTCACTATGATTTGTGGAATTTAATGGTCTAAGACATACAAAGATCAACCATGTTTTTGGAAGATTGATTATGTGCATGTCTATAAAATGACATATAAATTGATCTATATGATGATGAAAAATCAATTGATCAATCTTTATGAATATGTTTGCACCAAATAAGGTGTTCAATCATAAGTCTAGACCCTCTTCCTTTTGAAAGCTTCTTGTTCAAAAATCCAACTACAACCTCATGTACTCAAACTAGTGTCTTATTAAGGTGAAACTGTTAATCAAGATTGTCATTGATGTCAATATGGTTGTGACTGAGATGTCAATATTCTTGAGATGCCTAGTTCCGGATAATGATGTCTTGCCCTAAGAAGTTGCCAAGTCTCTGATTGGTGATCTAGTCCCTAAGTACAAGCCCATGATGTGAAGAACTATACTTAATGAAGCCATACTTGTGATGATGTTATACTCTTGCATGACCACACTTAATGATGGTTTTTGATGAAGATTGGAAGACTAAATGATGACATGATTGATGATTGAAAGAGACCTTCCTAATGATACCGCCTATAATATATCACTGCACCACTATGTAATACACACATTGTTGATGTCCTACCATGATCCTATGATGAATGTGTTAAACAATGAAGAAGCCAAAACCATGAAGAAGCCTATCTGTCCTGCCTCAAATTCTGCACTAATTAATGACCAGTCACATTAAAAAATGTTTTTACTATCTTAGAGGCAGCCACTCAATTTGATACCTATGCCATGTTTTAGAGCATAATTTTTCCTTTCCAATGAGCTATTACTTGGCCCGAAACTCAAAGTGGTTTGGGAGATATGAATTTTTCAAGTTAAGGAAATAAATCTGTCCTTGAGCCAACTTGTGCTAGCCTACTCATGTCAGCCTCCAAAAAGGGATGTGGCTTTTCGGTTGTCATTACAAAGAAGCCTATTTATATACAGTCCGAGATTCATTTTCTCACCTTGGAACTCGGTCAACAACACAGAAAAGAGAAAAAAATGTTCACAACTCGTGAACAAAAGAAGGAAGAGACAAGGGCATTTTTGATCAGGGTTTCTCAGTGATATTTTGGCTCAGATTCTTGAATATTATAGTGACTGTGCTTGATTACAGTGATCAGATTCTAGACAGCTCAGACTAAGTTCACACAACAACTTGGACAGCAAAAGTATGATAGGAACAAAGGCTCGGATTATGACTTGATCAAAGGACTGAGAACTCGGACATGTGTTAGGGGGTTGTAATAACTTTGTGACAGTTGTGTTGAGGAGGGACAGTATTTTGTAAATCTCGTGCAAAAGACTTCAGACCTGTACAGAGAGCTGCAAAAACTTCAGGAGCTTCCATACTTCTTGGACCTGTGATAAAGACATATGCTTGGATCAAAACAGTGATATAAACTCCCACAGAAACTCGTGATATAAAGCTCAGACTTCGGAATTAAGGTCAACATCTCAAACTTGTTTGGGTTTCCAGATTCGAATTAGATACAAGAGCTCGGATAGCCATTTGGTTGCTTGGACTTAAACTTCAGATCTGTGTGGAGAAGTCTCACTCGGATATATATGCTACAGCATCCTGTGGAGGATTAGTGAGCTGTCACAAGACTTCAGCTTAGATTGCAGTGGCTTGAATATTGACGTATTGTTCACAAAACTAAGTGCAAAAGCATCAATTGATGCTCTTGAACAACAGAGCAGTTGGAGCTTTGGACAGTAAAGTTTGATGATGACAGTTTGAATATATTCTTGTAGTAGACGTTAGGCCAGCCTTGAAGCAAATCTAGAAGCAGTCTTCTTAAGCATTGCTTGGAGCATTGATTGAAGATTTGTTGGAGTTTTTTCATTGGAGAACTATTGAAGACATATTTAAGCATCCTTGAAACGGCAGTTCATGACCTCACTACAGCTCGATCCTGTAGCAGCACTGAATTGTAGGTGTGATCAGTCATCTATGGGAGCTCAACAGTGGACAGAACTTAGGCCAATCTTTTGAAGAAACTTGGATCTAGTCACCTATGGAAAGAGGAATGTTCGGGTAAGTTCTGTGTGGACAGAACTGGGATTTAGAGGCTTAGACTATGTACAGTTAGGACTGTGACCTATACTCATCCTCTCATCAGACTTATATTCTTTGAAGAACAGTCTCCTGTTGTCAGTCTTCTAAATATCCAGTGCAGCTCGATACACCTGTAGCAAGAGTACCATTGGAGTAGCTCAGATCTAAGATTCATGTAGCTCAGATAACAGAACTTGGATTTGTTGGGCTTGGATAGCAGACTTCAAATTTGTTGGGCTTGGATAAATTAGGTTTGGTGTAATCTCCTCTTGTGAATAGAATTGGGCCTTTGAAGTACTTGCAGACTTTTTTAAGAAATCAATTGGAGACCCTAAAGAACCCTGTTGAAGACTTGAAGAACATAAGGTTTGAGCATACCTTGAGGAATATTAATTGAACCTTTTCAGTGCAGCCTTTGAGAAGGATTATTGAACAACACTGTCGGAGCAGACCTGGAGCTGTCTTGGATCAAATTGTTAAAGGACATTGTGTGCAGACCTATTGTTTCTTCTCTTCAAGCATTCTATCTTTTAGCGTCACTGTTCAGACAAACTTAAATTCTCTGGTCAACTAGTATCAAATATTGGTCAAATGCATCTGAGGAAACTTACCTACTATTCTCTGTTTTCCATGTGTCAATGAAAACTACTCTTTCAGCGTGACCTCACTACAGCTCGATCCTGTAGCAGCACTGAATTGCAAGTGTGATCAGTCATCTATGGGAGCTCAACAGTGGACAGACCTTAGGCTAATCTTTTGAAGAAACTTGGATCTAGTCACCTGTGGAAAGATGACTGTTCGGGTAAGTTCTGTGTGGAAAAAACTGGGATTTAGAGGCTCGGACTATGTACAGTTAGGACTGTGACCTATACTCGTCCTCGCATCAAACTTATATTCTTTGAAGAACAGTCTCCTGTTGACAATCTTCTAAATATCCAGTGCAGCTCGATACACCTATAGCAAGAGTACCATTAGAGTAGCTCGGATCTAAGATTCATGTAGCTCAGATAACAGAACTTGGATTTGTTGGGCTTAGATAGCAGACCTCAGATTTGATGGGCTTGGATAAATTAGGTTTGGTGTAATCTCCTCTTATGAATAGAATTGGGCCTCTGAAGTACTTTCAGACTTTGTTAAGCAATCAATTGGCGACCCTAAAGAACCCTGTTGAAGACTTAAAGAACATAAGGTTTGAGCATACCTTGAGGAATATTAATTGAACCTTTTCAGTGCAGCCTTTGAAAAGGATTATTGAACAACACTATTGGAGCAAACCTGGAGCTGTCTTGGATCAAATTGTTAAAGGACATTGTGTGTAGACCTATTGTTGCTTCTCTTCAAGCATTCTATCTTTTGGCATCACTGTTTAGACAAACTTAAATTCTCTGGTTAACTAGTATCAAATATTGGTCAAATGCATCTGAGGAAACTTACCTACTATTCTCTGCTTTCCATGTGTCAATGAAAACTACTCTTTCAGTGTGATGATTCCTCAAGTATAATTGATTAGATTCATATTTTCCTTGAGCAGATGCCACCTTGGTCCAGCTTCAAATATGTATTAAATAAAGGTCTCACTATAATCATAAATCGAAACTCTAAAGATTCAATCTTCTAGTCATGATAGAGAAGACACCCATGATGTCAGTAACATGAAAGGGGTTGAATCATGTGCATGCAATCTAAAGTATGAATTCCAATCAACTCCACAAATATATAAATCCCTAGTAGGCTTATGAGTCTGAATATTTGTCAGATTACTACAATTTTATGCTAAACCAAGATTGCAAAACCATTACTTAAGCATAACTATATCCTTAGGAAAACTATGACTAAAATGTTGTGAATTCTGAACAATGCTACATAGTCTTTTAAGATCTCTGTCTTCAAACAAGAATGAATATAGACTTCTGAAAATTCACACATCAATCTTCTAAATTTTGGATCCATGAATTCTGAACAATGCTACATAGTCTTTTAAGATCTTTGTCTTCGATTATATGTTCTGAAAATTCAAATCATCTTAATCAGCTGCCATACACTCCACTTGTCCCTTTTTTAAAGTGTGATATGACTTGGACAGAGAGAGCTCAGATACCATGTCATTACATAGGACAAAAGAACCTAGATATTCCAAACTCTGTATCATACTACAAACTCTGTATCTTTAACGTTTACGTCCATTCGGGGTTTTCAGATTCAATGTTACTTGCCTGAATTCATGTCAAAACACAACTTACAACTGCATACATTATGTGGTGACTAATGGAAAGAATTTCATCCCGTACCTGTGAAACTGAAGTATTCATGACTGTAAATTGAAGCCACAGAGTAATTCTCTTTTATTTTTTATAACAAACAAAGAGAAAGATCTTAAGCCTTTGTGGAAACTACATGCCACCTCTCAGATTGGTTATTTGAAGTGCTCCTAATTTTGATTTTGGGTCGGCAAAGCTTAGGGCTTAAATTTAACTCCATGCTTGTTAGCATTCCATTTATCACTGTTTAAAGGACTTCTGTTCATCATTTGGAATTGGAAATAAAACTATGTTTGTCATAGCAAAATACTATTAAAATTTAAAATATGCCAAACAACATACAAATGAAAAGGCACAAAGGTGCTGGCCTTATTTCTGATGGTGGTGCAGGTCATTCAATTCCATCCTACCTGTCATTTCTATAGATCCCTTCTTCGAATCTCTTCCCAGATTTTCTTGAAATTGACCTATATCTCTGTCTCTAGTTTTGGGAGAATAAAATCTCAATTACAAAAGACAAAAGTCATCCTTCTATGGAGAACTCACCATGGTAAATAGGCAGTAGTGCATTTGTCCAATTTATAATCGATTTACTAGTAGAAATGTCTATTTTAATTCCTTATCAATAATATTCTTTCCAGAAACGGGTAATTTTGACATTCTAGCTATACTTCTTCAAATATCTCTAAGAAAACTTTCCAATTTGTAAGATAGATAATATTTCTAGTAGATTGGTCGAAATGTTTAGCCAAAAGAAGGATTGTATTGGGGTCAAATTGTACATTACATCCACTTCTGCCACTCCTGCCACTATTTCTCATTGATGCCCATTGTTGTTCACTCTCACTACCACCTATCCCACTAACTTTTTCCACTCTAGCTGAAACTGCTACTACTTCTCCCATTGTTTATGGCTACCACTGCTACTAAAATCAATGTCTACAACCACTGATTTTGTTACTACCATTATCACATCCGCTCCAACCTGCCTACTATAGTGAACTGTCACTATTCAACCATAAAATACAGTATCATATATCATTAAGATCTATGTTGTCTTCATTCACTATCAATCATATGATATCAAGCAAATATTCGATATAAAAATTCTCAAGACAACCATGCTCAAAGGAACAATCTTGAAATTCTGCTCAGTACCTTTACTGTTTAGAGTATAATAGTCTCTTTATGAACACATTGATGAACCCAAGTCATGTTAAATAACTCCATTGTTTCTTCTCTTCAAGCATTCTATCTTTTGGCATCACTGTTCAGACAAACTTAAATTCTATAGTCAGCTAGTATCAAATATTGGTCAAATGCATCTGAGGAAACTTACCTACTATTCTCTGTTTTCCATGTGTCAATATCAATGCAAATACAACATTAAAGGCTAGTTGGCTTGAACAGAGAAGTGAATAGATCGAAACAGGCATATAAGAGATACCCCATGAGTAAAGTAGATTATAACTCCATGCACATGAAGGTACATTCACAATCAACTACCTGACCCGGGTTATCTGGATTCTGGACAAACTCACTGAAATCCAAAAGTCCTTGCTTAACAGTCTAAAAAAAACATAAGGTTGTTTGAACTTTGTACAGGGTGTAACCTTGTGTCACTCTTGTAATTAACCCATGGCGGTGTACTTGAGAAAGCTTGAGTAACACTTCTTTGAATTGTTTTTTTAAGTCATGGTTCATGGGAAAGAGAGACCATCACATCATTATAAATGCTGGTAGACCGAAGGAAATTTCATAGCACAGCCTTTAGATTTCAAAAGAAGGTTTCCTAAATAGCTCTATCAGATCCTATATATATATATATACACAAACACACAAAGTATACTTCACATATGCTTCAGGATAACTCCAATGAATTTATATGAAGGTGAATTATTTGCATAATAATATCTATGCTATAGACTGACCTCCTTGCCCCGAGGAACCCTCTATTTTACATACATAAGAAGAAGGAGATTTGTTAGTATGATACAAATTAAAGAAGGTTCCACATCTTGCTCTGTTTTCAACTAGTTGATGGAGATACAAACATACACTTCTAGATATGCCTGTTAAGGGTGCCCATCATACAAGGGAAAGAAGCTCAATAGTAGAGAAGCCATTAGTCGAGGGCAGTGCTGGACAAAGTGCAGCTTGAGGAAGGGAGCGGTGGAGATAGCAATCCACACTAGTATGTTGAACTTGTTCATAAAGGTGGAAAACGAGAGCAACTCCAGAAAACTTAACTCATACTTGCGACAGATGGAATACGAGGTGGTGAGATCAATAACTTCCTAGATTATGTAGAAAGCATTTTTCACGGACGCTTAACTTCCTTTCCACCTTGAGTTTTTAAAAATTGCATTTAGGGATTACTTTTTCATTATTAAAAAAATTGGTTAGGGCTATCATATGTTGTATTTGATCCTAATTACAGGGCTTTTCAGCACCAAGGAAAGAGCCATTGACATGGTCAAAGGTTCAAAACCACATTGGAAAATACCATTTCCAGAACCTACCCACTTAAAGTGTTCCCCTAAAAAATTCTACCTACTTACAGGAAGAAAATTCTAAAGAAAATAATGATGACAATAGTTAAAGTGCCACTTACTTGGATCTGTAGTAGTGATTACTGCAGTACTTGCAAAATCATAGGTTCCTGGTGCCATCCCATTCTTTTGGTAGTAACTGTTAAAAGCATTTGAAGCATGAGAAAAGACACTATCAGGAATAAAACAAGAGCCTCCTTGCTGGATTTTTCCACAGTCTGCTCCTCCAAGTCCACAGGCATAATCCAGGGTAGTCCGCAACCTTGAATCAGTTATACTGCTGATGGCTACACACCAACTCTGACCTGATGTGGCACTTACTGCAGTCATACTATTTGTAGGTGCTTTGATGGCTTTGGCAATGGTCTTTTCCGAGCTTGTACTAGTGATGTTTCCTTTCAAGGAAGGGGCAGGGGAAATGTCAGTAGTTTTGTTTCTCCCTGAGCTAGAATCTACTGTAGAACTAGAGTTATTTGATTGTTTTTCCATAACCTTCGTTGAAGCTGATAAACCAACCTCCAACACTTTCAGTTGTGAGAATCCAAACAAAGCCCCTGTAAAACAGTAGCCCCATAAATCCACCGACATTAAATTCCTCCAAAAATTTGTATGAGCCTAATAATATTCACACTATATTTTAAAGAAATATTGACTACACTGCTAACCGTATTCATGTAGTTCTTAACATACCAGGGTTTTTAACTTCAAATGGACCCAGTATATATAGAAAATCTACGAGGAAATGAGGAAATTTCACTAAAACCTTTAGGACCAATCCTCTATGCTAATCCTTGAGTTATGCTAATGTCAAACACTCATGCACATAGATATTGAGCTACATAAACTTATGGCTCAAACACTTTGGTGATCACGTTCTCTTTGTGGGTTAAGAGCCTACGATTCTGAGTACTAGGAAAATCTATATCTCCATATTCTCTCATTCAACCATAATTCTCCCTTCTTATTCTATCAAATACCCCATTGTTATTGGTTATGTCTCTACAACTAGAGTCATCACTCACAACAGATTGAGTAGTTAGAGCCTAAGGATAATGAGGTCAAGAAGGACAATTCTACGATTAAGATGTATAAGAGGGACCACCATATTGATATAATCGCTGATACATACACTTGATGACTAGAGGGAAATTCATAACCCAGGTTTTAGATTACACAGAATCTACACTCACCGAGGTTTTAACCTTGACTATTTTTTCTGGTTGTACCATAGAGTTGAGTCAAGATGTGGTTCTAGCACTTTTTTCATCATCCCATGAATGCTGCAAGGCCATTGGTAACATGTATCCTTATTTGGGAGACAATGACCCAAGTATGTTACTAGCCCCTAGATTTTCAAATAGGAGACCTCAGTAAAATGTATATGTCACATTTTTTCAAACAATAGCCATGACACTGAAATAAGAATCGCTCATTTTGTAGATCTCAAATCAAGTGGCAATCAAGCAGAAGAGTAGGGATGAAGAATAATGGTCAAATAGGAGTATAGTGGCCAAATTCCACACCCCTATCTTGAACCAAAGGTTGTAATGAATACTCACCTCTGCAAGTGACCTTGCTTGAAATAAGTGAATGGTGTTGAGATTGAAATCCACGCCACTGAATACAATACACAGATCACATTGTAAATAAATGTAGAAATTGATGCTTTCAACAAGTCATGAATTATAAAACTGAGGCATGGTATTAAACAATTTAACATATCATCTATGAAGTCTTTCTGCGTGCAATCTTGGACTGTATAAAATTACAAATTGTTGAGGGGTTTACCCACTTTTACCTTGCATTAGTGACCACTAACATATAATGAACCGACTAAAAAACATGTTAGTTTTGAGACGATTTTCATTTTTAATGAAGAAAACAATCGCTGTAAATCACTATTTCATTGAACAGAAAAACTTCAGCAGTAGGGGAGATCAGAAGATTATAAATCCTAAGAATGTATCTGCTACCATACCTCTGCGATACAACTAACTTCCACACATATGGAATAAAAAACTCTTCTGGGTGAATTTCCTGCTCATAGGTGAATTTTAACTGGGTGAACATCTAAAAAACACACAAACCATCTATAATTAGGACAAATCAAACCACTAACAACAAATATAGAGAATAATAAAAGCAAATTCAAATACTGAAACATGACTCTTTCAAAACAAAGTTTTTTTCATATTACTATCGTCATTTTCTACCATGTCATAGCCAATTTTGTACCTTCATCCCTTCACCCCGCCATGACCAGCTATTAGCAACTATGACCTGAAGAACCTTTTCTACTGACCATTCCCCATCTGTATGTTGAGCATCAATACGATTGTTGAAAAAATCCAGAATAAAGATGCTTACCAATTCCACACCCCTATCTTGAAAGGATCGTACTTCCTGTAGGAAGTATAAGAAGCCAAATTTTCTATTCTCCATTGGGCAAGCCTGGCTGTAGTGTCAACTCTGCAGCCAGCCTCACCCATCCTTGTAAGAGCCAGCGCTGCAGCAATCTCCGTGATGCAGTCAAAGAAAAACTCAATAAAAAGTTGTGGAAATGGTGTTCAGCAATCTGAAAATCCTGGATCAGTATCAAGTTTAGGGGTTTTCCTTGCAGTGATGATGACACCAATTCAAACCCATTGTTGCTAGCAAGGATAGTGTTATAAAGTTGTTAGCTAAACGAATTACAGTAGCGATAATGGGGCAAGATAGGTAGACTTTGATAGCTTTCAGGCTTTGTCATTGCAGTGTAGGATGAGAAATGGAATTAGAATGAGCATTTAGATAATTAACTCATTCTATAAGAAGAAAGTAACACAACATAATTGCCCTTACAAAACAGAGCATAAATTGATTTATGAATTCTATTTATAACTCTTTAGAACAATCAGTGAAAGCATAAGATATGAAATGGAACTGAGAAGACATTCGATGAAATGAAACACGAAGGAGATACAATGCTATAAAGCCATACCACATGAATCCCAAAATTCTTACTGCAACTACCTCTGTATTATAAAAAAAAAAACTCCAAGTACAATAGCTCTCATGTGATATATCCAATATAGGCCAAATTACAAGGGCCTATTTTTCCAAAACAATAAATGTATTTTTGCAAAAATAAAAATAAAAATGATATCAAGGTGGCCAAAATATAAATACTTGCAAAAAGACTCCGATGGCACATTTTTTGAGCTACAAACTCTGATTTATATGTCCAATTTGAAAAATAGGAAATCCAACTACCACAAAAACATTCAAAATCAAATGCACTTCATGTGTTAGCCATTGCTCTGGTGTAAATTTGTTGACTTGAGTGAACAGAAACCATCATGATTGAACCCCGTGCCATTAGATCCTTGATATCCTTTCTAGGAAGCAAACCATTAATCTAAAAATTCAAGGAAAACATTAACATTAGTGAGAAGAACCATAGACGTTTCTTCAAAACATATTCATAAAAAAAGGAACCAATTCTTCTTGCTTTTCGTGATTAAATGGACCAACTTCAGAAGAACCACAGTAGAAGGCATCCAACATAAGTGTTGAGGTAAGGGATGCCCCTATATTCAAAATGTATATATGTGTTGAGGTAAGGGGTACATATAGTTATATAGGTATGTAATTATATTGTTTTTATGGAAGAAATACCAAATTAATGTTTGAATGAAACACAACTACAAAAAGATAAATGGCTAGTGAAAGAAACTTACACCAAAAAGTAGGTAGCAAAAAAAGGTTGAGTTATCTCTAACATTCACCATTTGAAGTATTCACTATACCTAAAGCCAAAAAGTACAAAATTAACATCAGATTCATACAAACAAATCAACAAAAATATAACCAAAAACTATTTATAAATAATCCAACATATGGAAATACATAAGGAAAGTGAAAGTAGAATGTTTTGAAAATTAACCTTGTTCAAATTTTTCACAAAATCTGAAAAAACTTTGTAATCACTTTCTTCTAATTTGTATGTATCATTCTTAGCATTGTACGATAAGTTTGCGATTGCTATAACAGATTCAAGTTGTACAAAAGCATGATCAATCAAATCATATTTATACAAGCGTTGCCCCTTTATTCGACTGTACCAACATAATTGAAGCTCAATGCCTTCTAATCTATCCAAAAGGTCGATGTCATTATGGTAATCAAACACCCTATTACCATCCTTCTTCCTTATTCTTTGAACCCTTCCAATGTACCACATTCCACAAGAAACACCTTGTTTTGTACTTCGAGGAACACCTTTTCTTGCAGTACGTTCAGTGGGAGGAATTGAGTTGTTTTCAAACAACACCCCACAATCTGATCCAATTCCAAAGCCAATTGAAACACCCCTTTGTAGAGTATTCCCATCTCGCCTAAAGTAGACCCCACTTCTCACTTTTGTCAACCTATCTTTGGATAATGTTGGATTTCCATTCAACTGACTAACCAAACATGCTTTGAACATATCCTTACCATCAAGATTCACCACTGGTTTTATAGTTTTGCTTACATTTTCATCAATGGAATCTAAAATTTCATCCAACTCGTGTCTCCACTCACTTTCCATTATTTGCAATTCACTTTCATTGTGTACCAATGAAGATGAAGATTGAAATATAGAGTTGGAACATCTCGGTGGAGAATCATCAACCACTTCATCCACAATTTGAAATGTTGAATAATCTTTATCCTCTGTCCATGGTTTAACCCACCACGAACATTGAGTGTAATTTTCTGGTTTCATTCCAAGAGTTGATAAAATGTCTTGTGCATCCTTCAATCCATTCTTAAGGGCTTCTACAATTTTAGCGTCTGTGGATATTGAATCATATTGCGACAATATGTCAATATTTTGTATTGTTTCTTGGTGCAATTTATTCCAAATGTTTTATTGCTTCTTATGGGATTTATTAAAATGAAGCCCCTGGGAATTTGATTCTTCTTCAACAACTCTATTAAGGGTTCCAACAGCATAAAGCAAGTCAGTGAAATCATAAGCCCTCTCCACTCCAACCATCCCACCAACTTTGCTAAAGAAGTTCTCACATACATCTGACCCAGTCAAGTGCAAAACACATGGCAAGTTAGAGTATTGATCTCGAAACAATCTCATCAACAAAATTGCAAAATGACAAGAAATTCTCACATCTTGATATGCCTCTCTGCTAATGAAATTTATGTTGACATTAGTATGAGATTGTTTTTGTACCCAACATAACCATAATGTGAAGAAATGATGAACTCGTGAAGCATTTCGCACTCTTTCCCAGAGGCTCAAACTATGAGACATAAAAATGTCAATGTAGTCAGCAACAATCATTAGGTAAGTCTCTGTAGCTAGTGTCCTCTCTAACTTTCCACTTGGTGTACTTCTCAACTCTTTCAAACACCTCTGAACATGCCTTGAAGCAATCCGTTGTGAGGAACCCCAATTTTGTCGATCCATCCTCTCTATATCTTCACACTTAAGCTTGTGATCATCCACTTTAAAAGTGTGATAAACCATTCTGACATGGCCAAAACTTATGTACTCATTTCCTAAAATCAATTCTCGTCGACCGCTAAACAAAGGATTCACTAGCTTTTTTCCGTTGTGGATGTAATCTTGGTCATGCAATCCTGTTACATTGCAACCATTGTACAACCCAGTTAGCCTCCACCCTTCCCAAGGAATTTGATATCGAGGACCTGATGTTGAAGAATAATCCTTCAACATAAGTTGTCTTCTTCTGCTATCCCCATCCGAGGAATGACCAACAATAGGTCCCAAATTGTTTTCTACGTGTTTCTTCCACATAAATTCTACCTTTTTCCATTGTTGATAAACAAAATTTGCATTGAATTTATTGCATGTTGGATGAAAAACCACAACCAAACGAGGAAGTTTTTCATGTAAAGGGTTTGCAATAATAACACGTGCATAATGTCCAATAACATTGTTTTTAAAAGAATTTGTTATAATCTCATAGCCTGCATCTCCCTCACCAACTGTCACCAAGAAATGTGATTGGCATTGATGTTCTTCTTTCAAACCACAAAACCCCACCAGTGTATCGCTTTTTGCTACCCACCTAACATATTTTTTCACAATTGTTTCATCTTCTGCAAGGCATACAAGAATTGGTCCATATATACCATGTTTGGCTTTATAAGAAGCATAAATTTTTCCAACTGCCTCAAAAATGTGTTCGTGCTCCCCTGGAATATATGTCAATGACTTTCTAACTTGCCTTAAATTTGTAGATATTGAAGGACCATCCATATTCAAGCTAATAAAGTTATGTAATCTAGGACCTCCCCATAACTTGATCATCTCATAAAGGGATTTTGTGGATGTACTATACCTTCTCCCTGCTTTTTCATGATTCAAATTATGAAATATATCCTTGACAAATTCCCAAACTGCATCTTTACCTTGTAATTTTCCTTGCTTATGTGCCTCACAAACATCCTTACAAAACCTAAAGACATCCTTCCTTTCTGTCGATTCAAACAACTTTTCCTTTAGAGATCTCATTCTAATAGAGAGTGTAGCAACCTTTGTCCTCTCCCACCAAAGAGCTCGCATTGTTGATCTATGATTAGCATTTGTAACCCTTGCAGCATTCTTCAATTCATTTTGAGTCAAATAGTCCAATCTTCTACCTTTTCCTGTATCTCGTTCACTTCTTTTATTGGTGCACCTTGATTCACGATATAATCGCATCCTGAATTCATTACATTCTGGAACCAACTTACAAAATCTACATGTTAGTGAATCAAAAGGGGTCCCTGTTTCAGAACCCCTCTGGCAATGAATATGCCTATATGTACCATCAATACGACATTCAATAGCCTCATAACATAGCATGATCTTGGTATGCTTCTCTATGGCCCATAATTTTCCACCCCTTTGATCATCCATTAGGACCTTTGTTTCCAATCTCTCCCCATTTCTATCAATATAAGGATACCAATACCCCCAACATTGTAGTAACAAGGGAGACAATTGACCTATAATAAGATGACAACACAACAAATAAATAAATAAATAATTAGAAGTACGATAACCAAATAATATACAAATTCATATTCAAGTTTAGTCTAAACTATTAATTAACCACTAATTAACAAACCTGAAGTAGGAGTTGCACTTGTAGAACCTCTATGTAATACTGATGGTGATGATGGCACTAAGAACCTAGTCAAACTTTGTTGGGACTTATCATTTGTAGGCTTCTTAGGTCTCCCAACTATGCCACTCCTCAGCCCAATCTCCTGATGTGAAGCCTCATTTGTCGTAGTAGTAGTGTGCTTCTTTGATTTCATGTGTTCATTTAGAGAACTGACAATATTACCACTTTTCGTAACTAAACAAAACCATTTATTGCATCGTGTACATTCAACTCTCACTTTTTTCATGTCCTTATAGTCTGCAAGTGTTGCTTCCACCACCTTGAAAGAATTAGGCTCTTGTGTCTTGTTGAAATCATCTAGAAGTTTGATTTATTGATCAATATGAAATTGATACCCAACCACCTTTGTATGTTGTACATTGTTACACGAAGGAATTTCACTACCATTTGGTATTGAAATTCGTTGTTGATGGACCTTTGTTTTCATATGATTTTTTTTGAATTTGCACATTGTTCGCACTAACAAGGATACATCACCTGTTCCATAATCAATGCCACAAATTTCACAATGGATCTTTATTTTAGATTCTCCCTTTTCTGAATATACTTTGAGAGTAAGTTTCTCATTGACAAACTCTTCCATTAAACTTTTCACTTTTTTTTCCCAAGATGCCAATACACAAGAATCAACAATTGTGGCTTCTTCCACCGACAAAGGCATATTTTCAACTCTTGGTTGTTTATGCATAGGTTCGTCCACATTCTCTTCAATGTTTTCAAAGATTGGTATTGCTTCCACTGCGTTTGCACACCTTGTTTCCACATCAAATGTGTCTAGTTTCCTCTTGATGCCTAAAAGTGTTGTATAAAATTTCCATTTCTTCTCTTGCTTTGGATTTAGAGCTACTCCATCATGGATAAAATCAAAAGGGTATTCAACGATTCCATCATCCACAATTTCATCACGGATTTCAGCAAATGTACAACCTTCTCGACACCTGACAATGCCAATGACAGGTTTCTCTTCATCGATAGTAATTTTATAAGATAAGTCCATCTGTTTTTGCACATAAATAAATGAAAAAGTAAGTAAAATTCCACAAACATATTGGTTTATTATGAAAAAAAGAGCAAGGAAGCAAGGTATGCACTTTCAATTCAAATCTTCAAAAAACATGAATAACTCTTACTATTGCGATGAAACACTTTGATTCAAAATGTACTATCGATGGATTCCTCAAATGGAACTAAAACCAGAAATAAAACATAGTACTAAAACAGATTTGAGAGTTGATTTATTGAGTCAAACATTGACAAACTTATAAGCAAGCTTAGGCCCCAAAATCTGCCTCAATTTTGGCCTTATTTACATCATTTTTTGTGTCCTAAAGAGGTCAAAACTGTGTCAAAACCAAACCATCATAGCTTTTACTGTTCGTTGGTATGAAATGGATTCTAAAGTTTTGAATTCTTCGAGACTTTTCTCATCTAGGTCTTGGCTCTTAGTTTCCCAATTCTGATTTTTCTTTGATATATAAAGAAATTCTTCATATTTTACTGATTGAGAATAAAAGAAATAGAAAGGCAAGATACAAAGATTAAGTGCTCATTTATGCATGCAGTGACCTGATGTAAATTTGATAGTGCAAGCTTCTGTGATCCATAGCATATTAGATTATAAATCTTCCGAGAAATCACATTAGAATTTTAGGAACGACGCGTTTCGAACTACCAACTGTAGTTCATCATCAGGATAATGAAGATTGGTAGTTCGAAACGCAGTCGTTCCTAAAATTCTAATGTGATTTCCCAAAAGATTTATAATTTGATGTAAATTGTTAAGTTGAATCAGCTTTTACATTCCTCGATAATCCTTACCCTTGCGTACCATATTGACTTGGCACAACCACTTTGTACTGACAATGGATATACTATCTTTAGTCCTTCCGACATAATTTTGTCGTTTATTCTTGGACATTAATAAAATGTATTATCTCTCTTATCTATATCACATTTATAATAGTAAGTTTGATCGTCTGAATCAATACCTAACATAGCACAATGAAAATACCTAACATAGCACAATGAAAATGATTGCATATAAAAAGATTCATTACCTAATCCAACATGATCCAAATTATTGGATATAAGAAGGTCTATTACATGTTTATCCTTTAGTATGTTGTGTCCTCTAAGCAAATAATCAAAACTTTAATGTCAAATCTTGTGAACTTATGTGAACTTATCGCGTGCAAAATCTCACATTGAAGAGGAAAACGTATGAAATGGACATGTTATATGCACATACCTAATCATTAATGTATAGATAAGTAATTATTTCAATTTTTAGAAGATAGAATCCAGTGGATTATTTCATCTATACAGTTGTGGTACCACTATCTAAAGGCTGGGAATAAATGGAGTTGAAGAAACGGTTCGAGTCATATTCTCGTATAATTGCAATCTAACAGACCAAACCAAAAGAACATTCTTAGTGCACACTTGTGTGATAGAAGTATCGTTTTTTAACTTATTAGCAAGCAATATATAGTTGTCACAAATACATATTGAATTTTTTGTGACACTGGTAGGCCCCATATTTACTTTGAATTGAAGATGCTCAGGGAAAACGCAAAGCAATATGCCTTACTGTTTGAGCACTCATATTCCCATTGAAGCTTGGGAAGTCTTTAACACCACAATAACTTATACCCAAAAGCTGAGTGTTGAGAAAACACTTAGCCCATCCTGTAGAAATCACTGTAGTGGACCTACTACCATTGGAGGATATGCAAAAACAAGAAGGAACAAGAAAATATCAGAATGTTTTGAAACCAGTCCTAGGTGTTTTACACTACAACAGAATAAGGCCACCTTGAGATTTCAAAATCCAGCTCTTGCCAAAATGACAGAATTTAATAGCCTGGTTTATTTTATTTTTGTAAGTGTTTCCATCCGGTGCACACCAGGTTTTAGGATGTAAACATGGACTTGGGACCTTCTTGCAAACATATTCGCCCCTTTGAAACTCATATCATTTAGATAGGGCAGAGATAACAGCGATTTCCAAAGCCACTGCTTAATATTTCAGCAAATATCACCAGTGAACGAACACCACGTTTAAAACAAGGCCCAGTTTGAAAGAGACTAC
Organism: Pinus albicaulis; assembly: GCA_034641835.2. Classification (NCBI taxonomy): domain Eukaryota; kingdom Viridiplantae; phylum Streptophyta; class Pinopsida; order Pinales; family Pinaceae; genus Pinus; species Pinus albicaulis. The sequence continues at coordinate 1,538,003 of MU968389.1, forward strand.
TAATAAAATCAAATAATAGCAGCATACAACTTATGCACGTAAAAATCCAATCAATCAATGCACTAATCATTTCTCATTCCTTCAGATCATCTAGAATATGGAACCTGATACATATAGATTGCAGACCTGTAGAGGATTCCTATGTTTGAGAAACAATGTAATGAGGCATTCAAATTATAAATAGAGTTTGAACATAGCCATGTGATTCTCAAATTTGTTGATGCAATGCCTGCTTAGAAATACCCCTTTTGACCAGTATGTTAATGTAGGTTTACCCAATAGAGTAACAGAAAAATAAATTGCAGAACATTGCTATAATTTTAATTTAAAGATCATACTCAATTTTAAAAAGCCCTCTAACGCGCTTGGGGATAGAGCAGTATGGGAATACCAGCCAAGGGCGTTGAACCATAAAAGCATGGCTTTTATTGTCAACTCTATAGTCTTGGGTCTTAAGCACTCAATTTTTGTGTCAATGCATATCATGGAAGGGAAATCGGTAAGAAAAGGCTTGCATGCCTATCCTCAGCAGTCTTTGTCATGTCAGATGCTCTTGTAACGCAAAATCTCAGCAATCTGAAGACTATAAATTTGTTCAACTAGTCTGGTTTCCCATCAAGCATATCAATCAAGCAGCCCAGTAACACAACGACATATCAGATGTAACTTTTTGATAGCGTGATGAAAAGGCCAACCTACAACCTACACATACATTATAAGATAACAAATTATATATATAGATAGATATATTAACAGTAGTTGTTTATTTAAAAATTATATGTAAAAAAAAACCTCTAACTCAACAAAGTATGCTACAATTCAGAAATTTCCTCAAACAAGATCTCCTTTTAACAGCAATGTTAATGTAAGTCTACCCAATAGAGCAACAGATCAATACATTGCAGAACACTAATATAATTTTAATTTAAAGATCATACTCATTTTTGACAAGCCATCTAACTCAACAAAGTAATCTATGATTCAGAAAACTTCTGAACCACAGTTCAATACCCCATCAAGATCAGTTGCTTCAACCTTCCAGTGGAAACAAAAAGAAAATCCCACAGTGAAATATCAATGGGTTGAAAGTGACCTCAGACACAATTAAATAAACAGACAAATTATACAAAATAGAACCAACTCCAAAAGTTGAGGTCAAGGTTATTTTACAGTCCAGGACAGCTGCACTGCATGGGACTTGCCTTCAATTCTCGCATTTGCTTCCCAGGGGATTTTTTAGTTTGTGTAGACACTTTGCCCTGTCAGTGGGTTCTCGATATCCCAACCCACCCGGAACATTTGAGCTACAACACTTCTCAATAAAACTCTAACAAAAAGTTAGAACCCCAACTTACAAACCAAGATTACAAGGGTATCATCCTTATCTCATCTTTTATTCATAGATAATGTACTCTTGTTAAGTAATGGATCTCTAAGAGAAGCAACAAAAACTACACGAAATTCTAGAGATATAAAGTTTTGTTATGATTGTGGAGGTTAAAGTTCATGAAATTGCAATATGCTTGGAAACTAAACTAGAAAGTTAGTTACAATTTTTTCCCTCATATTGAATTCAAGGAAGCATTCAAATGCCTTGGAATCTTTCTAAATCCAAACGGATATGGAAAGAGGGATTGGTTCTAGTTATTAGAAAATATTAAAGATTAAAAAAAGCATTAATGTAATAGATGGTTGTTAGTTAGAGGAAAATTGACATTTGGAAGTCTATATTGGTAGTAATTGTAGTACTCTAGCATTCCTTGGCTTATCCTAGAAGGAGTTTTGTAAAATATCAAGAAAAAATGCTCATGGATTTGTGGACATGCAAAAAAAAATTAGGGTATCCCCTTAGTGGAATGGAAGAACATAGCTAAGACCAATCATGAAAGAAGTCACGGATTAAAATATATACATTTATTTGGTCAATCCATAGTGTTTGAGAGTTTATGGAGAGTGTTACCCCTCACATAACACGAGGCCTTGTCCAAGCAAATCGTGTTTGGAAGAAGTCTGTTTTGGAGCTAATACACTATTGCTTTCATCCATATGTGTTAATGGACCACCACCTTTTAGGATCTTCATTTCATATTTGGAGGATTGCTAGGATGTTTACCTTAAACACTAAGCATTATTTTTTGAGGTATCCTAGTGTAAATTCCACCTTTGGATGTTTCTCTCACATAGATCCATTCATTTTCACATATTTGGAGACATGTCACATCATCCAATGTATGTAGATTTGGAGGAGTTACATGTTTGCTAAGGGTTTTGTTAGCATGATGAGTGTCTTGACTATTGCTGGTGTGTTCACATGTGCCATGGCACACTTCTTGGATATGAATTCATCGTTATGGCAGAAGGCATATGGTTCTAACTTCTTTTTGGATAACATGCCACCCTTTATGCACACATTCCTAAATTGGCCTACCTACTTTTCATGTATTAGGAATGTAGTTGGTTTACATGGATGAATGTATCATTTGTTTGATAGATCACTCCCACAGTATTGGTTTTTCAGTGACGCCCCCGTGCTTTCAATAGAGTTACAAACCCAATCAACATTAGAGCACCCATGTAGTCTTACATCTTCGACAATATATCTCAATCCAAAATTGATGGTCCCATGCAGTTATCTCAACACATGCTTTGCAACAATCCAGTGTGCATGTGATGGCTAAATCTTATAGTGGCTCAGAGTACTGTCCGCGAAACATATGTCCAATCTAGTGTTTGTTGAAATGTAACTAGTTTTAGTTTTAGTCTTCTATTATTTTCCAAGTGAAAATGTGGACTGTTTAGACTGTGCGACCCATTATCCTCTATAGGGGGCACCAAATTACATACCCTTGCAACAGTTTTGCAACATTCAGCAAACTCGAGAAGGGAAATATTTAATTTGAAGGAAGCATGGGCATTAAACTGGCAATCACCACCAATGAGCATACAGTTGGAAAGACAGAACTGATCAGACTCAGTAAGATGATTGTCTCTAAGGAAAACTCTATACAGTTTAAATTTTGTTCGTTAATATAGGTCTGATTTTATCTTTTTTCTGGAAGGGGTTTTGTCCAGTTTAAAATCACCGTGTAGGTTTATGTGGATACCTCTGTTGCAGGTATCTGGAAGGGGTTTTGTCCAGTTTAAAATCACTGTGTAGGTTTATGTGGATACCTCTATTGCATCTTCTGTTCATTTTCTTTTTCATTTATCGAATTAAGCTCAGTATTTATAACCTGTAGTGGAGTTTCCTATATCTTTTTGGCTCTCCTCTGTATGCTGTATGTTGTGAACTGTAGCAGAAATATTATTGGCAAATGAATGTTAGCAGTAGCAATAAACCCACTAAGCATCCATAGAAATTTCCCATGTCTTGTGTTGAAAAACTGAGAGGATCTTAGTCCAATAGATAGGTTAGATCTTGAGAAACTGTCATTAGCAAGAACTGTTTTTTCTTTGGGAAACAGCAGGTCTTGGTTAGGAAATGTTTAATTTTGGAGATTTGTTCATCCACAGAGAAATTAGGATGGGTGCTATCACAGTAAGAATGGTTTTGTACCTTGGGAAAAGGTATGCACACTTAGTCTTTGTTTTTAATTTCTGAAATCTGTTTAGGTCCATAGAAACTAAAATAATTAAAAAAAAAAATCAAGAATGAAGCTGTACTATGAATAGATAGAGCAATTATTGTTAATGATGTGACAAGTCAACCCCTTTCTTATGTGTGGGAAACCCGGAAATGTTGTAAAAATGTACTAATGTACCTTTTTATGGGGTTTACAAAACTGTCTTATATGGCAATGGAAAGAATATAACAGGAGCTTTACATGACTTCACTTTCTTATTCATTTCTGATTATGCTCCGATATGTGTTGCTATGATATACTTTCCAAGAAGAAAGGACTTGGCATTGATTTAACATGATATATCATTTACAAAATCATGCCAATCCATTTTATAGAATTATTTTTAAAGCCTTTGAAAGTTATCTTACATCTTAAAGACCAAACAAAGGAGAAAATGGTAAGACGAATCCAACCAAAATCACTAAGCCCTTTTCTTACAGAAACTTGGGTTGCCAAAGATAGATTCTTTCTAAAGGATGGGCTTCTAAAAAAAATCATGGAAGATATAACCAATCTGTTTCCAAAGGTGCTTGGAAAATCCACACAAAAATTATGCTTAATTTGCTCATTGGTTCCACACTGGATGTTTCAAAGGCCGGTCTTGGCAATTCTGTGTTTCTTTTTTAGCCCCTAAAGAACCTACTGGCGAAGAACTTGGCATCTGCCAGGTGAGTACTATTTTTCTTTTATATTATTAATAAGAGAGTGTTTCCTTAAATTTTTTATTTTATTTCTTTGAAATGTATTTATGCATAATAGTTCATTAGCCTTACTTCTAGGCTCAAGAGTGGTTCTCAAATTCTATGGTAGCACTTCCTCTATTTGGGTTTCATTCCCTTTTGTATGCTAACAAGGCAAATAAAACTAACATAAGGTTTTGCCTATCATTTGGTGCCTGGATACCCTAAGGGGATACAAAATCATCTATGGTATGGTTATGTGCATTTGTATGCCCTAGAAGAAGTGTCAAATACTCTTTATACCTGATTCAACCTAGTAACTAAGTGTCTTGATGATAAAACAGAACTAAATAACAATACTAATGCTCCAAGTTAACTCACAAGAAAGTGTCAAGAATTGCCTAGAAATCAAGTAATAAATTCTATATCTGTTTTGCCTTATATTTCTCAACATGATATCAGAGGTAAGGCTTTGGAAAATGGGTAGAAAGAAAATCAATTTGGCATTACTATACCTCAAGAAAGATCAAGTTCCCTAGACCGAAATTGTGGAAGCAAGAAGTAGAAATTCTGGGCAGTTTTACAAAGCCCTAATTACAGAGATTAGGCTGCAGGTCCTATCAAGGATAGAAAAGGTACTGAAAGAGAATTTTAGCTTTGTTTCAAGAGACTGAATGAATAAGAGAAGAACCCTCTCAAGACCGCACTCTCTGGAAAGTATTTTTGCTTCTCCATCAGCTCTAATCTCTGATTATAAGCTGCAGACCTATCCACTGGAGATCAAGGTCATAAATAAGTCTGTTTCTATGGAGCGAAAGGCTAATCAATCCCATCAAAGAAAGCTGCATTCTATGGTATAGGAGCAAAGTTCAAAAAGTCTACAAATATCTCCAAATCTCTGGTATGCATATCCTGTTTCTGTTACAAATTGTTTTGGGCATTAGAAGGTGTCAAATGCCTATCTAGAATCCCTTGAAAGAGACAAAATCATCTATGGTATGGTTATGTGCATTTGTATGCCCTAGAAGAAGTGTCAAATACTCTTCATACCTGACTCAACCTAGTAACTAAGTGTCTTGATGATAAAACAGAACTAAATAACAATACTAATGCTCCAAGTTAACTCACAAGAAAGTGTCAAGAATTGCCTAGAAATCAAGTAATAAATTCTATATCTGTTTTGCCTTAGATTTCTCAACATGATATCAGAGGTAAGGCTTTGGACAATGGGCAGAAAGAAAATTAGTTTGGCATTACTATACCTCAAGAAAGATCGAGTTCCCTAGACCGAAATTGTGGAAGCAAGAAGTAGAAATTCTGGGCAGTTTTACAAAGCCCTAATTACAAAGATTAGGCTGCAGGTCCTATCAAGGATAGAAAAGGTACTGAAAGAGCATTTTAGCTCTGTTTCAAGAGACTGAATGAATAAGGGAAGAACCCTCTCAAGACCGCACTCTCTGGAAAGTATTTTTGCTTCTCCATAAGCTCTAATCTCTGATTATAAGCTGCAGACCTATCCACTGGAGATCAAGGTCATTAATAAGTCCGTTTCTATGGAGCGAAAGGATAATCAATCCCATCAAAGCAAGCTGCATTCTATGGTATAGGAGCAAAGTTCAAAAAGTCTACAAATATCTCCAAATATCTGGTATGCATATCCTGTTTCCGTTACAAATTGTTTTGGGCATTAGAAGGTGTCAAATGCCTATCTAGAATCCCTTGAAAGAGACAAAATCATCTATGGTATGGTTCTGTGCATTTGTAGATCTCTTCCGACTTCCTTTCAAGATTGGTTCATCGGTCCCACGATTTATAAAGATTGCACGTACCTCCCAGGGATTAAATTACTAGCCAATCTTTACCTTTACAATTTACAAACTCACAAAAAATCAACGCAGTCTTTGGAGGTCACAGGCCTACACATTTGACCCTGAAACTGGAAAACATGAGGAAGCTTCAATAGAAGAAGTACTGAGAACAATTGCAGGGGATGAAGAAGGAGATGTGACAGAGGTAGTCTAGGTAGAGGAAAGATATTGGTTAGAAGTATATTTGGGTTCCACTTGTGATTCCTCCTCTTTTTTAGTCTTCTTCAGGTCTATCTCCTCTTTCTCGTCTTCACTCTCCCTTCCCTATCATTAGCATCCTCCTCCTTTTTGTATTTATCCACCAGCACCAATAGCATACTTGTTGTTAAGAAGTAGCATTGGATGACTCAGGACAAGGGCTAGAGCTCATATGTTTCTCTTGGGCTTCTCCTTGGGGTTTCTGAGCTTATGTATCTTGCTTGAAATTCTGCTCAGAAGTCCCAACAATATCCTTTCCCATCTCTTCTTCATGAACCTTAAACTGGCAAAAAACATATTCATCCTAAATTGCCTTTTAAGAGTCATGTAGCCAATTTGCACCGAGGCCTTATCCTGGGGGGAGATTGATAGGATCTACATGTGTCAAGGGACCTTTTTCTTGTTGTCCCATGCCACCCCAACCTTTATAGCCCCTTTTTGTAGCCAAGATATACCCTCTGCCATATGTAAACTCCTTATCAGATTTCTAAAAAAGAGAAGACTGAGCTCTCCCATGAGCTTTTATTTGACTCTCGTCTTCATCATGGATGGAGCACATCATCCTCATCCTCTCCATGCACCTGATCATATAAGTCACAGAATTGTTTCTCTACTTTACTCTTCAACTACTTTCCTCAGGTATTTCCTCATTGTCCACCATGCTCCCCTATTTTTTACATTCCAATTGTCTTCAACCCACTGCCTCCTCTCCTTTGTGGGCACAACAGGTCCTTCCTCCTTACACTTTCATATTGATTGAGGAGCCTTACTAGATCGCTGAGCTTGTTGGACCTCCTCCCAATTCTTCTTGTTGGTCAGGCATTGTAGGCTTTGGTTGGTGTTAATACACACTATGCTTAAATTCAGCGTTTTTAGTCATCACCCTAAAAGGATCATAGTTCCAGATTACATCTTGCTCGAAGTTGTATAAGCTCAAAATATAATTGGTTGAGGTTGGGTATAATTGGTTATAACTTTATAACTCACTTACTGTTGCCATCATTCGCAAGGAAGTAGGGTGGGCAGGCGCTAAAGGGTAAGCAGGAAGTAAAGTGTATTGGGTGAAAAGTGTTTATACAAAATCCTAATGGAGTATACGTCAAGGAAAAAACTACTAACTAAAATGGGTAATAAACAGCAGCTCTACACGCACACATCTGCTGGACACAAACTTCTGGCAGACACGCGCTTCTACTTGATGGATTGGAGAGAGGCATCTAAAAACAAACTTGATTTGTTTTTGAAGATAAAAAAAGATCTTGGATGAACCCCCATTTCCTTTTAAGCACCAGACTGTCTTTTGCTAAGCGCAAGAAGACTGTACTTCCCTGGTGTACGAGTGATAAGCAATACTGAGTTGCCGTGTCAGGTTGGGCGAGTGGTGAGCACTTGTTCGAGTGATTACAAATGTCTGTTTGGGTAGACGAAGTATGCTCCCTGTAGGCTGGAACCAGTAAACTCCTTTCGCTGGATGGGGGAGAGGTAAAGCGCCAACTCTTTTCTTAGCAGGTGTTCCTTTCTCATTTTGTCTGTGGATAAAACGCCCTGAGAGGAGAATAGCATCTGGGGTTTACACATCTTCAGACAACATAAACATTTTTTCATTCAGAATGAACAGGTCAGCGTGCAGTTGCTTAAAAATGGCAATATCCATACCTTTAATGAAAAGTCACCGGCGCTGATCACAATTATATTACAGATCGATATTAAGCTTTTCACCGGAGCTCACATTTCCAGTTCCCCCACAGTTTCTTTCTCGAGCTTCGAATACATTTTCCTTCTCGCCTCCAATCAACCAAAAATCGCATTTTCGCCCTCCTCCTCTGCTCCAGTCGACCAAAAATCGCATTTTTCCCCTCTTTCTCGCCTCCAGTCGAACTGAAAATGGCATTTTCCCCTCCTCCTCTGCTCTAGTCGACCAAAAATCGCGTTTTCCCCTCCTTCTCGCCTCCAATCGACCAAAAATCCCATTTTCGCCCTCCTTCTGCTCCAGTCGACCAAAAATCGATTTTCCCTCTCCTTCTCTTCCACGAGTTTCCTAAATCCGCCTGGCCATAAAAATTAAAAAAAATACCTCAAAATATAAATATTTTATATAATAAATAAAAAACCCCCTCCCCTCTAGTTATAAAGACAATATAATGTTTTTTGATTTTTTGATTTTTTTTACCCCAATATGAACGCACGTGATATAATATTGGTTTGTGAGTGACGCCCCCGTGCCTGGAGAGCAGCAACAGAGCCACGAAGGAGCAGAAGAGAGAAGCAGTTGATTGGCGCGACTATGAAGCCCATACTCACGCCAACGCGCCAAAAGAAAGAATAGGCGCAACAATACACAACATACCCGCGCGAGTTGTTTTCAAATAGGCGCGAATATTCCCCTCGGGACGACGCCAGTCTGCAAGCGGAAGAAATAACGCAGATGCGTTAAAGTTAAAGTCAATGAGAATTATGTTATGCATGCAAATGGTATGAAGCGTACGTATTAAGATTTTACAAAAATCGATTTTCATAAAGGTATGAAGTACCGTATATAAATACTTTCGAAAATCGATTCATCTTTTAAAGAGTGAAAGGCATGTTTTAAAGTGTCGATTTTAAAAAGGTAAATGAAAATATGCATGTGAAGTTTTTGAAACTCTGCACGATGCATGAGACTCTGCTTAATTTGGAAAAAGGAGTTCTCTCATTTTAAAGAAAGTTGATTCTTTTATTAAAGTTTTTTTTAATAAAAACTTTATATTATGAAAAGAAAAAGGGTACATGATTTTTAAAGATTTTATCTTAAGGAATTTAAAAAGAGGAGGAAGCCCCTTAAAGAATTTTTTTTTTATTAAAGTTTTTTTTTATAGAAAAAACTTAAAATGTGCAAAGGAATTTTATAAAGAGATTACGCAAGAGCATGTGCTGAAGAGATTTAAAAGAATTTTTTTTGGGAGTTAAAAAAAAAAAAAAAACTTAAAGTTGTGATGTGAGATGAAAGTGAAAGGTTGCATAAGACTCATAGAAGAGCAGAATTTTTTTTGAAGAAACAAGGTAATTGATGCACAATACTCGTATGTTTGTGGAAGCCTTGTAAAAGTGGATCTGTAGAATTTTTTTTTTTTTTGAGGAAGAGAATATTTTAGAAACAAGGTCATGGGAAAAGCCAAGAGGCTAAAGGAAAAACAGAAGATGTTCGAGATCTTTTTAGATCTGGAAGTCAAGAGGCAAAAAGATGCTTATGCATTAATATGCATAAAAGAACCAATCGATGAAAGTATACTTCCCTTGATTTCAGATGCCAAGACAACCAAGGAGGAACGGGATACCCTTGAGAGATGTTTTGGTACAAGGGGGAGCATTGAAGCAAAGGGGAGCTTTGAAGATGAAGATGAAGGTGGATCTGTAGCAGCAGATCTACAACGAAATGAAGAGTTTGTTGAATCCCACTATGCGCAGTCACAGATGGTTGATGTCTGCGAAGAAAGTGCAGATGAAGTAGAGAAGCAGCATGAAGATGCTCGTGAACCCCACTGTGCATGGCCACAAGTGGATGAAGAGATTCCAGCAACAGAGATTTCTGATGAAGTTTTAATGATACCAAAAACAGAGCTTGTTGATGAAATGGTAAATCCCATGATTGATATGGCTGATGTAAACTTTGATAATGAAATTTTGGCTAATGATGATTGCTTACAGATGATGCAACAAAAAGAACATATTGACATGATGCTATTTGGTGAGATAACCCCATTGCAGTTAGTAGAAGACAACCTGTTTGCAGCAGCACAGGTTAGTGAAGAAGAGACAGAGATAAAGGAAAAGACAAAGACAGAGACAGAGGAAGATGCAGCAAAGGAAGCACAATAGCAGAAAGCTCTCATTGCAGAGCAGAAGGAAGAAACAGAGAAAGAAGAAGAGACAGAAGCAAAGAAAGAAGTCTGCAAAGGGAATACAGAAACAAAGATAGAGGCAGAAGCAGAAAAGGAAACACAACAAGAGAAAGCTCTCATTGAAGAGAAAAAAGACCAGAACCAGAACCAATGTCGTTCTGAAAATAGTTTTTATTCTAACATTGATTTTCAGTGTGCAGGTACACAGATTAATTATGAAGAAGAGCTAAATTTTATTGAAACATGGCTTGCAACACCATGTCTTGCTGAGATATACACAGAAGATGTAGATATGAATGATTAAGATGACATGCATGATGAACATGTCAATGAAATTTTCATGCATTGGAGTTTTGAAGAGATAATATATTATTCTAATCCTATGTTGCAGCAGATTGATGATGAAAAGCGCACTACAGAGGACAATATGTGGTAACAGCCCACATACAAGTCAATTTTTGAAGAAGTCCAAGACATGCTTAGACAGTCTGGAACAATAGAAGACCTGCACCAGCAAATAAAGAAACAGAGTTCTCAAGGATACAGCAAGGCGAAAAATCTGAAACAATTTAGAGGCTACAGAATTTGGAAGAAGAGAAGAAGAAAACCAAATCTAGTTGAAGTCATTTTTTTTTAAATTGTAAGCCTCGCTGAGACATAGACCAGCAGGTATCTTAATGTGGTTGAAATTAAAGGGGAGTGTTAAAGAACATAATCTCAACCACCTGCTAGGTGTCGAATCCGTCAGTCCAAGTGTCCCAGTTTAGTTTGAGTGAGTACAGTTTAGTTGAGTTTATCTCCAGATATTTATTGCTGATGTTCCCAATGTAATCTATTTAATCTATTCGTAATATTGTGAAGAGCGAACTCTCTGCTCCAGTTCACGTTTTAGTTTTTCAATTCTTGTCAATTGTATTTTCACTTACAGATAAATAGTTGGAATTTCTTATCGAAATTGGAAATGAAACATTGTAAAATCTTCCGTGATTGCGATTGCGAATGCCCTTACTATTTTCAGCTTGTATTTTCACTTAGAGATAAATGGTTTGAATTTCTTACGTTTTGAATGTCCCAAAATTCAAGATGAAACATTGTAGAATCTTACGTGATTGGTTAAAGTGGTACATGACTTGTAAACAAAAAAGTCAAATCTTTCGTGATTTATTAAAGTAGTGCGTGACTTGTAAACAAAGAAGTCAATAGTTAAAAAAAAAATTACTTTTAAGAATTTTAAAGCCATTTCATTTCGGGTTTGCCAGAGTGAATGGTCCATCATCGCGCATTGACAGTGTGTTTATATAATTGAGAAAGCCATCTTCGTTTCGGGTTCGCTAGAGTGAATGGTCCATCATCGAGCATTGACAATATGTTTATATAATTGAGATTTTATAAAGTCAATATCAATATTTATACATGAGTGCTTTGTAAAAATTATTGACTAATTTTATAAATCATTTTGAATTTTTTGAATTTTATTATATTTTAATTTTTATTAGTTATATATATTGTAATTATTTTTTGTTTTAAATTTTGATTTTGATTAATTTATAAAATAGGTATGAAGTTTTGATTGGAATTTTAAAAAGTTAAATTTTTATATTCATATTAAATTATCCTTTTTTGTTTTAAAGAAAAAATTACTGTACAAAATAATAATAATATAATTCTTATATTACTATATAAAATGTTAGAAAAATTAATTAAATATAATGAGTATTATTATATCATATTCTATCTTCCATCATTTTCTATATATTTAAGTAAAAATTATTTTATAAAATAATCCAATAATTATTTAATCATTTTCTACATAAAACTTACTTCATAAATAATCTTATAGTTAATCCAACATGTGTAATAGATGTTATTTAATTTCTTTACTTTGAATTCTTTTAAGGTCAAGCCAAGCAGAATATCAAATTGGTGTATGAGACCCCCTTGTTTGTGGGACAACGGACCCACCTTCCCCATCTGGTTTTGAACCTAACCTATGACCTCTTAAGAGGAAACACATGCTCTTAACCATCATGTCGACCTCTTAAAAGGAAACACATGCTCTTAACCATTAGGCCCACTCAAGTTGTATATATATAAATTTTTCATTAATAGAAAAATATTTATAAAATATAAGTTTAGATTGAAGCAAACTTCAATCATCCAAAACACTCAACATTTGAGTTTTTTTTTTTTTTTTTGCTTTAACCTTTAATGGCATACAAAATCCATGTCCAATTTACTTTCTATACAAATTTGCAGAGTATAGCTAAAAACTCATCATTAGGAGATCAATTTTTGTTGCAAAGGAAGAGGCAATAGTGTAGGAAAGAGTAGCATTAAATTGTTACTCTTCCATGATGCCATTGAAAGTGTCAACAAATGTTGCCAAAGGTAGTGTAGGAAAGAGTAGCATTAAATTGTTACTCTTCCATGATGCCATTGAAAGTGTCAACAAATGTTGTCAAAGGTTGGGCAGTGTTTTTCCAAATACCCAAGACTAATGTTAGTGAAATAGCCAAGACTAATGTTAGTGACTACTGCCTAACCTACCTCTTTCTTCATACTCTTCCTGTCAAATGTCAAATGTTGTACTTGAATTCAATGCATGGAACCTCAAAAGAATACATTATATTTGAGTAGAAGCTCTATTTATTTTTAAGCACCTGGAAATCATCTCCTCACTAAATCTTTCTTTTCCTTAACATAACGAGCCTATTATTTTAGATTAGATTCAATAAGCACCTGGAAATCATCTCCTCACTTAATCTTTCTTTTCCTTAACATAACGAGCCTATTATTTTAGATTAGATTCAACGATTCCTCACATGACATGTTACTGATATTATATCATAGTTTCTTTTGGTGTCAGCACTTGCTCAAATTTTATTATGTTTAATTGCTTGGAATGCTAATAAAATGTATCGTCCTTTAAATTGTGAATCTGTAAAAAGTAGACAACAATAAATATGGTTGGATTGGTTGGATACTCACTCAAAGGAGTATTGGATTCAAGCACATTGAGGTTGGATCTCTTTTTGGTTATTTAGTGTATTTTTCAAAGAATGCACTGTTAGCAATTATTGACCAAACGTCCTTGATTTTTTCTTTTGGTTAAACATCGATATGTATTTTCACTAGAAACACTTGTGTTTGAAGTATTTTCTACTTGAATGGTTGGAATTTATCTATGATTCCACACCCTATTTATATATGCCAACTTTATTTGGGGTTTAATATTTCTTACAATGTATCTCGGTCATATATAATTTTATCAACATCAAAATTCAATTATGTCAACCTACTCTTCTTCCATTGTAGAATTGGTTCTAAAGAATTTTTTCCTTCTCATAGTTCGAGCTTGATCTCATACCCACTTTCTATTCAAATGCATGAGTTTTGAACTCTCGGTAACTATGTTTTTCCACGCAGGAAAATTATGTCACATTTTATACTAACTCTAAATATTATTTTGAAGTTTGGATTATTGTTATTCTTTTATATAATTTAACATTAGATATAAGTTTAAATTGAAAGCTACTTAGATGAAATATATCTTAGATATGGCATTTGCAAATTATTATCTATTTATTGAACTAAAGGACATAATTATTACACATGTTTAATTTACATTCAAATGCTTCTTTGATTTATCTCCTATAGTTTAATGTAATGCTAGATATATAATTTAAGTTGAAGGCCCATGAGATAAATATGACTTCTATGTGACATTTGTATTGAATCATCTATTTGTTGTGTTATATGAACATAATTGGTTCGCATATCTAATTTGCATTACTAATATGTCATGCTTATTTAATTTATCTTTTATAGATGATCGGAGCATCCCTTTTTAATCTATCCCTTTTGACTTAGAATATGTGGGCAATACTCATCCGAATATTTTTCTATCATAAAGCAGCGAGTAAAATTGTATTCCATTTGTGTCAATGTTAAGGTTAAGCACATGGATTAAAGTTTTATATAAGATACATTGCCACGGTGTACATTTATATCTAAAGAGTCCAAAACCTAATTCAAGACCATATGTTTTGTTGATGTAGTTTGATTGGTTAGAGATAAAGAAAAAATTCTACACTGTAACCTTAAACGATGTGCTAATTATTCCTATTGTCTCTCTCAGTCTTTTAAAATTCTTTTAAAATTCTACACTGTAATATTGGGCCATTTCTGGATGCCTATGGCCCAAAGCAATCTGCCAGTCTTATAAAATTGTAGACTGTAATGTTGAACCATTTCTGGATTGTGGATAACCCTTTCTAGATCGTCAATAACCTGGGCACGAGGCTATTAACATTCAACATTTCCAAGAAAAAATAAAACAACTATTGAATGGTTGGTATTGCAGTAGCAAGGTTGTTAACTTTTACACTATGAAGGTTGTTAATTTCTACGGGTTTTTATTTTGGATAAGGGTCTACAGCCACAACCTCAAGAAGGATAAAGGTCATAATTTTAACAAATATTTTGAAGGATAAAGATCATAATTTTAACAAATATTTTTTTTTATATATCTTAACATTTTTAGAAACCAAAAAACGTTGTTTACTAATGTACATAGTCTATACAAAAATTGACTCGCATCATTACGTAGCCCCATATATATATATTGCGCTTCATTCATTCATCTTCAGCAACTAAAGTATTATTTAATCTATTCAGAATAAATTAATATGGGAGAATTGTAAGATAATACGTAAATTCAGTATTGTTTAATCTATTTAGAATAAATTAATATGGAAGAATTGTAAGATGATACGTAAATTCATGAGTGTAATTTTGGTTAAACGAGTCCATCAGTTTCTCCTTCACCATAAGGTAAATAAAAAAATCATTTTAATATATGGTAAATAAAAAATATTTGAATATAAGAGTTTTGAATATAAGAGTTTTGAATTGATTTAAACTTCACATAAAACAAAAGGTAGATGAAAAGTAGAATAAATGAAATTATTTAAAATAGATTTAAACAATATGAATGTCATCACTGCATATTACTGCAAAAGGTACGACAATTTACACGAATGGGATTCATACAATAAGTCACATATACAAAGAATTAAATGGGAGAGCTGATGGACTTTCTAAGAAGGGGCTGGATCAATCTTTTGGTTTCATAACTGTCAGATTCTACAGGAACAATCGGGAGCTGGAATCTTTCTGACACAATTTATAGGCTCCTCAGCAATAGTATCCTGTTTATGTGACATATCGCACTTACCTCTTTCTCCTCTCCAGGTACTATGGTTCTATACTGACCGGGTGCTGTTTGTATTTTCTTTTTGTTTTCATGTGATCTGTTTCTGTCTGCAAGCGAGCCTGATGCACTTTACATATCCTCTTGGATGGATAAATTTTGCTGCAATCTCACACGATGGACTTGACGGGTCTCACATTGGATGGCATCCACGATGCTCTGTATTGGCTGTGGTAGATGGATATTGGTATCAAGCGACCCTGATATGATTTCTTACGAGCCTGTGAATCTATTTCACTCCTCATAAAAATGTTGTTATTATTTCGGGGCTTGCTACTGTACTATGCTGGTATTTTCGCTCAACTAACCTGCCTAAGCTCCTACAAGATCCTTTTTGTTTTCCCGACATGACCAGTGCGCTTCTACACATCGGTGGCTGGTCATTGGACTTTATTAGTTTTTTTTGGAAGGAATGGATCATCTGGGCGCCTGATGTCTATTTCTATTACCTCCCTTCACACGATGTATATGCATCCTGTATTCGTTTTCTGCTTTTGACATATTTGGATCCCTCATATGCTAATAGATGAGGTCCATATTGTAACTAATGCAGTATCTGCATCGTTAGATATGGGGATTTTTATCATTAGGTATGGGTTGAGGCATCTATTTATTCTGGATGGATAAACTAGTTGTTTCTCTCCATTGACGAGTATATGTAATTGTTTCATAGACTGTATTTCCCTTTTAATATACCAGAAACAGTGTTTTTTCTCTTGTGAAAAAAAAGGAAACCTCATAAATGAGATTTAGATTGAGATTAAGTAGGAAACCTCATATATGAGATTCAGATTGAGATTCAGATTCATACAATAAGTAGGAAACCTCATATATCCCATATCTTAAGATCTTAATGACAATAAAGATAAAGATAGAACCTTAGCATTCTCAAGTTAGAAAATCTCATATCCTATATATTTCTCACAATAAAGCTGGAACCTTTTGATATTTAAATATATACAATTTCCAATTACTGAAATTTCTTCATTTATCAATGTAATTCGACATTTGGCATTCTAAATTTGGCATTCGGCATTTTTCAAAAGAGGCGAGAATTTTGGTGACATACCCGAGAAGTTCTACTGGATGCAGAGTAACTCGACGAGCGGGGACGGTAGGAGCACCACGGAGGCCGGGAGCAGCAACAACGCAGCCAGAGCGAAAAAAAAACGCGCGTACAATGAAAACTGTAAACCATCAACCTTCGCGGGCGACTTATTTATAAAAAATAGTTCGGCCGAACTATTTAAAAAAAAAAAGTTCGGCTGAACTTTTGATGCCGGTTTTCCAATTCCCGGCAAAAATTCTGTTTGCCCGCGTCATCAGTGTGCCATCAATCTAAACGGAATCACGAGTTCGGCCAAACTTTATAAAAAAGTTCGGCCAAACTATTACAAAGTTCGGCCGAACTATTGTTGAAAAAAAATTTCGGCCCCCGATTCTCACAAAAGTGTAACCCAGCTTCACGTTTCCACCCATAACTTGATACTATGGATACTCTTGTCATGCCAATGATGCAATTCCTAAGAACCCCCTCTTTAACTAAGATACAAAATTCTACTTACACACCCGTTGGCAACATTTGCTGACACTTTCAATGTCATCATGGAATAGTACAATTTAATGCTAATCTTTCCTACACTACTGCCTTACGACGTTTCCTTTGCAACATTTGGTGCAATTTCTAGTTATAAGAGATAACTTGATACTATGGATACTCTTGTCATGCCAATGATGCAATTCCTAAGAACCCCCTCTTTAACTAAGATAGAAAATTCTACTTACACACCCGTTGGTAACATTTGCTGACACTTTCAATGTCATCATGGAATAGTACAGTTTAATGCTAATCTTTCCTACACTACTTCCTTACGACGTTTCCTTTGCAACATTTGGTGCAATTGCTAGTTATAATTATTAAAAAAGAAGGCAAGACAGTCACATGGAAAGTTTTGATTGTTAAAAAGGCAGGGAACGGAAAAGTTTGATATTGTAAAAATTATTTTAACATATAATTATCTACAAATTATGTAAAGACAATCAAGCAACGGAAAATTTTGATATTGCAAAAATTATTTTAACATATAATTATCTACAAATTTTGTAAAGAAGTGTTAATTAAGGAAATGCTATTTTTAAATTACTGAATTATTTTGTTAATATTAAAATATTATTGTATATTGAAATAACAAATTCTTTTAATTAGATATTTAGATATTTAAATAAAAGTGACATAAAATTTATTTTAATATTTATAATTTTTTAAAAAATATATGAAATAATTACAACAAAATGTTGTTAGTTAAGAAAATGATGTTTTTTTCAATTATTTGGTCATTTAATTAACAAGAATGTTACTTTATGATGTGAATACAATTTTTTCCTATAAATGTTAGATATATATATATATATATATATATATATATATATATATATATATATATATATATATATATATATATATATATATATATATATATATCTGTCTGTGTGTGTGTGTGTGTCTTGTTTAATAAGTATATAGATAAATTTATGAAAAAAGTGTTAGATTTAAGGCTTTTGTGATCCATAATGTGGATAAAAGTACTTTGGGATTAATCACAGATGTGATTATGAAAAAAGTGTTAACAGTTTTAAGATACAATATTATAAAGTAATGTTAGGTAAATTATTCTTGTTATTGTAGTTAATTATTATGTGAAGAGAAATACAATAATATTGATTCTTTTTTATAAAATATTTTAATGATATAGTTATTGGCATCTTCATGGCATATTTTATTTAGTAACATTCCTATTAATTAAATGGCCAAATAATTAAAGAAAACAATGTTTTCTCAACCAACAATAATTTGTAATTATCTCATATATATTTTTAATATCTATAAATATGAAAATGAGTTTTATAACATTTTTATCTCATATCTATTGAAAATAATTTACCATAATACTTTAACATATATAATGATATTTCATATTAACAAAATAATTTAGTAATTAAAAAATTAATATTTCTTTAATTAAGACTTTACCTAATTTGTAGATAATTGTGTATTGAAATAATTTTTACAATATCAAACTTTCCATGTTAAACGATATATATATGATATATATAAGTGATTCCCACCTCATCTATGATTCGAGACATGGGAGAACACAGCAGCAGGGTCTTGGTGTTATATAGGATCACATGCTACGTACCGTTCATGTCGCCAGAGTCGGCCAAGGTTTGAGCCTCGACGATGGCCTGCTCCGTGCCAACTATATTCTTGTGTTGCGCTTCTCGACCCTTGAGGCTGACAGGCAGAGGGACATTCCAAGAGGAACATGGTTGTTTTGCAAATTTTAAAAATTTCATGATCCCGCTATCAATTTGAAAACATACAGGGGACATATGATTATGATGCATCATGTATGGTGTGTAACACGACAAAGCTTATTTCCTGCGCTATCGACCATTTAATGCGGTGCAGTATATAGGGGGAAATATATGTCACACCACATTAAATGGCTAATAGCCCAGGAAATAAGGCTCTAACGATGGGCAATATATGCCACATCACATTAAATGGCCGATAGCCCAGAAAATAAGGCTCGTCGTGTAACACACATGTTTAGCCTTACTCAAGATTTAATGTTCTGCCGTATGATATATTGGTAATATAAACTAGCATTGTCCCAAAAGTGTAAAGAGAGGCTATGAAAGTAGTTCCTTGATGTATTACATGAAGTTAGTTGTAGTTATTGGCGAAGTAAAAACATTCGATTTTTGTAATTGGTTTACATTTGGTAGGAAATTATTGCTAGAGATAATAGAAGATTTTTTTTTTTTTTTAATGAATGTACTTTTAAGGTGTATGGATGTTATTAGTGGTATCAAAGTGTGGTTATACACTGGGGCCAGTTGAGCCAACACAATAACCTGATAGTCATCTTTTTGATTTTGTTTTTCTTTCATAAAGTTTAAATGCTGGAATTGTGCAAAGTACAAGAACATATTAGCACTATGCTACCATGAGGAGGGGATCTAGCCATCAGGCACCCAGAAACATAGGGGAAACCCATCCTATGACCAACCCTGAGGTCAATCCAAAAATGTGGGTGCAGTTAAACGTAGACCAACACCAGCAAACAAGCAGAATGTTGGAAGATCAACAACAACAGACAAACAGGTTGCTTGAAACTATGTAGCAACTCCAAACATAAATGCTTAAGGTTCGTGGTGACAATGAAATATTGATGAGAGAACAGGAAAGGATATTAAACATCCTTTTGGGCCGACAAAATCATCCCAATGCACAACCTAGCCCCGAGAGGGACACTCAGGAAGGAGGAGAACAATGGCAACCCCTACATGATAATCCTGAAGTCAGTACAACGCCATGAAGTAATAAGAGTCGAACCTACAATGAGGCTGAATCTGGGAATATTTTAGAACAACAAGAGCTGAAGAAAAAAGAAGTGGAATTGCAGGGTGAATTCTGGAAGATTAAGCCTCCCACCTTTGACGAAGAAGCTGAAGAAATGGCAGAAACCTAGATCATAAACATGAAGAATTACTTTCAGGTGTACGAATATAACATCAAATTGAAAGCTCGTTTAGCAATTTACCACCTGCGGGATAAAGAAACATTTTGGTGGGAAGAGGTTAAGAATGTGCATGTGGTGGAAGACCAAAATGTAACTTGGGATGAGTTCCCTCAATATTTCAAAGATAAGTATTAGACTGAACATTTCTACAATGAAAAGTCCCGAGAGTTTCATGATCTAAAACTGGGGCAAATGTCTATGAATGAGTTTGTTACAAAAATTACTTCGTTATTACAACATGTACCTTATTTGCGAGATGAGAAGGAGAAAGTGCAACAATTTTTTAGCAGTTTTCCATTACATATGAAAGATAGGATTGAGTTCGTGAACCCGAAAACTATGGATGAAGCAATAAGGAAAGCACATACGTGGTATCAATAATCCCAAGCCAAGGGAGAAACTGGAAAAAGTTGGCCACCCCGAAAAGGGAAGAAAAGTTTCACCAATAATAAAAATAACAGATCCTGAAACTATAGGAACGCTGCAAGGAATCCGTTGAGTAAAAAAAATTGAAAAGGTCAATTAAAGACCAAGTGGGTTGGTGAGGAGAGGCATACTGAAGCTTCTAGCAGACTTGACATTGGAATGTCCCAAAAACATCCGTTACAATGTTGAGGGTGTGGGGAGGTGCATTATTTCAAAAACTATCCTCATCGAGGAAGAAATGAGGTGGCAGAAAATATGCAAGAGGCATCGATTGTGGGGGATGTAGCTCGAAACATACCCAGCATCAATGCGGCTCTAGAGGATCTAAAAGCACACTTCCAGCCAACCATGATAGAGTTATAAGGTAAGTTACAAACCCAATCTGTTTCTATTTTAGTTGATGCTGGGGCCAGTTTGAGCTATACACACCCTCGTATAGTTGAAAGATGTAAATTACAAAACCAGAAATTTAAGAATCCTTGGTTAGTTCAGGTGGTTACAGGGGCAAGAAGGCAGCTTAATGCCAAGGTACCAAACTGTGAGTTGAGTATTGGGGATCAACACATCACTGTGGAACTCAACATTCTACCTCTGGAATCTTACGACATTTTACTGGGGATGGATTGGCTGGAGAGACATTGGTCACTAGTGGACTGTAAGGATAAATTTGTTTATTTTAAATCAAACGATGAGACATGAAAAGAATTTCAAGGCATTAAGAAAACATTGCAGTTACGACCCATTACAACATCTCAATTAAGTAAATTCATAAGGAAAGGATGCCAAATTTATGCCATTCAAGCGGGATTCACCAACTCCAAAGACAAGAACCTTATGCTGGAGAATATTCCTATTGTGCAAGAATTCTAGGATATGTTTCCTAGGGAAATCCCAGGACTGCCACCAAAAAGTGAAATAGACTTTACTATAGAACTAATACCTGGAGCAGCACCTATGTCCCGAACTCCTTATAGGATGAGTGTGCCTAAATTAACAGAGTTAAAGATGCAGCTATAGGAATTGATGGATAAAGGCTACATTCGGCCAAGTGTGTCCCCATGGGGAGCACCCATGCTATTTGTGAAAAAGAAAGATGGCACTATGCGCATGTGCCAGGATTATCGACAGCTCAACAAGTTGACTGTTAAAAACAAATAACCACTACCGCATATAGATGACTTGTTCGATCAAGTCAAAGGAGCGATAGTATTTTCCAAGATTGACTTAAGGTCATGTTACCACCAGATCCGGATCAGGGAAGAAGATATAAGCAAAACAAAATTCCGTACCCAGTATGGCCATTATGAGTTTGTGGTATTACCTTTTGGATTAACCAACGCACCAACCACCTTTATGAGCTTAATGCATGTAATTTTTCACCCATACTTGGATAAATTTGTTTTAATTTTATTGATGACATATTAATTTACTCCAAGAATATGGAAGAACACAAGGATCATCTACACATTGTGTTGAAAATGTTAAGAGAACATCAACTCTATGCTAAGTTTAGTAAGTGGGACTTCTTTAAAGAACATATCCAATATTTGGGGCACGTGATTTCTCCTGAAGAGATTGCGGTGGACCCAGAAAAGATAAAGAGAATCATGGAATGGAGGGTCCCAAGGAACGTATGTAGCAGACATACGTTCATTTATGGTTTTGGCTGGCTATTATCGACGATTTATCAATGGATTCTCTAAAATAGCTTTTCCCATTACTTCCTTGCAGCAGAAAGGACGAGTCTTTAAGTGGAATCAAGAATGTCAGAACAATTTTGAGTTATTGAAGGAGCTTTTAACTACTGCACCTATTCTGAAAGTAGCATATCCGAGTAAAGAGTTTGAGGTATGTACCGATGCTTGTAAGGAGGGCGTAGGAGCAATCTTGACTCAAGAGGGAAGAGTCATAGCATATGAATCTAGGAAGCTGAAGAATCATGAGCAGAGGTATTCAACCTATGACTTGGAACTAACTGCGGTAGTGCATGTGTTATGGATATGGAGGCATTACCTGCTAGGGAAAAGGTTCATGTTGAGAACTGACCATAGCAATTTAACTAGCTATTTTAAACAAGATGATTTGAATGCACGCAAAGCTAGGTGGAATGTTTTCCTAAGTAAATTAGATTTCGATATCTAGCATGTGAAGGGTAAAGAGAACTGGGTGTCCGATGCATTAAGCAGGAAGCTGCATGGCATCTATGAACTTTACTTGAATCAAATTGAATTCTAATTTCAAGAACAGATTTTAGAGGCAGCTAAGAAGGACCCTGGATACCTGTTCTTATGGCAGCATGTAAAAGCAGACAAAGAGAAAGTGAAGCAGTCAAAGTTGGAACTCAATGATAAGCAGTTCTTGGTCTACCGGAAAATAATATATATTCCAAATCAAAACAATCCGAAAAGAATTATTTTGGATGAATATCACATGAGTTCCCATGCAGGACATCCAGGATATCAGAAAATGTTAGCTGCAATTAGAAAATATTATTCCTAACCTGGAATACAAAAGGACATTGCGGAGCATTTTACCAAGTGTTTAGAATGTCATCAAATTATGGTTGAGCATTAGCATCCCGCAGGATTGCTTCAGCCTATCCCAGTACCAGAATTGAAGTGGGAAGTCATTTCCCTCGACTTAATCACTGGGCTACCAAAGAATAGAAGGCATAATGATTCGATCATAGTGGTAGTTGATAGACTCAGTAAGGTGACACATTTTATTCCCATCCAGTCCACTCACAAGATGGTACAAATTGTTGATATTTTCATGAGAGAAATTTTTAGATTGCATGGTATCCCCCAAATTTTTATTTTAGATTGTGATGTGAAATTTAATTCGGCATTCTGGAAGACATTATTTAGTGGCTTGGGGACACAAATACAACTTAGTACTGCTTATCGTCCGTAAAAAAATGGCCAAACAGAAAGGGTGAATCATATTTTAGAGGACATGGTGTGCATGTATGTAATGCAACGACCAACGAAATGGGAGGAGTATCTACATTTGGTTGAGTTTTCTTACAATAACAGGTATCAAGAATACCTTAAGATGAGCCCCTTTGAGGCATTGTAGGGGAGACAATGCCGGACTCCTATAAGTTGGAGTAGTCCAAAAAATAAGATGATGCTTGAGTCGGATATGCTAGAAAAAATGGAGTGAGAGGTAAAGAAAATCAGGCAGAACTTGAAGGCTACACAAGACCGGAAAAAAGTATATGCTAATAAGAAAAGAAATTTCCAGGAATTCATGATAGGGGATCATGTTTATGTGAGAATTAAATCAAAGAAAAGCACATTGTGATGGAATTCTTGTGCCAAGTTTGCCCCCAGATATTGCGGGCCATTCAAAGTTTTGGAAAGAATAGGACCAGTGGCCTACCAACTTGCTCTACCAAGCCATATATTGGCACATAACGTGTTTCATGTATCATTACTGAAACGTTACGTACATGACCCAAAACATGTGATACATTGGCAGGGTATACATGTAAGTTAACAATGAATTACAATTGTGTCAAAAATAAAATTTTTGATTTAAACTAATGATAATAATTCTAGTATGTAGGTAGAACTGGACGGAAAGTTCCTAGTAGAACCACAACATATTCTAGATTGGAGAGAAATAACGCTCTGAAGGCGAGTCATCCCCCAAGTTAAAGTGCAGTAGAAGCACTTTGGCCCGGAGGAGGCTACTTGGGAGGACGGACATATTATTCAATAAGCCTATCCAGAGTTGTTTTTTCTGATTAAATAACATCAAGGATGGTGTTTGCTTCAGTGGGGGAAGATGTAACACCCTGTTTAATTTAATTATGGATTTAAAAACTTGTTATGGTATATTTGGAATGAGTAAAAGATAAGGGTATTCGTTAATAATATTTTAATAAATCTTTAGTCTTTCAAAGAGATTTAATTAATAATTTCCTTGAGTAAAAGGAAGAAGTAACTGATTGGTAAATGATTCCAAGAACCCAGGGTGAAAAGGTGGAGACACATCTGACAGTTACCATTCCAAAAGAAAGGATTTATAGGAAAATCCTGGGAAGGAATGGGGTTTTGTGCAGAAGGTATGAAGGGTGAAGCAACAAGATTGCTATGAGTAATCAAGAGCTGGTGAGGAAACCAGTGGAGCTCAAGTAATACTCAGAAGAAGAAGAGACTGGATTTAATACTAAGATCTAACTTCTTGTCTCATAGAATCACCTAGATCGTGGTGAGGAGAAAGGGGGGAGTTGAGGACGTAATCACCTCGCTCACGGTTGGGAGGACCATCAGACTTCAGAAGGAATTCATCCGGAATTAGGTACTGTTGTATCTTAGATTTTTGGTTGATGTTTTTTAGCAGTAGGAAATATAAAAGTCTACTGTTGAAAATTACAGCATAGGGATATTTGAATTAATTCCTATGCTACTAGAATTAATATGGTAAACTGTGTGAAAACTTCATGTGACTATGTTTATATTTCATAAAGGAAATAACTATGCAAATACAATACAAGAAAATGATTACAGATAGGACTACTATAGATAGGAAAACACAGTAAACTTTGTAATTACAGAACATAGTGAAAAATTCAAATCCTGTCTAAAATATGTATAGAACAAGAAACATAAAATCATTTCCATTACTACTAAAATATGGATTATAGTTTTCCCAAAACATATAATCAAATAGAGCTAGAAGTCAAACCACTTATATGAAAGTAAACATTAACAAACGAACTTCAGATATTCAAAGAAATCTGTGTATTGATTATGACGGTAAAGCCTTGAACGCCAATAACAAAACCAAATTTAGTCTCGGTAGTCCAATTGTGAATAGAATTATTACATGCAATGGTATTAGACCCAATAATATAGTGTCATGGAAGACATTACCGAAAGCCCAAGCTAAAGGCTACATACAAGTCATACAACTATTTGAAGTCTGGTCAACCGTTAAGTAAAAAGCAAGTCTGAGTTAAACTGTAAATGGGTATTCATGTCAACGAAGGTTCCGGTCGGAAAAAAATATAGGAGGAAAGCCTCACTCAAGCCTTCAAACCATAAACTAAAAGAACATATTTACGACAAGACTGAGAGAAATATCATGTCGGACAATAAACCCACAACCCTGCAAAATATAGAGTATGATGTAATCAATGACAGCGGGAGAATCCTATGAACAAACCCTTCACCATGTGAATTAGTTGTAACATACCTTGAAAGAGGCCATGGGAGGAATACTCCAAGAAACCTTGTCTATCAGCTTCGGGCGGCCGTCCAACCTTTTAACATTGCAATGACAGTGAAGTAAGGTCACTGACCCACGAAACCAGTTTCAACAATAGTTAAAAATTACAAAGAGAAATGAACAGTAGGACTCAGTTCATGGACAATACCTGGAGGCGTGGGACAGAA
This sequence comes from Pinus albicaulis, assembly GCA_034641835.2. Classification (NCBI taxonomy): domain Eukaryota; kingdom Viridiplantae; phylum Streptophyta; class Pinopsida; order Pinales; family Pinaceae; genus Pinus; species Pinus albicaulis. The sequence goes on from MU968389.1 coordinate 1,563,942, forward strand.
TATTGGCTCGAGATTTGGCTTTTATGTAAGCTGCGATGAGGCCTGTGAAGAAGCGGAGAAAATCACTCTGCAAAATTTGAAAAATCATAAACCCTTTCAAAAAAACCCTTGAAGAAATCTATGGCCAAGAAGCAAATAAATTGTGAAAATTTAAGATGCAAACCTATAAACTGTAAACGCGAAAAATGTCATAGAAGGGATTGAAACAAACCTCTGCGACATGAACACATAAATTGTATTATCCAAATGGGTAGCATTCCAGACGATTACAGATGCCTTTGCACGCTGTCACAAAGCAACCACGAAGAGTTGTAGATCTAGGAGTTGTTTTTTGTTGGCAGAACAAGTGAATGATCAAACAGGAGGATGGGGTGGGTGGTTACCCTAACCAACCCACTCCGAGCCCACACAGTCGATCCTAGATAAGAATCAGATGGACCAGATGGAGCCAGGACAAAGCACGACAGGTGTAATCATTACAAACATTAATACATGAAATTGATAGCTATCATTAACCAGTTTGGATCAACAATACTAAAATTAAAAATAAAATAAATGATTATGCTGTGAGATCCGTCTTCGATTCACAAAGTACTATGTAGTCAATTAATACCATAGTAAAACTATAGTCTGTGTCATGGAAAATCCCAATCGGGATGGCCGAGTATACATGATTTATAAATGCATAATGTCAACCTTCGCTTTATGGAACTGTTTCATATATTTTGTTGGACCATAATCATATACATAGAGTATGAAAGTACATCCTTGATGTATTACATGAAAGTAGTTGTAATTATTGGTGAAGTAAAAACATTTGATGTTCATAATTGGTTTACATTTGGGAGGAAATTATTGCTAGAGATAATAGAAGATTCAAATTTTTTTTTTTATGAATGTACTTTTAAGGTGTATGGATGCTACAATTAGAGTAAATGACTTGTTGAAGATAATTACTCCTACACACATGTATGCATGAGTTATATTTTTAGGAGGCTTATAAAGGTTTCTAAAGAGTTATAAAAGATTTATTTAAAAGGGTTTTTTTTTTTTTTTTTTTTTTAAATCTAAAGCATTTTTTTATATTAAAAAGTGTATGGTATGAAAAGTTTTGAAAATGTGCATGAAGGATTTTATTTAAAGTGATCGTCGAAACAAAATTAAAAAAAATGGTTTATTTGAACAAGAGTTTAGTAACGACTTTGAAAAGGTGCATTGGTTTTTATTTTTTTCTATTTTGTAAGTATGACGGTATTTTGAGTTCATAAAAATATCTTTATATGGTAAGGATAGTGAATCTCGTGAAGATTGTGCTTTATGAGAAGAATATTGAAAATCATGTTTTTTTGGGGTGATATGGAGAGAAGCCTCATGCAATAAGAAAGGAAGCGAGAAAGCAGAAGGTGAATGATGAGTGAGAGATGCCAGTAATGGTTCGGAGATGACGACTTAAGCATATCGAAAGAAGAAATTGAAAAGAAGAGATAAAGAGTGTTTCCATGTTTAGAGAGGTTCAAGCCACAACCAAGGAACTAAAAAGTCTAGCAGAAGATGGAGAAGAGATTGAGGGTGATTGGTGTAACATGGATCTAGTACAACCTCCTATGTTTATTAGTAAAAAAAATATTTTTGGGTTGTCAAAATGCAAAATTTTCTTCATGTAAAGAGTTTATTGAGTATCAGTCTAATAAACCATATAATGAAGAATGTGATACTTTAGTATTGGATTTTATAAAACATGCAGTAGATGAGAAAATTTTGTGCAAGGTAGTAAAAACTAATCTTCCCGGGAAGCATGGAAGACCCTGGAAGAATAATTTAGTATAAAAGAAGTGATGTGTAGCAGAAAATCATGTCATAATATGTTAAAGAATCAATAGAGAAGTCAATCGTAGATCTGATTGTAGATGAGAAAGACTCTGTTAGGACATCAGAGCTTGGAGAATCCCACTCAAAAGTGGATGATGGTCGTGAAGACTATAAAAGTGAAACCCATTATGCAAGCATACATATGGATGAATAAGACATAATAAAGACAACTGATAGAGAAGTTGAATTCGTTGTGTGTGAAGCAAAGCAAGACCATATTCATGTGGATGGTGAATCCCGTTGTGATGAGACACATGTGGATGATGATTGCAAAGTGAGATGTGAATTGGCGAATTCAAAAATAACTGATGAGTTTAGTGAAGTTGAAATTGTTAATGAGCACATGCCCTCTCAGATATCCCACCATAAGGAGGATGAAAATTATGATAATGAAATTTGTGGTATATTATTTTAAACAGAGACTGATTGTGGAAATATGGAGAGTGACATGTTTTATGAAGAAGTGAAGGGTGAAGTTCCACTGTAGCAACAAGTTATAAAGCAAATGTTGGAACTAATATTGAAGGGGTGCATGAGCTAGAAACAACTGAGTTTCACATAAATAAAACTACTAATGGAGAAACAAGTGGTTCAACGGATCCAAAAATTGAAAGTGTTAATGTTAACTTTGATGACGAACAATTAATTCATAATGAGTGGTTGCACATTATGCAACAGAAAGAACACATTGATATCTTGTTATTCACTGAAATATTCCCACTTTTGTCTGGAAACCAAGTGGAAGAAAACATGTTTGCAGTAACATAGGTTGGTAAATAAGTGGAAGAGAGAACAAAGAAGGTATAGAAGGAAGAGGAATAGGAGAAATATCTCACTATAGAGCATAACGAAGATTTTTTTTCATTGATTTCGAGTGTGCAGGTACACAAGATAACAATATAGCTAAAAGAGGATGAAGAAACAAATGCAAGAAAGGACATGGAATTTTTTGAAGACAAATAAGAAAGAATTAGAACAATATTTTAGCAATGGAATCAAGAAGGGATCATATATTTCTATCAATTAATATGACAGAAAGAAGATCAAGAATATGAAGTGCAAGAAGCAACGCAAAGTTCACAGTTTGAAGATGAAGAGTTGTGGTTGTAGCCCATGTTTGAACAAATATTTGAAGAGGAATTTGTAGAAGATATGGTCACATTATTTTTCAGAAAAAATACAAGAGATTTCAAAGAAAAAAATGTAGCAACAAAAAGTGGAGAAATATGGAGCCTAAAAAAGAAACTTAAAGCTAAGAATTAAGCAGTTTTGAGGGTGTAGAATTTGGAAGAAACGAAAAAGAAAATCCAACACTTTAAAAATTTCTTGAGTCAATTTTTTATTGAAAGCCTAGTTGAGACTTATACCAACAGACATGTTTAAGTTATGTTGAGTCATGATTAAATTAAGGGTGATTCATATGGTCATAATTAAGGGGGAGTTTTGTAAATAGTAATTACTCCCATATTCATGCAATGCATGAAGAGATGAGTTGAGTTAAGTCAAATCCCATATTATAAGTTGAGTGTGATTTTGCATGAAGTAGTTATCTAGAGAAAAAGAAAGTCAAGTTAGAGTTTGCATGATTCAATATTTAGCAAGTGTGGTCCTTATATACACATGGTAAGGTCATTGTAAGGTGTGAAATCTAAGAGGCAAGAAGAGAGATGAGCCATAGCTCAGTAGATGGAATGTGAGAAATATTTATGAATAGAAGTTTATTTTGTGTGAATTGTGTGTTTTCTTTCTTTGCGTTTCCATAATGACTTACATCGCATACGACAACATTATCAAAAAAGGAAATAGGAAGTTTATGCAGAGGTCAAACAACTTGATAGGATTGACTACTTGCATTGAGTAATATTCACATTCCTATGTTGTGATAGGCTAGCAAGTAATATCCACATTGATATGCAATGATGTTTCGACCTATGATATATTGTTATATAAATTATTATATTCTAATTGTTTTATAATGCGATCACATATACATCGCATATTGCAAGGGATTGGAATCTAAGAAGAATTCAAAAAATGGTGAAAATAAAAATACGTAGGTCATGTAGAGTTCAAACGGCTTCATGGGATTGACCACATACTGTAAAGAAATATGTATTAGGTGTATTATGTAAGGGAATTTTCTATCGAGGCCATATTTTTTATTGGACAACAATTTTCTTACCAGAATTAAATGAGAAAAAAAAATGATCGTTGGAGTGTTTTAATCATGTTTTTGATGTTGTAAATGGATTCAGCGCCATCAAGAATCCTATGGAACCCAAAATCCTAAAGCTTGATAGTTGTAACCCCATTTCCAAAACTTTCAACCAGATTTTATCAAAATTTTTCCAGTATTTCCATTATATTCCAAGCGAAATTCTGATGTCGTTAGACTACTCTTTATTCAACAAATATTAGTATTCATATGTGACATTTAGTATCGTCGTACATATTTCAATTATCATGTATCTATGGCCATATACTGCAACATGAATATTGACAATCATTAACATAGCTTGGACCTCACGAAACAAGAATCTGAAAAAATATTTAAAAAATAAGGTGAAAATGGTTGTCCTTTAATTTAAGGAATTTAAAATCCTATATGTATATTAAAGAGAATCTTTGGAAATAAATAAAAACCTTAACAATTTAAAATCTAAGATGTATGATGCAGAGAAAATATTATCCATTTAAAATTATGTGTTTGTTGAGCTAATTTATGTACCTAAACTAACACAATTATTTATTATCAATCCGGGTTGTTTATGCTTTGAGGCAAGTTCACTATATGTGAAGATCAGATATAATCAAACCTTGAAAGATAAGCTATTCAAAAGCTGAAAGTAATACATTCTATAACTCTAACTCAATTAGTTTAAAAAGAGGAATAATATTGAAATGGTTCTTGACTCAAGAAATCCACTTTCACCTCAATTACCACTTAATGAATCAGAGATTAAAAACCAAGAACTTAAGATGGATAAATTATTAATGAAAGAAGCTCTTAACTTAAGAGACATATAAAGTATTCCATTATAATTCATTCATCTTAATATCAAAAATCTCAACAAGAAACTACTTGCACACAAACAAAAGAAACCAGTTTTAATTCATCATTTTAGTAGAAGGGATGCTCAACTTGAACACCTGTTTTTTTCCAACTTGATAAAGTGATGAATAAGCTATGAATTAATGAAATCAATCACTATGCATGAACCATAAAGCAATCTGAAATAAAGCTTTGAAAAAAACCAGTTCTACAATAACAAGATTACATGGAAATAAAACTAATTAACAAGGAAGTGTACTTAGCTTGGAATGGGGGCCCTTCCACCCTTGCCTTGCACACTTGATAAATGATCTCAGAAGCTTAACTTCATTCACACATCCATAGCATTGAACAGCAAAAGAATAACAACACAAGTCTTCAAATTAACTCCTCAATCCAAAGTTGTCACACATAAAAGTATCATAAGTCAATAACAATAATAATAATATATAAGCCATCAAAGCTTTGGCTTTAAATAAGAAGTCTCATGAAACAAACTGATCTATTTTTACTCAAACAAACCCATCTACTCTCATCCACCTATCTAAGTCGAATTCATTATTCTTATCCCAAGAAATATGGCCAATCCCATAGAATCTCAAAACTGCCCTATTTCTATGGGATTTCTGAATGACTAGTCATGATTGACTAGAACTAAATGGGCCTAATAAAACTTGTTCTGTTCGAACTAAGCATAGGTGGCTTAGTCCTAGTTGCCAAGCTATCCATACATGCATTCAATTCGTGCCCAAGTGTCCTGCAATCACATCAACCATAGAGCTATTACGGGAATTTCTGAATCTGCCAATTTTGCACTAAAAACCAAACTTTCATAAAAACTTTAGAATTTGAAAAATTAAAATTAAATACCTGAATAGATATCAAATATATGTCAAAATGGAATACATGAATGGAAAATGGATGGAAAATAGATGGATTAGTAAGTTTCTTTGAGCAAAATAAGACCAAAACTAAGGCCCAACAGTGTTTATATGACCAAGACCTTAGATTGATATTGTAAATAAATATGCATTTCGTAGTAATAAAGTTACTATTTAATGTTTTCCATTATCATCATATCAAGGAATTAGGGCACTTTACATATTGGTGCTACAAGAAAATCTAGGTTAAGACTCAAAGTAATAATTTCGCACCAAATACCAACAATTGCACAAAATGATTACTGAATGAGAATTTAATGTGCCTATTTGTTTCTAATAAATTGGATTTGGATTTGCTTGGTGATAGTTTATATAATTTGTAAATAACACCTACTTTGTGATATGATATGGACATCAAAGTACAATTTTAACTGTATTTTTAATTACTATAAGTACATAGAATCTTGGTTCGAAGCAGAAAGTACAATAACTCAAACCCCAAATGAAATGAATGAAAAAGTTAATTATTTTGTACACGAGAATTTCTTAGTGAACTTGCTTAATATATAGGAGTCTTTCCATGTAATGTTCTAACTAGAGAAATACAGTGAAGTATAAAAACATGAACTAACTACAACAAACAAATAAACATGCATTCTGAAACTCCACAAGAACAACAAGTTTAAAACATTGTTGAGCGGAAATAATAGAGTTGAGTCATTTTATTAAATATCCAACGAGAATTTGAGTACAAAATATGGTGGAATGTTTGCACGTAGGTTTCCTTAAGCAAGCACACAAAACACGGGTGAGAATGAAGAAATATTCATGATGAAATGGCTTACTAGTTACACACGCTGCTACGAAATTGACTAATGATGCTGCTCAGGGAAAATTTTAAGGATAGAATTTTATCTTGAACTTTATAAACTTTGGCGAATCTCGTAGTACATCATATGTAATCTATAGAGATTTTGACAATATTTTTGTAAAAATATTTAAATTTATAATAATTTTATACATTCTCTATGTAAAATTCTGGCGATTTTTAAGGTGAAATAATTTTAGACTATAAAATTTGGGTTAATTACTTTTAGAAAAAATGGAAAATAGCGAAACGTTTTTTTGGAAAAAGCATGGAAAATTAGCCCACCTGTGAATATTAGCCCCTAAATTTTCCCTGATGCTGCTAGAGGAAAAATAATATTTGAGGCCTCAAATATGCTCCAAAAAAATTGAAAAATTAGGAAAAAAATATCTAACCCAAGACAAACAAAACCCAAAAATATTTTTGAATAATTCCAATCCCCCAGAACTATCCAAAAATCAAGTGAAATTACCCACTGCCTAGCTTTGCATCCCACCAGAAAATCTATAGTTGCACCACCAAAATTATCCACAAAAATAACTGATAAATCACTAAAATATAGTGTTGAAAATATAGAGTGAAATTCCTGCTATTTCTCGGCACAAGATTGCAGCAATTTCTCCAACAAAAAATGACCTACTTATTGCATAAATGAAATAACTCACAAAAATGTAGGAAAATAAATATCCAATCAGCTCCAAGTTTTCTCTCTTACGATGACACTCTAAGTTCACCGAAAGAGAGTTTGGATTTTCCGCTTGGAAATCCCTGTGGTAAACAACACTGGTTGACTTAGCTCACCAGCTTAAGCAAGCCTCCCTCCAATTTTGAAATCAAATGCGAAAACCAAAATGATCAAAATGAGGCCCCAACCTTTATTTTATTTTTTCTTTCACTTCGTCATACCATGGTTCGATTTTTCCCATAGCATGGTTTGATCCTTCCCATGGTTTGATTTCCATGCTTGGTAACTCTACAACTTAACTTTAATTTTTCTTCTTTTCCTAATTCTCAACCATTGTATTTTCTCCAAATTTTATTAAATATATCTACAACTTATTTCTCCTATATATATATCATCAAAATTGTAAAATTGAGAATTTCCATTTCAAAGTTTTAAATGGGGATATGATAGTCCTCCCCTCCCAAACGTTTCTTTTCCTCAAACAACTATAGTGTTGGATACTGCAAAATTTGTTCTCCTTCCCAAGTAGCATCTTCTTCAGGAAAATCCTTCCATTTGACAAGGAATTCTCTAATGGTCCTCCTCCTTAGTTTCCTTTCCCTCTCATGTAATATGGCCTCTAGAGTCAAAACCAAATTCCCCTCATCATGTAATGTTGGTAACTATGTGGAAGTCTTCACTCATTGTCCCAAGTCCTTTTCCACGCAAGAAACATGTTATACATTATGCCCCCTACTTCCTGGTGGAAGCTCCAAATCATAAGCTACCTCTCCTACTTGTTGGGTCACCCAATATGGCCCATAAAAATGAGGTTGAAGGTTTTCATCTCCCTTCTAATTCAGTGTGGATTGCTTGTATGGATGCAATCTCAGGAAAACCCAATCTCCCACCTCAAAATGTCGCTCTACTATGCCTTTGTCTGCATATAAATTCTGTTGGTTATTTTTCATCTGCAAGTTATCCTTGAGTGCACTAAGGATATCTTGGCTCACATGTATCCAATATTTGGCCCCTGCAGCTTTGTCATATCCAAAAACCATGTCAACAAAAGTTAGTGCATCATAACGATATAAGGCATGAAAGAGTGTCATACCTATGGACATATGATATGTGGTATTGTAGCAATACTCCCCAAGGTGTAGCCACTTCACCCATGCTCTCTGTTGTCCAGTCACATAGTTACACAGATATCCCTCTAGCCACTTATTTACTATCTTTGTCTATCCATCTGTATGAGGGTGGTAGCTAATGTTAAGAGTCAGCTTCGTGCCAACAAGGTGAAATAACTCTTGCTAAAATCCTCTTGTAAATGTGGCATCCCTATCACTGGAAATCGTCTTAGGCAGCCCATACAGCCTAAACACCTCCCGGAAAAACAACCAGGTCGTGTGTGATGCTAAATATCAAGCTAGAATTGTGAAAAAGTGTGAAAATTTCGTCAACCTATCAACAACCACATAGATGAAGCCTCTCCCATGTATTGTTGGGAATACTATAATAAATTCCATCGATATACTCTCTCACTTACTCTCAAGAATAGGAGGAGGTTGTAGTAGCCCAGCATAATGTGTGTGCTCTCCCTTATTCCTTTTGCATGCATCACACTCCCTCACATACCTCAAAAAATCCTCCTTAAGACCATGCCAAGTGAAACGCTCCCTAATGGCCCTATAAGTCCTATAGAATCCCTTGTGCCCTACCAAATGTGAGTCATGAGTTGCGTTTAGGATCTTCTCCCTCAAATGTGATCATGGCACCAAACAAATTATTTCTTTTTAATATATAACATCATCCGTCACTTGGTACCTCTCATCCCCATGAGTACCATGCAATATGTCACATGTCTGTCGATCCTTGGAGTACTCCACCAAAATTTGTGCCTTCCAATCTTGTGTGATATCCATCAAAGACAGTGTCGCAGGCCTCTGCGATAATGCATCAGCTACTATGTTTTTATTGCCCTTGACATAATCAATCTCAAAATCATATGCTTGGATCTTACTGGCCAATTTTTGTTGTCTCTCCTGCAGGTTCTGTTGCTCCACGAAAAATCAAAGACTGTTGTGATCGGTATTAACCTTGAACATGTTCCCACTAATTATTGTTGAAACTTATCCAATGCATGCATGACTACTAGCATCTCTTTACCATATATGGGATACAATCTCTCATGTGGCTGAAGTTTTCGACTCTCCAATGTTATGGGGTGACCTTCCTGTGACAAAAATGCTTCAATGCCCTCCCATGATGCATCACGCTTCAAGACAAATGGGCATGAAAATATGAAAGGGCTAAAACATGACAACTACTCATCACCCTCTTGAGGTGCTCAAAAGCCTCCTATGCCACATCAATCCACTCAGAAGCCCCTTTCTTTGTCAAATCCGTAAGGGGTGCTGATAACTGGGAAAAAACCTTCATGAAACTTTTGTAATATGTATAGATTCTCATGAATCCCATCAACTCTATCATATTCTTGGGCATAGGCCAATCCATGATGACCCTAATCTTCTCTTGATGAAAGTGTGCTCCATCCTCCCCAATCACATTCCCAAGATATAACATCTCTGTCAGTTTGAACCCACACTTGGACATTTTCGCATACAGTTGTTACTCCTCTAGTATGCACAAGAACTCCTCCAAGTGTTGGAGGTGCTCCTCTCAAGTCATACCATATATCAATATATCATCAAAGAATACCAAGACACATTTTCACAACGGCTTGTGGAACACATGGTTCATGCAAGACCGAAACGTGGTTGGTGCATTGGTTATCCCAAAGGGAATCACCAAGAAATCAAAGTGTCCATAATGGCAGCAAAAAAAATTCTTGGGGATGTCCTACTCCCTCACCTGGATCTGGTGGTACCCTACGCACCACTCTATCTTAGATAAGTACTTGAATCCTCTAAGCTCCTTCATCAACTCATCAATGTGCAGAATGGGATACTTGTTCTTCAACGTCTTCTTTTTTAGGTCCCTGTAGTCTATGCACATGCACAAGATCCCATCCTTCTACTTCAACAACACTACAAAAGAAGTGAAAGGACTTGATCTAGGCCTGATATGCCCCAACCTCAACAAATCTTGTATAACACTATAAATCTCATACGGATGTGACTATAGGGAGTGGTGATGACTACGTGAACCCCCTCCTCCATCTCAATGGTGTGCTCGAATCCTCTGTCGGATTAGCCTGCCTGGTGGAATATCTCCAAATACCTCCAGATGTCTTTCCAAGAGATCTAATATGTCTAGATGTGTCTGTTGCTTCAACCCCCTAGTCTTTGAGATCATCAACTCTACAACCCACTTTATGTCACTGTGCCTCAAATCAACTTTCGTCTTGTCTGTAGGCACTATCGAGGGTGGATATGAATGCATACCTCTCCACACTACTATCTTTCCATCCGACCCTATGAAACCCATCTCTAGTTTCCTCCAATCAGTAGTGAAACACCCAAGAAAACACAACCAATGAATTCCCATCACCACATTGGTGTCCACAACATCCACCATGAAGAAATAGTCTATCATCGAATAGTTCCCCATGGTCACTGTCATGTTGGGAGCATACTGGGTACACTCCATAGTTCTATCTCCTCGCACTAGTACTAAAAATCCCTCAAAGGCGTCTATCTAAATGCCTCTACGCTCCATGAACTATGAATCAACAAAATTATGGGTTGCCCCACTGTCCACCAACACGGATACACGTTTCCCTTGCACCGTGCCTTTGATCCTCATTTTCAAATACTTCAGAAATCCCTGAAGTGAAGCAATAAATCGAGCAATGGGTAAGAAATATCCTCCACAATGTGGTGTGGGCCACCTCCTCCCGAGCTCTGAGGTTCACCCTCACATGCATCTACCTCCTGGTATGCATCCTCCTCCTGTAGCTCACTGTTTGAAAATAAATCTATGTAGTGGGCCTTGCCTGTAGAAAATTGTAGAGGAGGAAGATGATGCATACCAGGAGGTTTTGATTCAATACATGTATTTTAGGAAAAGCCAATAAATGTATTGTTTTGATTCAAGTTGCATGTTTTTGAAAATTGAAGGGCCTAGTGAAAATTGTAGTCATTTAAATCAATACATTTATATGAAGAGGGCCTTGGGATCCATAATTAAAATGACCTTTGCAAATAAATAAAATTCTTAAACCATTTAAATTCGAGGTTGTATGATGAACATAAAATCGTAGTAGTTTCAAATTGTGTGTTTATACCACCAAGACCTGGATTGATATGGTAAATAAATATGGATTTCATGGTAAAATGTTTCCCATTATTATCATATCATATCAAAGAATTGTGGAGCTATGCATTCACGGTTGTTTAGAGAGCTTCAAAGTTTCTTAATCTTATTATTTTTTTCTCAAAAAATTTAATAGTAGAAGTGTTTGAATCTTGTTTTCAGTAGATATAGATTCCATACTTAAAATTTTGAAACTTTAAAGTTGTAACTTAAATTTCCAAAAAAATTACCAAATGTTATCAAAATCATAATTTGACAAATTGTAAACCTAATTAAAGTGGGGGAATCATGTTCCTAACTAAAGAAAATCTGAGTTAACACTCAAAGTACTAATATTGGTGACTAAGGAAAATCTCACTTAACACACGTACTAATTTAGCCTCAGACACTAACCATCGTGCAAAATAATTACTAAATGAGAATTTAATTTGCCTATTTATTTTTAATAAATTGGATTTGGATTTTTTTGGTAATTTGAAAATAGCACCCACTACGTGATATGATATGGCCGTCAATGAACAATTTTAACTGTATTTTTAATTAGTACAAGTATAGACTATCTTGGCTCAAAGCAGAAAGTACAATAACTCGGAGTAGTCTACCCAGCCGGTATATTTGCCTGGAAAGTGCCATCGGTCGAAAAAGAATCAGTCTCCGTTGACGGAGAAAGACGAGGAAGTTTTTGGCACCTCGAAGTTTGGATCAATTCCGCTGAACATTTTTCGGCAAGTTGGCGACCATCTCCTCCGGGTCCATTTAGCTGCATTCTCTGTCACTTTGTTTCCTTCGTTCACTTCTCTACAAAAAGCGCATGGAATTGAGAGGTAAATTAAAATTAAAATTTTAAATTTTAAATATGGTGATATTCAGGATGGAATAACGATGAAGCGCTAACCCTCCATCCTCTGTTCAATGTCATGCATTAGTGGTTTTTTGCTCTCTCTTATTTTGTCAAGTTTTCTTAAACTTCAGCCTAAGAAGATGGCTTAACAGATGTTTATTTTGTTGATTTCCAATGCTTCGTTAGAGGACTCGCGCGGTCCACTAATGACAGAATCCTGTAGGAGAATTGAGTCCCTATGGAAAATTTGTGGAATCCAAGATTATTAGTGATCGGGAAACCGGTAAATTCCAGACCTTCAACGATGATAAATTAACAAGGAATGCCATCGATGAAATGAATGGCAAGATGCTTGATGGGAGGAGCATCACCGTTAACCCAGCCCAGTCCAGAAGAAAATTTGTGGAATTCAAATTGAATAATTGAATAATTTGAATAATTGTGGATAAAAAGAGAAGGAAAACAAGAAATTTTATGTCCATCAAAAGATAATTAAGAAATTGTATCACAAAAAATATGTTGGAGAAAACAAATTCTAGGTGGGAGACTTTTTTTTCCAAGTGGGAGAAATCCCAAAACACAGTGCATTGTTCCCCTTTTTTATTTCCCAAAAACTATGCTGTTGGATAAGTTGTTTGTTGCTCCAAGAATAATTCAAGATATGAGAACCCCTAATGTTGCAATTCATTCTAATGAGGTGAGATTCTTAGGTATTAGTGGCATACTTAAGTATCCACATTTTTCTCCATAAATTATCTAGGCTTTTGATCCATCTCCAACAAGTTTTAGCATGTAAGGATCTTCTAAGTATATTTGGGTCATGGAGATTACGACCGCCTTTTTTTGGACATTAGATTTTTTCCCGTGAAAATAGAGCCATTTTCAATATCTTTTGGTGCCCCCCCTAAAGGAAGTTGCATTGAATATTTCTTATCTTATTCAAGATGGATTTGGGGGTTGCTATTGCTGAGAGAAGATAGGTGGGGAGGGATTAAACAACATATTTGAACAAGATCAAGCAATTGGCTAGATTGAGTGATATGGAAGTCTAACAAGAAAATTTGGCTTCAAATTTAGGAATAATATTGTCTCGTACCTTTTTTCTAAGAATATTACTAGTTAGAGGGAATCCTAGGTATTTTGACGGAAGAGAGCTCCTTTGAAAACCAAGGAAATGAGATATGTGAATTTGGACAACTAGTGTGGTATTGAAAAAGAAGATTTTATGTATTTCCATATAAATGAAGGTTCCCAAATCATCATAGAAATATTGAAGGATATTTTTAAGGGTAGTGGCTTCTTTGACAGTGGGGTTTTCTAAGAGAATAGTATTGTCTACAAACTGTTGGTGCCAAGAAGAGAGATCATTGGAACCGATAGAAAGACCTTTTAGTTGGCCAAACTGTAGGGCTGATTTGATAGATATACCTAGCCCTTCAACCATGAGGATAAATATGTAAGGGGAAATTTGGTCTCCCTACCTAATCCCCCTTTAGGGGAAAAAGTGGGAGAGGGATGCCCATTAACTAGGATAGAAAAGAAAGAATTGTAAATGAAAGAAAGAACCTAATGAATCCATCTATTTATAGACCCAAAAGTAGTGAGCATGTGAAAAATAAATTACCAACTCAATTTGCCAAATGCTTTTGACATATCAAGTTTGATGAGCATACATGGCGACTTATTAGAATTAAGTGAGTGAATGTGTTCATGAACTAGTATTATAGTATACATAATTTGTATACCATCCACATAACCAATTTTCTCAATAGAGATAAGTGAGGGTAGAATGGGTTTTATTTAGTTTGTGATAACTTTGGAGATGATTTTATAGACAATATTACATAGGGAAATAGGTTTGAAATATAGAGAATTAACACAATTGTTTTTAGGAATAGGGAATATAAAGGTAGCATTAAGTGCTATTAAGAGATAGGAGAAGTGCCAAGATTATTCTACTACTTGTTAAATCATACCCAAGAATTTTCCAGCAAGCCTAGTAATAATCAATGCTAAAGTTGTTAGGACCTAGTAACTTGTGTTTAGGAATTTCCATATAATAGTTGTTTCCATTTCCTTCATTGTGATTTATTTCAAAGGATATCATTTTGTTCCCTTCTTAAAAGTTTGGGAATGTGCTCTGTTATTTTCCTAATATCATGCCTTTTATATTAAACCATTATTATGTGTGTGGCTTGGAAATAATTCATGAGTTTCTAGGCTATTACATCACACATTTATTTATTTTTTTCATTGGGTGTTTTATGCTTGATATTATATTACTTATCTTGTGGTTGATTATAGATCTATGAAAAAAATTAGTGTTTTCTTCACTTTTTAACATATTGCAATTGGGATTCTTGTCTCCATGGGGTTTCCTCTTGCTGAATGTGAGTGAATTCCCCTTTATATCCTAACTCCTTAGATATACCATTTGATATTATTGTTGCTTGGATGGTGGCCATATCTTGTTCTAAATTTAGTTTTTCTTTATGGATGTTACCAAAATCTTCAATATCCTAGTTTTTTTTATTTTCCTTTTGAGATAGTTTAACTAATTTGAGAAGTGATACATAAGGGTCCAAGGAAAATTATCTAATTATTTCAACTATATTTTCACATTAAAGAGAAAATCATCTTGTTAGGTTAACTGGTTAAGTGACAAGGGAATAGGTGAAAGATTCTTTAATAACCAATGGGCTATTTTGAAAAACCAAAAAAAAGTATTTTTTTACAAAATGACATATGATCCTTACTTTAAAAGTTACAAATGAAAACTTGAGGGAGTTTGGTACAACTTTTGTGCATTGTGGAAACCTTGGGACTCTTCAAGAGCTTCAAGGACTTCTTTGGGGTCAATGCATGTGAAGAAAAAATAGAATGACAAATGGAAAGGTCCAATGTTTTTTTATGAATTATTTTGACCCTTTTGTCCTTTTAAAAAGTTAAAAATTACTTTTGTATAACACATAAAAAGTTATAGGTGCAATGTTTTTGGAGAGTTGATAACTTTTTAATGTGTTATGCCTAAGAAATTTTTTTCCTCGTGCCACAAAGGACTCTAATCAGATCATTGTAAATTTCAAATTTTAATTTTATCCCAAGAGAGAGTTTTGAGGTGATTTCTATCACATGGGTAGGAAACCTCAAGAACTACAAGATGTCATGAATAAACAAAATTTCCATGTAACGTATCGTATTTTTGGAAATTTTTCATTTTTTCCTCGTTGCACTGCATTTCACTATTGGGTGAATTTGAAGACTGATAAATCCCAATATATGAAAACTTTAGAAGTTGTAAAATGATGTAATTTTCCAAAATTATTTAACCATTGCAATGTGGCATAGAACCAAATTTTCATGTCACTAGAGATATTGCACAAAAATAATTTTTGATGTGCCATATTGCACCAAGATAAGTTTTAAATACCTTCCATAAAATGTGATTTTACAAATTTTAAGGGAACCACTAAATGAATTTTCTCAAAAAGGGTTGGTACAAGGGGTCAAAAGAAAAATTTAAGACTTGATGGGATCTTTGAACAATTTCATATACTAATTGAAATTGATAAGTCTTCTAAGTCATCTACTATCCTCAAAGATCAACATATGAGGTTCACAAGCCCATAAAATGAGAATGGGACCCAATCATTTTTGTCTTCTTCAAATGAAAGAAACAAAAAAAGGTATGAAAAAATTGTTGTTGGCTCAGAAATTAATGAAAGATTGTACAAAACCATGAATTTTTGGACTAAACTCTTAGATAGTCATAAGTTTTATTAAGATAAAAATTTATCTTTAACGAAACATTGTTGTTTTATCTCAATGGATTCCAACTATACTTTGTATTTAAGATTACAAAATGAGTATTCATTTCTAGCCCGACCCACTTATTTGTCATAGATACAAGGCTAAGGTATGAATTTATTTTCTAATTAGCTCTTCCTTAGATGTCAATGTAATGCCATGAGTTTATTATAGACAATATAAGTTGAATATTGAAGCTACTTTATTCATGTTCTCTTGGTGTAGCTCTACTAATATTGAACCTCCATATCCTTGATAGAGTCACGAGAGTATCATAGGCCCTGTTTTGTTGCTAAACAACATCCATAGATCTAGTGGATATACTAGGAAGTCTTGGACAATGTGAAATGCCTTTTCCATACCTTTACATTTTGATTTTATGTCCAAGAAAGAGGTGGAAGAGGGATTTCAGTCACTCTTTAATGGCATGTGGGATGACACCTATGATCTAAGTGCTCTTAAAAATATGTATATTTTAATTATAAACATTATTCTTACAAGTAAACTTTAGAAACTACACTAACTTCATATGGGTGGAGTCTTGGAGATAACTAGTAAGCTAGCTAGATATAGACATTAGCTACTCATAATCATTCAAGCATGGTTCTACTATTAATTTGATAGCTTATATCTTATACTAGGGTAATAATAAAAGAGATGGTTATAGTTGTACCCAATGATCCTAAAGCAATAAAATTTGTTATAATATATCATCAATCAACTACTAGAAAATGATTGGAAATAAAATTTCTTTCAAAGACACTACCAAAGAGAAGGAATGGTTAAAGTAAAGAAAACAAAAAGAAATTTATGTCAAATAGATAAAGCCAAAATAACTCAAAGGCCATAAATATAAATAGAAAATGAAAATAAATATGCTTATAAACAAGCTAATTGTTTGGGAGATAGCTCATTAAAACATCTCTTAAGCATTTGACCATACAGAGAGAGGCTAATTCTCCTTCTAATTTTTGTAGTATACACATGTTTTTATACCATATGTAAGGACCAAGAAACAGATGTGATATTTTAGTATGTTTTTCTTTCTTTTCATGTCGCTTCTCCCTTTTTAAAAAAAATATCCTACCTAGAATTTATTTTCTCCAACATATTTTTTGTGATACCATTTCTTAATTATCTTTTGATGGACATCTAATTTCTTCTTTTCCTTCTCTTTTAATCCACAATTTTTCAAATTATCCCTATTAAAGCTTTGCATAATTGGAAAGGGGCAAGAATATGTTTGTAGAAATGACATATTATTTCCCATATGCTAGAAAGTAAGAATGTAGTTAGCACTTCCAACAATCTAGTTGTGATTCTTCATTTATCTCTCAACACACTTATACATTACACATGACATTGATACGAACTTGTTTAATGATTAAATTTTTATAATGAACACATTTTACTTTAATTTCCCATTGCGTTATTTGTTCATTTTTACACAATAAGTGATTATTTTCTCTATGTAGCTTCACACAATTTGCACAATGGTGCTAGGTTTTGTAGAAAATGAAATTAACTCAAACAGATTATAGAAAACACACAGACAAAAACAAACACAAAGTAATGGCAGAAAAGAGGCTTTAAGCTCATGGTATTCTCATCATTCTCACTTATCAAAAGAATTTAGTGTTACAATTTAAATAGATGAGAGACAATGTCTTAAGATAGTCTGTGCTATCTTAGACTCCTTTGGTTGATATAATTTCTCACCAAACACCCACCAAGATAGGAGTTACTAAACTAACTCCAATCTTTGAGGAACAACCCAAGAGTTAGGCACATATTCCTAACTTGGAATATTTAATTAATTAATTTATGTTTTGGATTTATTATTGTTTTGTGAGAGAGGATAACATCCCCCCTTCAATGACAAATCCAAAATAAGAACAAGGAACCATCTTCGAAGTTCTCATGTTGATCCTCAAAAATATTGCCTAAAAAACCGCCAAAGCTGGATGCTGAAAAACTGCAATCTGAAGAGACCATGAGTCAGCTGTATGTTTGATTCATCTCTGAATTTCGCTTGAAAACTCCATCATGTGCCAAGTTGCAAAAGGATCCATCTGTCCTTTGTGTGAAATCAACATCCTTTGTCCACTGACAAAATTTTTTAAATGCCCACTCGCTGATGATGTCAAAAAGAAACTCATTGTTGCTTTTGCTGTGTTGAAAACTATTCACTGCTTCTTTGCTGTCGACTGCCCACTGGCAAATTTGTTGATGCCCATTGTAAAATTTTTTGTTTGCCCACTGGCTGTTGAAGATTCCCACTAGCTGCTTTTTCTGGTTTTGTCGAGACTTTCAGTCTAAAAACCACCGTCAATTTCATTGACATTTTCCCCCCTTTGTCAGCTGAAAGGAGAGACACTTCTCTGGAAAGTTTCATGAACTCCCCCCCTTCAGGTGTAGGAGTTTTACACTGGTGTACTCCCCCGTTCAAATGCATGAGAGTACCATCATATTTGCACTGTTGGCTGCACTATGTGTGATTGTATTCGGTTGTAGAACTGAGACAATCTTTTGACTGTGGATGACCATGTCCAAGGGTTGATCCATTCATAATGTATCTTCGATGTGGCTGTTTTTTGTTGATTGCGACATTTTTCTGAGGAATGAATGGGCTTGCCACAATGGCGACAAGGATGGAGATCAAAACACTGATCTTCCATATGACTGGTTCTTTGACAATGAGAATATTTCAGTTGGACTTCAACTTCAAGTTGCGTGCAATTATATTTGTTTGCAACTTTGTGTTGTGTGCATTTCTGGTTGTCTGCAACTTTCTTAGAACTTGCTGAGGTGAGTTGTGCGAGAAATACTGCACTGACGAACTTAATTGGCTTGGAATAATTCGGGATATGCAGGTTGGTGTCATTGTTGACATATCCTAAGCCTTGTCGATTCTTGTTATTTTGAATTTCTTCCCAGGGCTTGATGATGGGCTTGGAAGAAATTTGAACTGGAACAACTTCGACACTTGAAGCTGTTTGAATGAATGACTTAGAATCATTTTTAGCTGTATGGTTCAAAGACTCTAAAGCATCATGCTTTTCTTACAACTCATTCCTTTGAAGTTGTGACTCTAGTTGAAGAAACTCAATGGTTTCATGTGTTTGTTGTAGATGCTGTGAAAGATCAGCAAGAGTGTCTTTGCTGATGTGCACCATGTTTTCATCACTTGAGATGATCAAACTATGAACAATGTTTAACAACTGAATATGTTGTGCCATCTGAACTTGCTCACTTGAAATTAGGCTCTCTTGTCGGAGATGTCGTGCTTTGAACTGTTTCACTTGATTTCGGTACTTCAATGACAAGCTTGCTTGCTATGTGACTTGAATGGCACACTCGCTTGATTTGTTGCTTATTGCGCTTGCTTGGAACACTTGCTAGAATTGTATAATTTTCTTGCTTAAACTATGGAATCCACGCTTGCTTGATGATGATCGCGTTTTCTTGAACATTCACTTAACTTACTTGATGACTTCACGCTCACTTGAATGAATAGCCACGCTTGCTTGATGTCGATCTCCACTTGCTTGATTGTTTTTAACTTGTTTGGTTGCTTGGATGGTTGTTGCAATGAACTTCACTCTGGCTCGCTTGAAGGTCCGAACTTTGGATTGTCTTGATGCAAATTGCTTGAATAAATACTCACGCTCGCTTGTAGGAGATGTGAACTTGTTGCTTGTTTGATTTAGAGTTAAAAACTCGTGCATTCACTTGATTTTGCTTAAAGGAAGGGTGTCGAACATTGTTGAAAATGCACCCAAGAAAGCTTACAATGAGTTTAATGATTCACTTAAAACAATGAATGCACTTGTCCTCTTAAAAATGCATTAATAATTAATTTTTAATGTTTCACTTAAAACAATAAATTTGATTACAAGTTCTGAAATGTATTTGATTGAACGCTGATGTAGACTTTGTTGTGAAATGCTGGAGTTTCCAGATTCATGAACTTGATTGTATTGAGTTGAAGTAGAATGCCGATGTTGAAAACTTTGATTATTTGTTGTAGTGACGCAAATGCACGTGTTGAGCTTAATTTTCCTGCCTTGCAACTATTTCGTTACATGTGTTGTGCTTGTTGATATTGAACTTTATGTATGCGATATTAAATGAAATCATTGATGTGTCACAACTAGACACAAATAAAAAAGCAACAACATGAAACATGCACCATCATCAACACACTCTTTGTGTACCTAAGATCCCCTTATTCAATTTCGGGCGGATCTAGGACACATCAACACCACAAATAATATGTCTTTACTAAGTATTAAGGTCATCAATCTTTCATCCTTTACAACATTGCCACTGAAGCTTTCTCAAACAATGAAAATCTGACACTCACAAATTTTGGAAGCAAATGCGTTCAACCTCCTACAACAATGAGCTTTCTTTTGAAAAACCGATCACTTCAAACTTATAGAGAAAGAAAAATCAATCCTTATCACTCCACAAAATCACTTATTGCTCCAAAATTACAAATAGAATTTCACTTAAAAAAAACTCTCACTCCACTTTTTTGTTTTTGTTGTTTAAAACAAACTTATCTCTCCAAATTACAAAACTTTGAAACATCAAACTTATTACTCCAAAAAACCTAGAAATACTCCTTATTACTCCAAAAAAAATAAAATAACCTTATTACTCCACAAATAAAATCCTTATTACTCCAACAAAAACATTATATAAAATATACTTCATAAAGAACGTGGTAGCTTCAGGTTTGTTGAAGGTGTGAAAGATATTGGGAATGCTAAGGCATCAATGTCTTACTTGGATAACCGTAATGAAGCTACAAGACCTGATTCTGAAAATGGATCTTTGCATCAAGGATGAAAGGGCTCAGCTGGACCAGCCAGAGATCTGATGTTGCTGAAGACCTTCCAGGAGATGCATGTGCCTTTTACTCAGGATATACCGATAATGACACAGGATATGCTTGAAGAACGGCAACAGGCAATTGAAGCCCTTAGTGATTCCCTTGATGAACAATTCTATTCAAAATAGTCTCAACACCAGCGTACCTCTAGTACGAATTCTACCCAAAGTACAACAATGGCTCGTATGTTGCAACTTCCAAACTAAAGCGAATGTAAAGAGAATTGTGTTAACATAAAGTTTTTTGGCCTTCTCCGAGTCAAAGACGCACAGAGTGGATTGTCATCATAGTAAGCAAAATTGCTAGCCGGTTGTGCGAAGCTCCGATCAGTGGTCAACTTCAATCTTCGATACCTGCAAGGCACCCTTCCAGAAATCGAAGCATGGTGTTGAACATCACAAAATTATAACCAGCGACCCTTATGTATCAGTGAATCTTGGTGATGCCACTCTAGCCCAAACACACTTCAACATCTGGTTTGGGATGAGCATTTGGACGAGGTGCGCTTGTACTGAGCCACGCTGGATCTCAAACTTATTAATCTTACGGGATCCTGAATGACAACATTCACACAACATACACAACATCAAAGGATTTGATGCCTCAACAACACATCGTGAAGCATGGAAAACTACCACGGAATATCTCAAGCCCTAAGAACCAAAGAAGCTCTGATACCACATGTAGAAAATGAAATTAACTCAAACAGATTACAGAAAACACACATACAAAAACAGACACAAAGTAATGGTGGAAAAGAGGCTTCAACCTCATGGTATTCTCATCATTCTCACTTATCAAAAGAATTTAATGTTACAATTTAAAAAGGTGAGAGACAATGTCTTAAGATAGTCTGTGCTATCTTAGACTCCTTTGGCTGAGATAATTTCTCACCAAACACCCACCAAGATAGGAGTTACTAAACTAACTCCAATCTTTGAGGAACAACCCAAGAGTTAGGCACATATTCCTAACTTGGAATATTTAAAATAAATTTATGTTTTGGATTTATTATTGTTTTGTGAGAGAGGCTAACAATTTTGCAAATTGCATATTATGAACCTATCTAAAACCAAAATATTATTATTTGTACTTAAACTAAAAATTAAACTTTTAAGTTCCCATTTAGATTGCAAACTAAACGTGTACCACTACTTTAATATTGTCACCAAAACAAAGATAAATATGTCTTTATCTATGTGAGATCACTTGGAAATATGGATATGTCAAACTCATAAACACATAAAATATTAAATATATATTTAATGCTAAGAAACAATCTAAATATCACTAGTAAAACTCTATGAGAGCATACTACTTTTTATTCTTTTATTAAAACTAAACCATTATGATTTGATATTTGTAATTTATTTGGTTGTTTATAATTTATTGTATGGATTATAATGCATTTGTATATTACAATGTTAAGATGATATTGAAATAAGTAAATAATTTCAGGAATAGGTTTATCTTTCAATTATATATTTCAATTATATGTTTGCTAATTATTTAATATGACTTAAAAGAAAATTTTAAATATATATATTTTTATAAATTATATTTGTTAATATATTTTTATATATTTATTTTAATTTATAATGTAAAGTTTAAATTGAAATCAATGATAATTTATTATACTTAAATTAAGATAAATATATATTATAAATAAGATATAATACTTTATTATTATTATTATTATTATACTTATATGATAATTTATTATACTTTATTATTATTATTATTATTATAAATAATAATAATAATAATAAGAAGATTATTATTATTATTATTATTTAAATTAGTTTCAATTGATAATTAAATTTAAATCAATTTAATTATCAAATTTAATTAGAATCTAATTAAACCTTTAAATCTAACTCAAATTATAAAACTTTAATTTAGAAAAAAAATTAAAAACATTAAAAATATAAATATAAGTATCCATAACATAATCGCATTAACAAAAAAACACATTAAATAAAAAACAACAATATTATAAAATTATATATATGATAAATTATAATACATATATTATAATAAAATAATTGGTAATCAATATTATAATAAAATAATTAGTAAATATCATAAAAATTTAACAAAAAATATGTTGATATATAATATATTTTTAATTTATAAAATATGTGAAGATATTAATTATGAAAGTTCATATAATAAACAGAACTGAGAACTCATAAAGCTCATACCATTTAAAAAAAATAGTTATAATTCTAAAATCTCATATATCTCTTTCCAATATATATAAATGTCATAATTTGTTGTTCCAAGGCCGTTATGTTTCTTCATTATCCATCTCAAAATTTTCTTTCAGTATTCTAAAATATTTTTTTCCTATTAAAAAATGTGGTTTCTATGAGTTGCGTGATGTAACACCCAAGGTTATACTCATTAAAAAAAATTACATTTCAACGTTTTTACATTTCATTATAAACCATTCCACACTTATTTATGCTAACCTATCTAACATTACAACATAACTTAACAATCACTTGACATTAATACACAAGTTAATAATCCAACCTGCAATGTATTACTATGTTAGCGAATAGTTCTTTTAATTAACACATGCTTCAGTCTAAGCCTAAGGTTTCACTTTAGACCTCCCATTTCACGAGGATCTATCTGACAGCTTATCTAAACGCTTTTAATGATATCATGTACTCGCATTTATGGCAATATAATTCTTGATTAAATATTTAATTTAATCTACATGGTATATTGCTGATAGGAATATTGCAATTGATTTGGTTATCGGAAAATCCGCCTCTGTGTTAGAATTTATTATGGTGAACAACTGGTTGTCTCTCCTCCATAGATTTGACCTACCCAGAATCCAACGGTGGATGTGATCTAGGGTTATGGGGTAATGACCTCCCCTCCTTAAGTGTTTCCTTGGCTTTTCGGGCATTTCGCCTCGGCACTCCACAGGAAAAACCACTGCCTCTGCAACAACCCCTCAAGGGTTCCCTCTGGCGCTAAACATGATTTCGCCTTCATTTATCCTTGGTAAGTATTTTACGGTGTTATATGATTTTTGAAAGAACGTTCACTGTGTATTAGAGGTTTGATACAATTTTTCTTTTGCAAGGTTATCATGCTTCATGTTTTCCTTTTAACGTTAATTCTTGGCTCTTCTTTCGCGACTGCGTCTAAGGTTGGGCATGTTACAGTATAAGGTCAAACTGATCCGTTCTTGTCCATCCTCCGGTTGGAATTCCTTTTCTCAGCACTACTACAGCAGATGGAACGATGGAACGGCGAAACGATGAAACCCTCTGTCTATACTATCATTTTGCATTGAGTTTGTTTGGTTTGTTCATTCTATTTCACAACTATATTAAACATTAAATCTTAATGGTAATGTTGCAGGTTGACACGCCCGAATCTCGACAAGGAGCCCTTATAGGTAAGGTTGTGGGGTTTTCTTGTTCAATGTTTCCTTCCAGCGTTTAGGGTATGAGGAACTTAAGAAAAAAATGTTTAACCCTTACCTTTCTATTCATGCAGGTAACCCAACTGGAATTGGTTTTGTGATGGATAATTTTTGGTGAAGCTCGGTTTGGTGCTTTTGCTAACTACTTCCATCTCGGCTCTAATAGCTACCTCTTTTTTTTGTGACTTAGGCACGGAATGTTGAGCTCTTGGCTTGGAATCTTGGCTCACTATGGAGCTTTCCGTCCTGTCTAGTTTACTGTAAAATTGAACTTTTCTCACGAGCTATGCCCAAGTTCTGCATGTCATAATTGTATATTAATTCTCTTGTAGTTAATTGTTCTCCTTTCCTAATTCGTGTTCAAGCATGTTTTATGGCGCAGCTTTGCCCACCATGCCTCGAGTCTGACTGTATAAAATTTTCGAACGCTAAGTGAGGCGTGCACAGTCCTTTTTTTATTTAAAGTTTCTGAACTCTGGATTGAATTATAGGGTTTAATTTGATGATACTACGATTTTCTTATCTATACTCTCTTTTTGTACGATACTAAACTGGATAGTCAATTCAACTCCAGACATAAATTTTATTTCTTTATGCATGTAAATATTGGGGTTTAATGTACTGATAGTAGTATCTCTGGATTCTTCTATAATACATACAGAGCTTTTCTTATGATTACGCTCATAGTAAAGTTTTGTCCCTCTTAGGGTATTATATGCTTACTACTTTTCAATGTTGGATTCTTTGAATGGTTTAATGGCCCTTTTTGATCATAGGAATTGAAATAGATATTTTTAGCATTTCTATTCTTTTAGTTTTCAGAGTTAGATTCTACAGTACATATTTACTTCTCCATACGATTGTTCAATTTGTCTTCTTGTGTACTGTCAGCAAATATTATAGTTCACAGTCTGCTACAAAGATACAATTTATTTCTTGGTTTATGTCGGCAAGATTATAAGTTACAATTTTCAACAAAGAATACAATTTACAGTTTTCTAATAGTAAATCTAGTTATTCTCAGTTCTAGAAATACATGTAATATTTAGCTTCTATATGTTCTGAACCTGTTTTATAGTTACCTACAGAACAACCCTTTTTTGAGCTTTAAGGTTCTATTTTAATTTTCTTTTTGTTGTTTTAATAATGTAGATAGCCCGACCATTCTGTTTGTGTTTTATCATAGTTGCAGAGAACAACCAACATGGAGCCTTCATCTCGAGGGTTCTGTGTTAACAATTCTCTGTCTTACAATCTTTAATAGTGAATCAATCTTTCTGACTCTCTTATTCGTCAAAGGAACATATATGGAATCCTTTCCTTTTACAATTTAAGTATTGTGGCTTCTACAGGTTATAACACATAAATTGTCAATATTGTTCATAATCAAACTAAGATTTCCAGTGACAAAAAAGAAACTTATCTGTCTCTCAATATTATGACTGATGTTGTTCTTCCCTACCTCCAGAGAGGCAATCATGTCCTCGTCTCTCCCCCGTGCTCCGAGTCTGAGCTATGTGAGTTGAAAAAAATACTGGAAGAGACCTCGGGACATTCCGGTCCAGTCTTCTATTCCAGACAATTATCAGAAATCAGAGTATTCCACTGGTCACCACCATCTCGAGAATTCTTCTCTCCAAATTTTCCTTCTCCAGTTACCAAACAGAACCCCTCTTCCTCACTGCGATATTTTTTTCTCCTCAGAGGTTGGGGTAACTGTTTGAACTGATTCTGTTCAACTAACTCTCAAATCTTGAATTATTTTTTATCATCAATCTATTATTCTTTTATGGAAATCACTTCCATAATTAATTTTATTTAATCAAAATTAATTTATGCTCATAATGTACTATTTCCAAATAAATAACAAATAATGTCTTAGTGTCTTAACAACATAACATATTAATTAGTTAGCACTTAAGCTAGTTGTTACAACTTCCCCCCGCTGGAAGCGAACACCATCCTCGGTGTTCTCATTTTGCTTCAGCAAATAGTTCTAGGTAAGCATCCCGAACAAAACCTTCATCCTCCCAAGTATCTTCATCCAGGCCAAAGTGCTTCCACTGCACCTTAACCTAGGTGATGGCTTGTTTTCGGAGCATGATTTATCTCCAAACAATTATAAATTAAGGCTCGACCAATACTCGCCATCCAGTTTGACTTGCAATCAAAAAAATTTGAATTAATTTCTCATAAACTTTGACATTTCTAATGAAATATTGTATTCATATCCTACCTGAATACTTTGCCAGTGGATTACATGCTTTGGGTCGTGTACATATCGTTTTAATAACAATACATGAAATATGTTGTGTACACAGATATGACTGGACAGGGCCAATCTATAAGCCACGGGTCCTACCCTCTGCAATATTTGGAAAGGGCCACAAAACCTAGGAGCCAAATTGGCACAAGAGGTCCACCTTAGAGTGCTTTTCTTTGGTTTGATCCTTACGTACACATGGTCTCCCACCTCAAACTCACCGTAATTCCATTTTTTATCTACATACACTTTTTTTCTATCCTGAGCTGCCTTCAAATTTTTTCTGATCTTCCTTACTTCTGACTCCATTTCAGCTAACATTTCCGGTCCAACCATCAACTTAGTTTCTGAGCTACTCCAATTAATAGGAGTTTGACATTGTCGTCCGTATAATGCTTCGAACGGACTCATCTTAAGGGATTCTTGATATCTTTTATTGTATGCAAACTCTACTAGGTGCAGATATTCTTCCCACCTAGTTGGTTGTTGCATTACAAACATGCGTAACATATCCTCCAGGATCTAATTCACTTGCTCAGTTTGTCCGTCCGTCTGTGGATGGTAAGTAGTGCTGAAATTAATTTGAGTTCCCAATCCTGTAAATAACGTTTTCTAGAACACTGAAGTAAGCTTCACATCCCTGTCAGATATGACAGTCTTTGGGATACCATGCAGTCTAAATATCTCTCGCATAAATATGTCTGTTATTTTCCCTGTCTTATAAGTGGACTGCACTGGTATAAAATGCGCTGCTTTACTTAATCGATCCACCACTACCATTTTAGAGTCATTATGCTTCTTTGACCTTGGTAAAATAGTGACGAAGTCTAAATATATAACCTCCCACTTCCATTCAGGTACCGTTATAGGTTGCATCAGCCCAGCTGGGTTTCGATGCTCCACCTTCACTTGTTGGCACTCCAAACACTTGTTTAGATATTCTGCAATGTCTCTTCTCATACCGGGCTAGAAGTAGTTCTTCTTAATTGTTGTTAGCGTTTTTTGATACCCGGGATGTCGAGATTAGCTACTTCGGTGATACTCATTTAGGATTAGTTCCTTCAATCCCATTTGATTTGGAACAAAAATCCTCTCCTTGAAAGTTAGCAACCCATCCTTGTTAATTCTGTAATCAGCAGATATTCCTTGTTTTCTGGACTCTTCTACTTGCTGCCACATAAATTGGTATTTAGGATCCTTCTTAGCTTTTGCTTTTATTTGTTCGAGAAATTTTCATTCAACCTAATTACAGTACAGTTCATAAACACCATGCGACTTTCTACTTAACGCATCAGCTACTCTATTCTCCTTACCCTTCACGTGCTGCATATCAATGTCAAACTCGCTCAGGGAAGCATTCCATATTTCCTGGCGAGAATTAAGGTTAGCTTGTTTAAAATAACAGGTTAAGATGCTATGATCAATCTTGAGTAAAATTCTCTTTCCAAGCAAGTAGTGCCTCCATACTCGGAGTGCATGCACTACTGCTGTCAGCTCCAAATCATAAGCTGAGTATCATTGTTCATGCTCTTTTAGTTTCAGTGATTCATAGGCAACTACTTTACCTTCTTGTGACAGAATTGCCCCAACTCCTTCTTTACATGCATCTGTGCAGACTTCGAACTCTTTATTAGGATCAGTTACCCTTAATACTAGAGCTGTAGTCAATAAAAGCTTTAACTTTTCAAAACTGTCTTGACATTCCTTCATGCATTTAAATATTTTTCCTTTCCTTTGTAAGGAAGTAATTGGGAAGGAAATTTTTGAGAATCCTTTAATGAAGTGTTGATAGTAACTGGCCAAACCCATAAAGGATCGGATGTCTGCCACATTTTTGGGTACCTTCCATTCCATAATCGTTCTAATTTTCTCTAGGTCAACTGCAATTCCCTCAGCAGATATAACATGACCAAGGTACTGTATTTATTCCTTGAAGAAATCACACTTGTTGAACTTAGCGTACAGCTGATTCTTCCATAACATTTCTAGCACTATCCATAAATGCTCTTTATGCTCTTCTACATTTTTGGAATAAACTAAAATGTCATCAATAAATATTAACACAAAATTATCCAAAAATGGGTGAAATATACCATGCATCAACCTCATAAAGTTTGTTGGTGCATTAGTTAATCTGAATGGTAACAATACGAACTCGTAGTGCCCGTATTTGGTATAAAAAGCAGTTTTATAAATGTATTCATCTTTTATCTGGATTTGATGATATCCAGACCTTAGATCTATCTTTGAGAATACGGTAGCTCCCTTCACTTGATCAAACACATCATCAATCCGCGGTAGAGGGTATCTATTTTTAACAGTTAATTTATTGAGTTGTCGATAGTCCATGGAGATTCACATGGTTCCGTCTTTCTTCTTAACAAATAGCACTAGTGCTCCCCAAGGGGATACACTTGGTCGGATATACCCTTTATCCAACAGTTCTTGTAACTACATCTTCAGTTCTGTTAGTTCTAGTACGTTCATTCGGTATGGTGTCCTCGAAATCGGTGATGCCCCATGTATCAATTCTATAGTAAAATCAATGTCCCGTCTTGGTGGAAATCCTAGTATTTCCTCTAGAAATACGTCCATAAAATCTTGCACTATTAGAATTTTTTCCTTCATAGGAGTCTTTTATTTGGAATTAGTAAAACCCACTTGGATGGAATATAACTGACATCCTTTCCTCATTCACTTACTCATTTGAAATGTTGTAATAGGATGCGGCTGTAGAGGTTTCTTTATACCTTGAATCTCCTTACAAGTTCCATCCTCCATTCTATAATAACTTTTTCTTTACAATCTACAAATGTCCAATGCTTCTCCAACCAATCCATAGCAAGTAGGACATCATAGGATCCCAGAGGTAATATATTCAGGTCTAGAATTAGCTTTTGTTCACTAATTTCCAGTGTACAGTTCGAAATTTTGGCACAAACATTTCTCTTTCCTCCCGTGGCTAACTGTACCAACCATGGATTTCTAAATTTCTGAATTTGGAATTTACAAATATCTACTAATTTGGGACTTACGTAGCTTAAACTTGCACCTAGGTCTATGAAAATAGAAACAGGTTGAGAGAGTAATTTACCTTCCAACTCTATCATTGTCGGTTGGTAATTTGCCTATCGATCTTCTAAGCTGCGTTAATTCTGGGTATATTTCTGGCTACATCTCCTACTGTTGAGGCTTATTATAAATTGGTAACCAGCTCTCTCCTTCCTCGCTGTTGGAAATTTCTATAGTAGTGAGTCTCACCACACCCCCAACACTATAGGGGTGGTTTCTGATTTTGTGCTTGATCTGGTTTGCTAGAAGCTTCCGTGGGTTTATCTTCTGCAGGCCATCTTATTCTTTGATGATTTCTACCAAACTGTTTGCTAACTGAGCTCCTTGTAGCACTCTTGAAATTACTAGTTCTGTTTTTCTTGAAATTTAAACTGCCCTTATGTTCTTTCTTTGTCTGCCAGCTTTTACCCTGCTCTCCTTTTGCTTTAGATTGCTGATAGCACATTCTTTCCTTCCAGATTTTCTTGTCCATGGTTTTGAGATTCAGAAACTCAATTCGTTCCTTCATATGAGTCGGAAAACTTCTCAAGAACCACTTCACTTTTGTCTTTTCGTCCCTTAAATAAGGAACATAACAAAGTAAGGAAGTGAACTTGGTGATATACTCATCCATCGTCATTTGTCTCAGTTTTAAGTCATGGAACTCTATAGATTTCTCGTCATAGAAGCGCTCAGTTAAGTACTTATCTTTAAAATATTGCTGGAACGAATACCAAGTCACGTCCTGATCATCTATACTGCGAACATTTTTCACTTCCTCCCACCATAATGTAGCCTTCTCCCTTAACTGATAGATGGTCAATTTGGCTTTAAGTTTTCTGCTATATTCGTAAACTTGAAAATACTTATTCATATTTATCAGCCATGCCTCAGCCACCTCATCCTCTACTCCATCAAACGTAGGTGGTTTTATATTTTGAAACTCACCTTGCAGCTCTAATTTCTGCCTCTTATCTTCTTTTTTATCCGACACATTACCTGACTCAGACTCATTGTAGTTTTTATTTTTATTACTCTGCTATGAACGAATTCTTCCCATTCTGTCAGTGGTGTGCTCTCTTTCTTGTTGCTCATTTCCTTCCTGCATGTCTCTATCAGGGTTGGGCTGTTCCATTCCTTGATTCTGTTTATCCAAGAGGCTTTTTAGTATCCTCTCTTGTTCTTGCATCAAACGTTCATTATCACTTTGAACCCGCACAATTTCTTCCTGTAGTTTCTGTACTGTATTTAACATAATGCTAGTTTGGTGTTTTTGTTCCTCCAATAGTCTACTTGTTTGCTGGTGTTGATCCACACTTAGCTGAATCCACATCTCAGGATTCATTTTTGGTTGGGTTGGGGTTCCCTTGTGTTCTGGGGTGGTTTTTGCATTGACCCCCTTCTCATAACGTCTTTGGTTGTGCTTCCTTAAATGTGCATCATTTACACACAATTTATCATATTAGGTGACCCATAGGGTCCCAACATGCGAACGTTGCTCTGATACCACTTGTAACACCCAAGGTTATACTCATAAAAAAAAAAATTACATTTCAACGTTTTTACATTTCATTATAAACCATTCCACACTTACATATGTTAACCTACCTAACATTACAACATAACTTAACAATCACTTGACATTAATACACGAGTTAATAATCCAACCTGCAATGTATCACTATGCTTGCAAATAGTTATTTTCATTAACACATGCTTCAGTCTAAGCCTATGGTTTCACTTTAGACCTCCCATTTCACGAGGATCTTATTGGCAGCTTATCTAAATGCTTTTAATGATATCTTGTACTCGCATTTATGGAAATCTAATTCTTGATTAAATATTTAATTTAATCTGCATAGTATATCACTGATAGGAATATTGCAATTGATTTGGTTATCGGAAAATCCGCCTCTGTGTTAGCATTTATTATGGTGAAAAACTGGCTCTCTCTCCTCCATAGATCTGACCTACCTAGAATCCAAAAGTGGATGTGATCTAGGGTTACGGGGTAATGACCTCCCCTCCTTTATTGTTTCCTTGGCCTTTTAGGCATTTCGCCTCGACGCTCCACAGGAAAAAATCATTGCCTCTACAACAACCCCTCCAGGGTTCCCTCCGGCGCTAAACAGGATTCCGCCTTCATTTCTTCTTGGTAAGTATTTTACGGTGTTTTATGGTTTTTGAAAGAACGTTCATTGTGTATTATAGGTTTGATACAGTTGTTCTTTTGCAAGGTTATCATGCTTCATGTTTTCCTTTTAACGTTAATTCCATGCTCTTCTTCCACGACTACGTCTAAGGTTGGGCATGTTAGTGTCTAGGGACATAGTGATTCTTTCTTGTCCATCCTTCGGT
The DNA here is from genome assembly GCA_034641835.2 of Pinus albicaulis. Taxonomy (NCBI): domain Eukaryota; kingdom Viridiplantae; phylum Streptophyta; class Pinopsida; order Pinales; family Pinaceae; genus Pinus; species Pinus albicaulis. The sequence goes on from MU968389.1 coordinate 1,596,225, forward strand.
TGGAATTCCTTTGCTCAACATTGCTACAGCAGATGGAACAGTGGAAAGACAAAACAATGAAACCCTCTGTCTATACTATCATTTTGCACTGAGTTTTTTTGGTTTGTTCATTCTATTTCACAGCTATATTAACCATTAAATCTTAATGGTAATGTTGCGGGTTGACGCGCCCAAATCTCGGTAAGGAGCCCTTATAGTTAAGGCTGTGGGGTTTTCTTGTTCAATGTTTCCTTCCAGCGTTTAGGGTATGAGGAACCAAAGAAAAAAATGTTTAACCCTTACCTTTCTATTCATGCAGGTAACCCGACTGGAATTGGTTTTGTGATGGATAATTTTTGGTGAAGCTCGGTTTGGTGCTTCTGCTAACTACTTCCATCTCGACTCTAACAGGTACCTCTTCTATTTGCGACTTAGGCACGGAACGCTGAGCTTTTGGATTGGAATCTTGGCTCACTATGGAGCTTTCCATCTTGTCCTGTTTACTGTAAACTTGAACGTTTCTCACGAGTTATGCCCAAGTTGTGCATGCCACAATCGTATATTAAGTCTGTTGTAGTTAATTGTTGTCCTTTCCTAATTTTTGTTAAAGCATGTTTTATGGCGCGGCTTTGCCCACCATTTCTCGAGTCTGACTGTATAAAATTTCCAAACACTGAGTGAGGCGTGCATAGTGTTGTTTTTATTTAAAGTGTCTAAATTGTGGATTGAATTATAACATTTAATTTGATGATTCTATGGTTTTCTTATCTATACTCTATTTTTTTACGAGATTAAATTGGATATTCAGTTCACCTCCACACATAAATTGTATTTCTATATGCATGTGAATATTGGGGTTTAATAAACTGATAGTAGTATCTCTGGATTCTTCTTTAATACATACAGATCTTTTCTTATGATTACACTCATAGTAAAGTTTTGTCCCTCTTAGGCTATTCTATGCTTACTACTTTTCAATTTTGGATTCTCTGAATGGTTTAACAACCCTTTTTATGCATAGGAATTGAAATAGATATTTACAACATTTCATTTCTTTTAGTTTTCAGAGTTAGATTCTACAATAAATATTTACTTCTCCATACGATTGTTCAATCTGTCTTCTTGTGTACTGTCAGAAAATATTATAGTTCACAGTTTGCTACAAAGATACAATTTATTTCTTGGTTTTTTTCAGCAAGATTATAATTTACAGTTTTCAACAACGAATACAATTTATAGTTTTCTAGTAGTCAATCTAGTTATTCTCAGTTCTAGCAATATATGTAATATTCAGATTTTATACATTCTGAACCTATTTTCCAATTACCTACAGAACAACCCTTTTTTGATCTTTAAGGTTCTATTTTACTTTTCTTTCTGTTGTTTTAATAATGTAGATGGTCGGACCATTCTGTTTGTGTTTTATCATAGTTGGAAAGAACAACCAACACAGAGCCTTCATTTCGAGGGTTTTGTGTTAACAGTTCTCTGTCTTACAATCTTTAATAAGGAATCAATCTTTCTTACTGTCTTATTCGTCAAAGAAACATATATGGAAGCCTTTCCTTTTACAATTTAAGTGTTGTGTCTTCTACAGGTTATAACACATAAATTGTCAATATTGCTCATAAACAAATTAACATTTCCAGTGAAAAAAAAGAAACTTATCTGTCTCTCAATCTTCTGACTGATGTTGTTCCTCCCTACCTCGAGAGAGGAAATCACGTCCTCGTCTCTCCCCCGTGCTCCAAGTCTGAGCTATGTGAGTTGACAGAAACACTGGAAGAGACCTTGGGACATTTCGGTCCAGTCTTCTGTTCCAGACAATTATCAGAAATCAGAGTATTCCACTGGTCACCGCCAGTTCGGGAATTCTTCTCTCCAAATTTTTCTTCTCCAATTACCGAACAGAACCCCTCTTCCCCACTAAGATATGTTTTTATCCTTAGAGCTTGGGATAATTGTTTGAACTGATTCTGTTCAACTAACTCTCAGATCTTGAATTATTTTTATCATCATCTATTATTCTTTTATGGAAATCACTTTCATAATTAATTTTATTTAATCAAAATTAATTTCTTCTCATAATGTATTATTTCCAAATAAATAACAAATAATGTCTTAGTGTCTTAACAACATAACATAATCATCAACTAGCACTTAAGCCAGTTGTTACATGTGAGTTGATAGTGCATGATTTCTCATGACAATTTAAAAAAAATGTCATTTTTGAGTTGTTAGTGCATGACTTTTCACCAGAATTTTCATTAATGAAGGAGTAATTAATTGTGTTTATTTTTTGCAATTTTTCAATAGATTTTCTTTAAATATTACATTTAAGTTTTCCACATACAAATAAAGCTTTCAAAATCTCGTGACATCAGAGAACTTTAACAACTATATTTACAACAATGTCAAGGAAAATGAAGTTTGAGAGCTTCTTTAAATCTTCTATCCAGGTATTTACAACAATATAGGTGCTGCTTTTTAAGCTTTACCCCAATTTCACTGTGCTTTAATGTAGAAACAGAGAAATGACAACCGTAAAGCAGCATCATATTACATATCTCCTTGAGATACCACCACCATCAGAACCACTGCTGTAGTAAGTTCGGCGACCTCCACCATGACCACCACCATCGCTTCCCCCATGTGAGCGACTGACCGCCCCCATTTCTTCAAGACTGGGCTGGGTTAATGGTGATGCTCCTTCCGTCAAGCATCTTGTCATTCATTGCATCGATCGCATTCCTTATCGATTTCTCATAGTTGAAGGTCACGAACCCAAATCTACTAGATCTACCGGTTTTAGATCACTAATAATCTTGGATTCCACAACTTCTCCATAGGGACTGAAAGCCTCCTGCGGGCTTATGCCATTAGTGGTCCATGTAAATCCTCCAACGAAGCATTGGAAATCAACATATGCTAAGCCATATTCACATAATGAATTAAAATTTGAATTTTCATTTCCCTCATTGGAAATCAACAATATGCTAAGCCATCTTCTTAGACTGAATTAAAATTTGAATTTTCATTTCCCTCTCAATCCCATGCACTTTTTGTAGATGCAGGTGACGAAGGAAACAAAGTGACAAGAGAACAGAGTGAGGAGGAGGAGATGGTCGCCAACTTGCCTGTTCGCTGACTAGATCCAAACTTCGAGGTGCCAAAAACGTCAAAAGAGACAAATTCTTTTCCGACCGGTGGCAGTTTCCCGACGAATCTACAGACTGGGTAGACTACTCCCAACAACTCTGGTCCCAAATTAAATGAACTATAAAGCCTTTATAGTTGGGCATATAATTATATTTTCTTATTATAGAGACTCTTAATGCCAATGAAGCAAAACGAGAGAATGGTAAATATGGGTTAACTCTCAAAAGTACTAATTTCACTTCAAACAGTAACTAGAGCGAATAGTAATTACTTAATGAGAATTAGATTTTTAATAAATTGGATTTGTATTTATTTGGTAATTTGCAAATAACACATGCTGGGAAATGAGATATGGCAGTCAAAGTAAAATTTTAACTGTATTTTTAATTAGTGCAAGTACACACAACTTAGAGCAGCGAGTAAAATAACGCAGGTCCGAAATCTGAGTTAACACTCAAAGTACTAATTTCGCCACAAACATTAACGAGTGCACAGAATAATCACTGAATGAGAATTTAATTGGTCCAATCTGTTTTTAGTAAATTGGATTTGGATTTATTTAGTAATTTGGAAATAACCCCTGCTTGGCGATATGATATTGCCGTCAAAGTACAATTTTAACTGTATTTTTAATTAGTGCAACTACACACTATCTTGGCTCGAAGCAGAAAGTACAATAACTCTGGTCCTAAGTGAAATGAACTACAAAGCCTTTATAGTTGGGCATATAAATATAGAACGAGAGGATGGTAAATCTGGTTTAACACTGAAAAGTACTAATTTAGCTTCAAACACTAACCAGCGCGCAGAATAATTGCTAAATGAGAATTTAATTTGGCCATATGTTTTTAATAAATTGGATTTGGATTTGATTGGTAATTTGCAAATAACACCTACTCGTCAATATGATATGGCCGTCAAAGTACAATTTTATTTGTGTTTTTAATTAGTACAAGTACACACAACTTGAAGCAGCAAGTATAATAACTCAGGTCCAAAACAAATATATGATAGAGGATATATTGCTGGGTTAATTATTTTCTTCCAGGGCTTTCTTAGATGTAAGAGTCCTCACATTCATGTAATTTTGAATCACTCTCAATGCTATGCTTGTAGTCTTGACAAAAATGGAAGGGAGTGGCAAGATGAAAATGATAGAAGAGAGTGAAAAGATTAACAGAGGATTTGTTGCTCCAAATTTTGGCAAGATTACCCATGAAAAGCATCATAAAGTTTCGTGTCATTTGCAAAAGGTCGAATTAACAATTTAATCCGTTAGAGTTCAAACTGCTGGTGTCCACCTTAGAGGTTTCTACAACTCTCGCCTTTCTTCTTGTCCAAGGAATGCAATCTTGTTGTTTCCTTTGAAATTTATGGATTAGCACAAAAAATAGCTACAAATTTAGCAGGTTGTCTCTGGATTTTCTTCGAAGCCTTGTTTCCATTGTTGTTGGTTGCAAGAGCTTACTTTGTTGCAGTGGAAGAGATGGAATTTACATATGCAATCCTGTGACCAAAGCTTGGATAGAACTCCCTAAATGTCCAATGCTTAAATACATAAGATTTGATTTCATTTCTCTAGCTTTCGATATGTGTGCTAGAGGTTGTACTCTCATAATGGGAAGAAATTCTACAGTAGACAATGATACAGTGGTTGAGATGTACTATTCGAAGACTCATAAATGGACTCTATTGGATATCCCTCGGGATGATGTAATTAGGCCAAGACGAGGGCAACCAATATTTCAGCTGCTATTCGCCCATTAATACTGTTAACAATACTACTGGGCATACCATGGGCATAAACATGGCCTCGATCATCCAGACTTGTACATGACTCCGACAGCTCTGACTCCGGTGTGAACCCAACTGGCGGATAGGACAGGCGGGGCTCACGGATCTGAACTCAGTGGATATGACAGCGCCCACTCTACGTATTGAATGCGGCAGCATTTCATATTTTATATCGTGCCCATTATTTCAAATTACACTGATTGACAGAAGAACGCAGTCGAGTAAGGAAGGTGAGGGAATACTCAGAAATGGGCGGAAGGTGAAAGAACTGATCCTTTTCCCATGAATTTTCTCTTCTTAACCACTGTTTCCTCTAATTTGCTCACAGGTTTGTGGTTATTATTCCATTCTACTTCTGATGAGCCGCAACCATGAAAGAATCTTGCGACAGATAGCGTAAAATTTTGCTAAAATATTATCTTTCTTACTTTGCACAGGCCAGGAAATATCAGATTTTGTTGAAAAACGTCGTCTGGATACGACTTTAAAGGGTCGTGTGTCGTTTACATTGCGGAATTTGTTAGTATCTATATCTGCTCCATTGTTGAAGATTAAAATGGTGAGGCGAGTTACGTTATTCACAGGAACGTAGAGATCTCCGAGAAAATGCGGCGCTCTGAAGCAGGGTATAAATCTTTTGGAACATTCTTATTTCATAATGGACATGTTCTTAAACAAGTATGCAAATAATTAACTCGTCGCGCTTAGTTGTTGCATTTCTTGAGTAGATCAGCAGTGCTATGTAAATTTTCTGATTTTACTTTCTTATCCATGCTTCTGCATTTGCTCAGGAATAGACTCTTAAAAGTAAAAGAACAAGGGTTTGTGTTTGGAGAAAGTTTCGGCCGAGAGGAGTTTTTCCATTTGGGATGAGGATATTTTGGGCAATGGTGCAGGGTTTGAACATGTGCGCCTCCGGGTTATGGGCATTGCAAGAGCACTGGTGTTCTGTGGCATTCGATACTGTAACATGTTTGGTGAACTCGGCGTTAAGATGTTTCAATATGGGCAGGTGATTCGTTTCTAATTTAGGGTATGTTGTGGTTCCAAAAGTTGTATAAAGAGAGAACCACAGGTTCCGTTATTCAAAAGGGTAAGGGGGAGGGTTCAGATAACCATATATATGTATATCCATAGAGCAATTTGAAGGGTTGAGAGAAAAAGAAACATTCACCGGGCCTTTTTTATTTAGAGTGGGAAGAAGTGTGAATCAAGACTCGATGTACAAATTTCTCGATATTAGTTTTGATGTTTTCATATTTTCAAAGAAATGAAGGGCCAATTTTGGATGTTACAATTGACAAGTCCAAGAAACTTTGCGGAAGAAGTGGAAGGGGCCTTGGCTACTCCATTAACTATATTTACAGTTATTATATTAATTTTATTTTTAAAATAATATATTTTTGATAATAAATGGTTTAGATTTATTACAATTTTAATTTAATTATGAATTACTATAAATTTTATTTTTAAAATTTTAAGTTATTTAAATGAGTATAATTAAAAATATATATTAAAAAAATATTTTGCTTTTCTATTTTTTAAAATTTGTTAATGTATTTTTTATAATAATTATAATGTAATTTGTTAATGTATTTTTTATAATAATTATAATGTAATTTGTTAATGTAAAATTATAATAATTTTGAATTTGTAAAAAATATAATTATATTAAAAAATAATATAAAAAATGTAAAATTAAAAGTATATATGTATTCTTATGAATTTCAAACTAAATGTGTTAGTCGACATAAATATAAATATCATATTTGCAATTCCCATAATGTCATTGGTTATATGGTATTATTAAAAAAGTTCCTTTGTCATTTTAATATCAAAAATATTAAAAAATAATAATTAATTATTTTGATGGTATATTATTTTATTCAATAATATATATAGAGAAGACTTTGAACATTTCTCAATAAAGAAGATGCCAAAAAGAATGAATGGACACATTGCATGTTACATTTCTTTGTAGTAGTCTATAATGCGACTTTTTGAAGGCTTTTACGGTCATTTTTTCCAGTTTAATTTCTCTAAATTCCGGTAGGAATTTAGTGAAAATAGAAATTTGATGGGTAACCTTGCACAATCGAAGTGCCCTAGGGGTGTTTTAGGGTGCTGAATCCATATATACAGTCAAAAAATCAGTTTAAATAACAGAAATCAAGATTTTACCTCAATTTGTTTCACCGAATTCCGGCACCTGAAACTCCAAAAAGTCACACTAAAGACAACTCCCATTTCTTTTATCTGGATATGGGGCTTTTATGAAAATAATTTTTTTATATAAACTAAATTTTAACTCATTAATTATAGAAGTGGCATACTTTAAGGGATACTTAAAGTGTTGTTGGCAATGACATAATAGAGGGTGTGTTAGACATCTTTGGCAAGTTACATAAGTCCATATGTTTTGGTAGCTTTGGTGACCAACTCAAGATGATCCATTAAATGGTTAGGATAAGGATAGTGTATTAGCGGGTAGGCTAGAATAACCAAATATGTATTACCAAGGAGGATGTATGATTAATGAGGACAAAGATGTATTGCCAAGGAGTATGTATGATTACTGAAATGTCACATCACTACCTTTGGTTGAGGGTAGGCTAGAATGACCAAATACGTATTACCAAGGAAGATGTATGATTAATGAGGACAAAGATGTATTGCCAAGGAGTAGTATGATTATTGAGGTGTCACATCACTACCTTCAGTTGAGGATGGGTTGGCTTGACAATGTGATAAATTGTGTGTGTTGTCCATGTCATAAAAATAGTGTTGATAAGTGCATTAAGGTATGTGGATTGTTGACAAAGGAGTGACATGATCTTCTTTGACTAGGTGATGGCCAATAAGACCAAATTCTTACAAACAAGATGAGGTTATGCTTCCTTTGACTTTTTTTCTGAGTCGAATCGAATTGATACATGATCGTTTAGTTTTGTCACCAATCTTCTTTTTATGTTGTTTACAGATGCTGAAGGAAGAATGCAGGGAAATAAAATATAACCACCACATAGAATTAAATCGAATTCTACTTTTGTTACATTGATCATATAGCATATATCAGTATTACACACGTGAATTTAATGCTTGCGTTACTTCACATAGCATATATCGGTATTACACACGTGAATTTAATTTAATTTATGAACCAAACATACCATCTAAAGCTATAAACTATGTAAAAATAAATCCTATCCTCCTTAACACTCATTCAAAAATATTACAATCAAATCCATGCCAACTACGATCCCTAATTATTTGCACTCCTCAACACCTATGCTAACAAACTTAGTCTATCACGCATGAAAAATAGGGTTTCCAACCAGATTCTGTGCCAAAAGAATTTTCTAATCAACCAAATCCCCTTTGATCTGTCCATGGTGTATCACGCCGTTAACTGAGCTCTTTGACCATTAGTTATGTGTTATTTAGAATATTTGGGTGTAGTTGAGGTAACACATCAGTATGTCAATCCTACGTGTTCGTTCCCCATTATGACAACTTGGCGTATAAGAATTAGGAAAGTGAGGACCGGAATCAAACTGCTGGAACAGGAACAGAAACCAAACTGTTGGAACAAGAACTTAACTCCCTCTTTCAAAAAGGACATTTGACTAGCTAGGTCAATCTAGAAAATTGTAGTTTGATGCTCCTGCATCACTAGGCAATTGGTTTTTCATGTAATGCTCGGCTCAAGGGATGCAATAGTAGGTTCCCTATGGTTGGGTGGCGATGATGCAACATCACATATGGTGAAATGAGAACTTTAACATTAAGCTTAGTTGAAGGTACTTGGATTAGATTTAGTTAGAACATGTTAGACAGGCTTATTTTGAGTGATACAAGTGGTTGATGGCTAACCCACCTAAAAAATTCAGATCAATGATGTGGGGTGACTAGGATTCTTGAGTGGTATGGGACACTTAAGAAGAATGAAAAGGTTATCCTTGTGAAAATTAGGTACTAGAGCCATGTTCAAATGTGGAAATTGTGGAAGTGTCTCTTCACCACCAACACCCCTTTCATCAAATTAGCTAATGAGGTTGTGTTGATGAAGATATCAAAACTTTAAATGGGGGAGAATGTAAGGACCCAACTTGAGGTCCCATTAGCAATGGCATGGCAAAGGGCGCACTAGCTATACTTTCCAAGTTAGATAGAAATTCCATATGTTTTGGTATCCTTGGTGATCAACAATCGTGATTTTTGAGATGCTTACGGTAGTGTTCTTTCACATAAGCTATGAGAGGCAAGGATGTATTTTTGAGTAGGATGGGAAATTGACGATGTGACTCATAGTAGGCATCTATAAAGGATGGTGTGCCTTGGAAATATGATAGATTGTATGTCTTGTTCATGGCAATAAAACAATGTTGATAATTGCATTGAAGATTTGTGAATGCCTAACAAAGGAGGGACATGATCGTATTTGACCATCATGTGTAGAATTATATGGATGGTAGCATGGTCACACATTGGGAAGTTGGTATTTCAAGTATGCTTGTATTAGGGGAGGCGATAGTAGGTTGCCTATGGTTGAAATGGAATTATGCAACATTGCATATAGTGAAACAAAAACTTTGAAATTTTGCATGGATAAAGGTGCTTAAGGCTTAGTGAAGACATATCGGTTATGTGTATTTCAGGTGATGTAAGAGGTTGATGGTATTGACCAAGTAGCAAGGCATTGTTAGTGCCATGCAATGACTAGGCTTCTCGAGAGGTATGGGATGTTCCATATATGCGTAACTTCCATATATGCACATATATATTTGCATATATATTTGGAAGTTGCCAATATACCGAAATTTGAGCATATAGTAAAATTACAGATATACGAAGGTTGCGCTTATACAGTGGCTAAAGTTGTGCATAAATTATGTATACGCACATATTACATTTGTGTGTAGCTTTTGTATATATGCATCTACCGTATATGCGCAACTTCCATATATGTGTGTATACGAAAGCTATGCATATACAGCTTCAAATGGAAGTTGTGCAAAAATTAATTCTTTGTATAGGCACAAATTCGATACATGTGAATCTTCTATATATGCGCATATATTTCTTATATGTGCAAACACATATGCACATATACGAAAGTTGCGTATATACAGAAATTGTGCATATACAATGGTTGAAGTTTCACATAAAAAAAATGACAACCAACTGTGTATTTTGGGCCAGTGGCAGGATGCCACGTGGCCTCTTCTGGTTGGTCGAAAGTTATTTTTTAAAGGGAAATGTAGCCTCAGCACTTTTCTGAACCTGATTGGTTCTGGTTTGGTCGAATTTGGTCCATGGCGTATCACGCCGTTAACTGAGCTCTTTGACCATTAGTTATGTGTTACCATCTAGCGAGTAGGACGGGAACCCAATTTCTAGGATGTTTGGCCTAGTGTTCCAAGAAAATCACCATGAACAGCGTTGTACCTCTAAAAAAGGGTCTAACATACCAACCACGGTCGTGAGTGTTAGTAATGTTGAGGAACCCTCCAACATGCAACACAACCCCAAATACCTTTGCAATCTTTGTAAGGGTGCTCACCTTCTTAAGGATTGTTCTAGTATACATAGAGTCTTAGAAGTGTGGTCTAAATATTCTCATCAACTTATCGTTGATGCATTGATTAGTGATTCTAAAGTTCCCGTGGAAAAGGGTAAAGTTAGGTTTCCATGTAGGTTATGTGAAGGGAGGCATCAAAATCACCTTTTCCCTCGACCACTCATCACAAGTCACCCCATGACACTAAGTTGGTGACACCACCTCCACAAAGACATCATATGTTAGTCTAAATTTGTGAGAAATATCTAAGTTGATTAATGACCCAATTATTACTTTTTCCAAAGTTGTTTATCTGAAAAGTATAAAATATTTACCTAGAAATGTGATTTCAATGCTTAGTGATATGCATTAATCAAGACCATAACTCTTACTCAAACCAAATCATTTTCAATGGAATGTGTACAGATATTTTAAGAATGTGTATGTGGGAGAGGATTAATGGGTTGGAAGTTGAAGACCCAGAGGATATGATTGAATTTTCAGCAGAAGACTTAACATGGACAAATGTTGATGGGGACCAAGTTGCAGTTATTCCATATTGTCGAGTTGATGATTTTATAAGAGGAGAGGAATCGAGTGAATCTGCACCCACTCAAATTTATCTTTATACTCATCGAAGTAAAAAAGTAGAGGATATCAAACAAACATATTGTTCAACATATTTGGAGTACGCTATGTGAGTCTTTATATATTTATCAATATACGTATAATTTGTTACAGTATGCATATATGTTATATCTAATTTGTTGTAAAACATTTATATGCAGGTATTGGTGTGCATATGGTCTGGAGTGCAAAAACCAAAGTATGAGTGCATCCTCGGATATAACTAAAAAACGCAATCAACAAGAAAGTATTAAAGTTGGTTGCCAATGTCACTTCATTGTGCGACGACTTCAAATTAGACCAGACGATGCTGTAATAATATATACTGCATGTAGGCATATTGATAAATCCAATGTTGTTTTTCATGGAAAACATGCAATCGGCAGGCCTATGAGATTCAGTTATGCACCACATTTAACAAGGGATATGCGATCTATTGTCCAACATTTAATCCAAAGAGGTTTTAATGTTACAATGATATGGGACAAGTTCATCTCTAATGTGAAGGATGGATTTGGTGAGTTATACACAGGGACATCTCGAGATACATATATGACAAGACAAGATATATTAAACATTTACAATGATACTATAAGGCTAGAGTATGTTAAAGATCAAAGTGATCCAAACAGTGTAGAATGTTGGTATAAGGAACACCTTGAGAGCTTTTTCTTCTACCAGAAACAAGATCTTGTTGAAAATATCCCTTTTATTATAGGCATACAAACAAAGTGGATGCGCTCAATGATGCTAAAATATTCTCACAATAATATAATCTCAATGGATTCAACATTTAGTACAAATAAGTATGGGGTGAGTACAAATTTATTCTAAATTTGATTTATTTATTCAACCTCATTTTAGTGCATGTAACTTACATAAATATAATTATGTACATTGTTTGTAATGTAGTATCAACTGTACACCTTAATGGTTTTCGACGAACATTGCAATGGGGTTCCAGTAGCTTGGGTGATATCATCACGCAATACTATAGCTGAGCTTTCTAAATGGATGTCAACTCTCTTTTCCATTGGGAAGAAAGAGCGACCAGATTGGCAGGTTCAAGCTTTCATCACAGATGATGCTACTGCTGAAATTGAAGCATTAAGGTGATGTGTTTATTCTTTTATAAGAGACATAAAAATATTGTTAATGTATATTCCCTCTAATAAATTGTGTTATTCCAGGTCTTCAATCAAGTGTAATATATTATTATGTGTGTGGCATGTTCGTCGTGCATGGTTGAAGAATGTTGGAAATAAAGTCCAAGGAAGGGAAAACCAAATCCACATTTTTCATTCTTTAGGAGAAATCATGCACACATGTGAAGATGATGAATCTGTAAAAAATACAGTTGAAAGATTCTTTGAAAGATTCAGGGACCAACCAAGGTTTTTGGAATATTTTAAAACAACTTGGTTAGCCAACAACAAAATATGTAAGTTTCTTGTAAGTGACATTAATGACTATTTTTCATGTCATATGTATTATTAATTCATAGCTAATAAATTTCTTTCTACAGATATGTGGGCAAAAGCATACATAAATTTTCCACATTCCAATCAGGATACAAATAATGCCATTAAATCTTATCATCAGCATATCAAGGAAAGGTACCTAAGCGAAAAGAATAATGCATGTCATAGACGTGTCGATTGGTTAATATATGTGTTGTTGACAAAGGTTGTATTATATTACAATCATATGCAACGTTTAAAATAAGTTGGTTTTGTACGGCCTAGAAAAATTGAGGAACAATTGAATTCATCCAAGTGTAGAGCTAGACAAATCCCAAATGAATATTGCGTGCCTGATGAAAAGAGTAACAATGGTTATTGGGTTCGTAGCCAAAATAAGGATACACGTGATATTTGGTACAATGTCATATATAAAGGTTCCAATCTACACTTCTGTAATTGCAATTGGGCCTTGAATGGAAATGTTTGTAAACATGTACTGAAAGTTGAGATGTTGGTGAGTAACATTACTTTGGGTGAAAATGTATTGCCTAATATCACTAATCCTACCACAGAAAGGCCTACAATTTCATTTGATTTGAATGAAACACCTATATTGGGCCTAGAAATCCAAACAGAGCTTCTACCATGCATTGATTCTCCTCCAAATATAAGTTATTATAATGAAACAAGCATTGATAATGTTCAATCAACCAATGTAGTAACACCTCGTGCATTATTTGAAGATGATGAGATGAAACGTGTTAACTTATCAACTCATGAGAAATTGAGATCCATAATACCTACAAATTTGGAGCAAGCAAATGCATTGAACAGTTTGGTAGACAAAGCATGTCAAGAATACAATAGAATTTTTTTCAATAATATAACTCCATCAAAGATCACTACTAAAAGAAAACATAGTTTCTTGAGCCCAGTAAAAAATAAAAGGCAATGTGGGCGCAATTCAAAATGAGGGAAAGATAAACCACATTTTGAAAAGGTTGGACGAGTTCGTTCAAAAAAAAGAAACATGGATGAGCAATTGGAGTTATCTTCTCAACACCAAAGAAGTGTGGGCCACATACCTGAGTTAGTGCAACATTCTATTATACAGAAAAATGGTATGGAAATTTGATGGCATGCATTTTTTTATGTGAAATACGATATATTATCATTTTCGATGTATTTTCATAACTATATGAAACTTTTTATTGTTACAATCGAGGGACCCACATCTCACAACGTTCCAGGTTGTCGAATTCAATTATTTGATGAGCATGTTGGTGAAAAAAACTATAGCAGTTTGAACACTGCTCCACTCATTAACATCCCAATTTCCTCCTCGAGGGTGCTTCCTCCTCTTGTACAACCAGTGGGGATTTATTGTCACCCACACCGACCACCTTTCTCCATCATAAATTCTCCCATGCCTATAACCACCTCCCCAAACTCTTCCCAATCCCCACCCCTACCATTTATTCATCCACCCTTCTCATTGTTTCAATCAACCACCTTTGACATTCCAATTTCCCCCCCTAGGGTGATCCCTCGCCCTAGGGTGATTCCCACTATCGTACAACCGGTGGGGGTGTATCACCGCCCACACCCACTACCTTTTTCCGATTTCACTTCCACTATGCCTTTATCCATCACCCATGAACCATGCCTATATCCATCAACAACATCTCCACCATCTGCCGAGGAAGCACAATCTTCTCCATTGCCTTAGATCTTCATGGTGAAAATGAATAGTTGATCAAAATCTTATCATGAATTAACGGCAATTGATTCTATGCATTTTGGATTTTACAACTAATTAGTTATTTAATTTTTGCAGCAATATCAATTTTGAAATGCACTTGGGAGTGCGAAGCGCGACGAGGGTGACGTATAGACCCAATTTATAAATAAGTCATGATGTCATTTTTCCATTATTTCATTTATGGGCGCGAACTTCCATTATCTATGTTGGGAATACCATGGGCCATGGGCCCATTTTGTAAAAGAGAAAAATGTATAACTAGACCAATTTGGAATACAAGTACAAGAATGTGAACTTGTGTATATGACAATGCCTTCATTGACTTTTAAATTCATGATGTGGATTTAATGTTATATTCTATCAATGTTACATTATTGTTGATGAATGTAGTTAGAATGGATTTATTTTGTTTCATTTACAAATTATAAAGTTTGCAAGTTAAATTACTTAAATTTATATCTTATTCAATGTTGCATGCATGTAAAACCATATCATACCATGAAACTTTGCTTAGTTATAATAATAGATGTATCATGTACATGAAGAGAGAATATATATGGATTCAAATTTATTTTAATTTTGAATTTATGAAAAGGAAAACTAAAGTTTTAAAGTACAACATACATGCCTTCTAATAAAATCTGCAAAAATTGATAAAGTTTTGAGCCTTTACCAGTTCAATACTAACATTTAAAGATGAAAACTTTATTGATAAGTGGTGTAGTATTATTTAAGTTTTTTTTTGGTTTTATATATATTTTAACAATTCCTTTATTTATCTATAAATAGGGCACAAACAATATTTGTGGTATGAATACAAAGAAGTGTGTAAGATTTTTTTGAGATGTGGATTCACCTTAGTGTGGATGGGTTTTTTGCCACATATTTTCGAACAAGTAACTTTTACACCAAGAAGTGCCTTAAAATAACACCCTATCGCCATCTACTCTAAAATTTAACTAAATTAAAACTTTAAAAAAATTTATTATTATCATTATTAATTATAAAAAAAATTAATATATGACAAACATAATAATATATTTTTTGAATTTGTATTTTCGAGCAGGTAACTTTTACGTCATGAAGTGCCTTAACATAACACCCTGAGATCACCCTGAGCTCCTTTCCACCATTTGGGCCTTCAATTTTTTTTCTAATATTTGTTGTTCTGTGAACATTTTGGGCAGTTTTTAATTACATACCATGTTTCATAGCATGCTCTACATTGGAATGAAACATTTTCATAGTCGAGCTTTTGGAGTCAAACATAATTTTGAATCGTCAAATTAATTTTGGTGGGAAAAGCCTTGTTGAATTCCATCTCCAAACTTTCAAATAAAAAACCAAGTGCCCAATCATACCTAGCCTAAAATATTAAACAAAAAACAAAGTTAAATCTGAAAGAGACAACCCTCTCTGAAATTTAGGAAGGCTAGATCCTAAATTTCCAAAGTAGGTTTGTGGTATTTCTGAACTTTAGCAGGCCCTTCTTAGCCTGCCAGTTGACTTGATCCTGTAATGTTGAATTCAGAGCAAGTAAAGAAGATTGTTTATGTTCGATTATTGCTACCTCTCCGGAACTAGAACTCGATTGAAGATTCTTGTTGCCCTAATGCCCTCGTCAATGCGTTCAGAACCAGATCTTGGCATCCTACATAGAATCCGGCACCGTGCACCTCCCGTGAACTAGAACTCGATTATTGTTGCCCTAATACCCTCGTCAATGCGTGCAAAACCAGATCTTGGAATCCTGCATAAATCCTGCATATAATCTGGCACCGTGCACCTCCAACATTCAACTTCCAAGCCTCTTCCAAGCCCCAACAGTTGAAATGGGGGCGAATCCCTCCCCGAACTAGTAAATTTTGGCGAATGCCATTAAATTTTTGTTGAACCTCCAACTTCCAAGCCCCAACCAGTGAAAATGGGGGCGAATCACTCCAATCTCTCCACTGACCCAGTAAAATCCAAGCGAATTCCATTGAAATAAGCTCCAAACCAAAAAATCGGGAGGCAAATTTCATGGTTTAAGTTTTAAGCGAATTTATTTTGTTAGGCTAACACTTAATAATTAATTATTTTTAAAATAATTATAAGGATAACTATATAAAACTATAGAAAATGGGTTATATATAAAAAATTCGCCCTACCAAAATTTAAAATCCCTTAAAATTCGCCCCTAAAATTTTCCCTGACTTCCAGATAAGCACATATATAGAAGAAGCGCATGCGCATATACAGAAGTTGTACATATATAGAAGACATTCACATATACAGAATATGTGCATATACGGAATTACATGCATATATACAAAATTTGCACATATATGGGAGATGCACATATACATAATTTATGTACAACTTCATCCACTGTATATGTGTAGCCTATGTATATAAGAAAATTTTTGTATATACGCAATTTTTGTATTATGCACAACTTTTGTATATGTGCATATCCATTTGCACATATACAGAAGATATGCACATATACGAAAGTTGTGCTTATAAAAACGCTGAAGTCCTACATATCTTCCGTATACGCACAACTTCCGTATATGCACATATCTTTCGTATATGTAAAACTTTTTATATGCGGCATAACTTCTATATATGTGCAACTTCCATATATGAGCATATCTTCTATATATGAGAAAATTATGTAGATGCACATATACTGAGGCTATCCATATACATAATTAGTGCATAACTTTTGTAATGTTTATATTTGACAACCTCTATATATGCACAACTTTCATATAAACACAAATTTCGTATATGCATAACTTCTATATCCATTCATATCTTTTGTATATACGCATATACCGTATATGTGCAACTTCTATATATGATCATATATGGAAGATAAGAACATATACGGAAGATGTGCATATATGGAAGATATGCGCATATATCAAATGCATGAACATATATGAAACATGTGCATATAAAAAAGTCACACAACTTCTATATATGCACATATTTTATATCGCATATCTTCCATATGTATGCAACTTTCATATATGTGTATATACAGAGGTTGAAGTTATGCACAAGTATGTGCATATATGGAAGATATGTTAATATATGGAAGTTGCATATATATGAAAGATATGTGCATATACAGAAGTTGCACATATAAGAAATATGTACATATATGGAAGTCTATGTAATATGTATTTTTTTATAAAAAAATACAATAAGAATGATTAAGAGAATATAAAATATTAGATGTATATATAGATAGTCAATGGCAATGAGCTTATATGTACAATGAATGAATACTAAAAGTTTGTTATTATACATTTATTTTTTATTATCTAATTGAATGTAATTGCATTATTTATAGTTCTTAAATTATCTAAAATATTATTATAAAAGTACTTTCAAGAGCTATTCTACATGGCTATATTTGTTGTATATTATATGTGTGTTAATTTTTATGGTATTTTCTATACTTGCAATAATTAGTTCGATGTCTTATCTTCATTTCAAGTAATTGTAGATAGAACATCAACCTACAAGAATATACTTGGTCATTTGATTACAACTGAGGGTCCAAAATATATACCTAGGTAGGAACCCATTCATGAATGGTCATAATCTTGGAGACATGACTCTTCAACACTAATTATTAGTTAATTATTCATTATTTATGATTGTTATTAATTATAGTTATTTATATTACACACACACACACACACACACGTATATATAATTTATAAGAGACTTTTAGAAAGGTGAATTATCCCCTAGTTGTACACTTTAACACTCCCTCTCAACTAGGGAGGAATTCCACCTATCAACATCCATCCACTACTATTCTATCATGTCCATCATGTGTCATCTCTACCAATTTTCTCGTCTCTGCTGAAGATTGATATCACAGTCCACTAATAAAGGATTGAAAGAGGGTGTGTCGCAAGACCCTGCCATCCTCACAAAAATAAAAAAGGAATGTCCTCATGTCCATGGATATAACCCCTAACAATGTTGATCCTTTAGTGATAAAGGTTATGAACATCATGCATCCTAGTCATAGGCAATACATTAGTGCCTGACACGTCCATCGGTAGTACTAATTAACCATAACCACTTTTCTCAATTAATTGGCTACATGAGAGGTACTTCCTAAGAGTCTCAGACTGAAATGGTAGGATGTATGATGGGTTATCCATAGGGGAAGGTGAACCACTAAACCTATTCTCATATAGCTTACTCCATAGGGGAAGTTGAACTACTCACCATGTTCTCATATAGCATACTCCATAGGGGAAGGTGAACCATTCACCATTTTTTCACATACTGGGGTATGTACTCCACAAGTGAAGGTGAACGAGTCACCCTGTGTTCACATTTTGGGTCCACAGGCGAAGGTGAACCAGTCACCCTATTCTCATATTGTGTACTCCATAGGCGAAGGTGAAACACTCACTCTATGTTCACATCCTAGGGTATGTACTGTGTAGGGGAAGGTTAGCCACTAACCTTGTGTTCACATAATGGATCAAAAGGGTAAGGTAAAACACTCACCCTATTCTCATATAATTCAAAAAGTACCCTAGGCCCCCAAGAGCCCCCAGAGCTCAATTTTCAACCCAATCAAGATCCATCCATGTAGGGAATGTTTCTCTCTAAAGGATAAGAATTTTTCCTTCCCAAAGGCTTTGTGAGGATATCATCAACCTAACAATCCATCCATGGAAGCCTCATTTCTCCTCCCAACAACATATATATGATGGCACACAACTCACTAAAGAGATTCTTCAAAACAAAATATCTTACAACTAGCCATTATAGCAGCAGTGATTTTAGTAATTCTCCGTTTCTTGTACATCCAGGATACCAAATAAAAATCACATTAAAGAAAAAATTTAACTAACCTTACTCCCTCTCACTCAGGGAGACCACAAGCCTAAGCTTTTATAATTCATGAAGGTTCCCCAGTGCATTTTATGTATAATTTTCTTTCATACGACCAGACTATTTATGGTTTAAGGTGTATGATGTAAAACAAAGGATCCACCTGACATCCAACTCATAATGGGATCTAATAACTTAAAGAATTAAAAATAAACATGTCATGCTTCTAACAGTTCACTTCCATGGGGAAACCCTTTGTTATAATTACCAGGAGGGTTCAACAAACACCTGCTTTTAAGAGTCACGGGATAAAACATTATTCAATTTTTAATCATGAGTCCTACTCATCTTCTTCAATACCCGAAGGTAGCTTCATAGTATGTGATTATTAATTATAAACATAGAAAATTCATGCAATGATCTTATCTTCCTTCTAAAGCCTCTTCATCAATCATGGAGACTTCAAATACAACCTTATCAATGCAAATTTGAACCAGTTCATCACTCTGGTATATGTACTATTCCACTCAATGCAGGATCACACTATATACACTATCACATTTCATCAACTAATGGTAACATAATGATCGAGTCAACTATCTAGGCCATACTGTAACTTATGAGCACATTAATAACTATAAGCTTTTAGTGTAAGGAGGTCTACAAAGTTTTCATACTGTAGTAATACAAACATCGTCGACCCTTGAAATAGTCAAATTGTAGTATGTTATGCGTGGAAATCTTTATCAAGCTAGGAACTAAGCAACATGTCAAGTTGAAAGCTCCCCAATATTGTCACCTCTTTATTTTCAATGCCACTTAATCTTTGTGAAAGTGGGTCTTAACCAATATTATTTGAGCAAACTGAATTCAAAATGCGTACGCATGAATCATAGACTTTCAATTATAAATTATTCCATATTGACATATATATTCTTCAAGAGTGTTTAATAAAATTACTATTAGTAGATACATACTTTATATTTCAGTAATTGGGCATATTCACCAGTAGTTAGTTACTTCCCACAATAATCCATGGAATTATTTGCATTCTTTATATTTTTACCAGGAATTACTTCCCACCATAATTTATGGAATTCTTTGTATTCTTTAGGTAGGAATAAAAAATTAAAAATGTTTACATAAAGATTGTAACAACCAAAAAAGTTTAACACTCGATTGAGGCCTTTCTCCACCAAAGCTTTGATACCATGTTAATTTTTATTGTATGTTCTATGGTTGCAACAATTACTTCAATGACTTATCATCATTAACAATAATTGTAGATAGAACATCAACAATACATACAAGAAGATATGAAATTATTTGATTACAACATAGGGTCTCAATTATGTACCTATGTAGGCACCCATTCACTGATGGTCATGTCCTTGAGACATGACTCTTGAACACTAATTATTGGCGTAGTCTAACTTATAAATGAAATATATCGACAAAACAATTTCAAGAAAGAATGTGTTTTTGTATTGTTTAGAATGAAATTTTGCATGCATAAATGAATTTAGCACCCTGAAAAAACCCTGGGGCTCTCGAATTTTACAGATTAAACAACTTAAACTCAAGTTTTTAAAAAATCTCCGTCAGATATTCCGTATGTGCACAACTTCTATATATACGTGCATAAATGAAAAGTGCATACATACAAAAGATATGTCGATATACAAAAAACATATGATATAAAATGTGCATATATAGAAGTTGTGTGACTTATGTATATGCACATCTTGCATATACAGTGCATGTCTTTCTTATATGCACATATCTTCCGTATATGTGAATCTTTCGTATATGTCCATATCTTTCGCATATGTTCATATATAGAGGTTGCACATATATGGTAGATGCACATATATGGAAGATATGCATGTATGCAGAAATTACGCATATACAGAAGTTGTGCTTATACAAAAGTTGTGCATATATGGAGGTTGTCGTATATACATATTATGAAAGTTACACACTTATTTTGTATATGCGTAGTTTCCATGTATGTGCATATACGAAATTTGCACATATATAGAATATATGTGCATATATGTAGGTTTCACATATAATGCACATATACAAAAGTTGCACGTATATGGAAGATATGCGCATATACGGAAGTTGTGCATATAAGAAAGATATGCGCATATACGGAAGATGTGCAGGACTTCAGCCTCTATATAAGTGCAATTTGTGTATATGTGCAAACAGATATGCACACATACAAAAGTTTTGCATAATAAAAAAAATGCTTATATACATAAATTACGCATATATGAAAGGTGCACATCCGCAAAATCAACCTCCAATGTGTAACTTCCAGATATGCCCATATACGAAAGATATGCACATATATAGAAGAAGCGCATGCACATATATGGAAGTTACACATATATGTAGGATATGTGCATATGTAGAAGTTGCGCATATACGGAAGGAATGCACATATATGAAAGTTGCACATATATAGAAGTTATGCATATATGGAGAGTTTCATATATGCATATTACAGAATTTTCACACAACTTATGTATATGCACACATATACATATATATGCACATATATGGAAAATGAATATATATAGAAGATATGTGAATATATGGAAGATATGCACATATGGAAGTCATGCATATGCAAAAATTAAGCATATACAAAGCTTGTGCACATATGGAAATTGTGCATATACAATTGTTTTTTAATGTTTTCCACCCTCGTGTGAAAATTTTTTCCTTGAAAATTTACTCAAACATACACCAATTTTAGTCATTTTTATCTAATAGTATGCATGGCTTTGGAGATACATGATGATGTGGTTCTAGGCCTTGCCTCTCACTTGAACATTTCTTTATCTATCTAGTTGGGAACCAACACATATCCCTCCTAGATTCCATGCACCTCCATTATTTACGGCTTAATAATATTTTAGTTAGGTTGTAGGATTATTAGACTCCCATTGCAATATTCATGAACCTCCTACTTCTCTCTCTTTTTTTATTTTTAAACACGATCCATGAATTTTTTGTGAAGGTGTGAATTGTTGTCTCTGGAATCCCATATTCTAGATACATCCCTCCCTTTATAGGTTTAGTTTTCCTATCTAATTAGCTTTGTTTCTAAATTCCAAGAACCTATATAATGGGAATTGACCATAGGTATTCTCCTTTGCTAGTAGGATTTGTTGGGACAAAATTTCAATCAACATTAATGCATTGATGAACAATAGAAATTGCTCTTCTTCAAAATGAATTTCAATTACTAGAATTTAAGATATGTTATTTACTCAATGTTTTTGAATAGTGTGCAACTAAAGGTCTTCATTTTAATGGTTAGTACATGCTTCTGACGTACTTTTTATATTTTTAATTTCCCTTTCTTAAGAGATGCCACTAGGAAAAAGGCATACGTCAACTAGCCTTGGCTAACATGGATCACATATTTATATTCATCCCCCTTCTTCACATAGCTATTTTCCAATGTTTCCAACCTCTTGCACCACATTTCTCCTTGCAAATTTCATGAAATATACACCCTTATTCATAGTTTGGGAGATGGGGGTTGGTGTGGGTAGAGGTCATGCCTCTCATCTCAGGGTTTCTCTATCCATCTCATTGGGGTTCAAACAGATACCCACCTTAAATTTCACACATCTTCCCTCATCCTTGAGTGTGAAATCTTGTACAAGTTTGGAACTTTTTAAACTATTCCCTTAACTTTTGATTTATCTACATGGTCATTTCCAACCGATTCCCAAATTCCCAAAACTATACAAACACAACCATTTTCCAATGCTTCTTGGAAGGCATAAAGAAAGTTCTCAATTCCCATAAAATTATATTATATATAATAGTTTTATATTATAAACAAATTATTTTTTTAATTATAATTTAGAAATTTATATCAAAGTTTAGATAAAACACTCAATGTTATTAAAATATAACTAGCCTAAATCTATTTTACCCTTCTATTTACTAAGGGATGCGATGGATTAAATATATTTTCACTCTAAAAGAGGTTTGCACCTCAAGAGATTTCATCCCACTATAACTAGCCTAAATCTATTTTACCCCTCGATATACTAAGGGATGAGATGGATTAAATATCTTTTCACTCTAAAAGAGTTTGCACCTAAAGATATTTTATCCCTCTACCCCTTGGTAGATCTAAAATTAAAAATTAAGATAAGCATAAGATTATTTAATTATTAATTTTAATTATTTATTATTATTATTATTATTATTATTTTTTATGGAATCAAAACACTTTAATTAATAATTATAATTATAATTCTTTTGTTTTAAGAATTTTTTTTTTTTTTGGACCAAGTTAAAATGTTTAGTTAACATAAAGTCAAAATGTTTAGTTAAAATGACATAATAGAATAAGACATGACCTCATCTCTTCTAGGTTGGTTTCTCAACACAAGTAAAAATTCATTACAAAATTTTATTTATAAATTAAAATAACTAATATCATATGTAACAGTAAAGTTTCAAAAAAACTCTAATATAAACAAAATTAACATTTCATAAAATTAATTAAATATTATTGGGATTTTAGCTACATAAAATGATGCTTAAATGTGATGAGAACCATTGACACATATTTTAATTTTTATTTTAAATTAATTGTATTTTTTATAAACATGATACATAACTTATATTAAATATATACAATTTTTTCTTAATATATTATAAGGAAGTCATCTAAGAGTTAAAGAAACAGGAATTTGAGATATTATAAGGAAGTCATCTATTTCAATATTGAAAACCATAATTACTTATCTATCTTGACTAGTATTAACAAGAAATTCAACATTACTAAGATTTAATAACTAATTCTCATGAGCTTGGTAGTGAAATTGGGCATTGGTCTAGCCATGGGAGAAAATATTTTTCACAGGGGTCGAAGATGAAGCACACTTTCTCTTAGATTTCCAACATTATCATACTACCAACCTTTTTGAACATAGAAATAATATATTAAAAAAAATCGATTACTTTTTCACAATTTT
The DNA here is from genome assembly GCA_034641835.2 of Pinus albicaulis. NCBI lineage: Eukaryota > Viridiplantae > Streptophyta > Pinopsida > Pinales > Pinaceae > Pinus > Pinus albicaulis. The sequence goes on from MU968389.1 coordinate 1,620,447, forward strand.
TAAGGCTTTGCGGATCATATTGGTCATAGTAGAAGTTAATCATCATCATCATCAATTTATAATTATAATCAAAATTTACTTTAATTTTAAACTTTCCTATAGTTTTATATTTAACTATAATAAAATTTAATGTTTTTTTAATAAAGTTTCCTTATAAAGTTCTTATTTAATTTACAATTAACTTTGATACTTTTACCAAAATTGGTTTTTAATTTATTTTATAATAAATTTTAATACGTTTACAAAAATTCCTTTCTAATTACTCTCTATAGAAATAGAGAATCAAAGACACCAAAAGATAAATTTAATGGATACAACTTTCTCACTATTCTATATTTTAATCAAATTTTTATATATTTTCAAGTTAATTAAATACCTTTATCAAGATTCCTCCTTAAATATACTCTTTCGTGGTTAAATATTAATCATTATAAAATCTACACATATTTAGATATTTAGAGGTTGAGACTCATTAATTGTTATATAAATCATTTACTTATGGAGATATAGTGATTAAAATGAAGAGTTTTTACTATAAAAATAGGTTTGATTTTTTTCTATTCTTTTGTATGAAATAATATTCTTTATTTTATTTTATTTTGAGAGTTTTACTGCTATTTTTTATTTTATTTTGAGAATTTTAATACTATTTATTTAATGTAAGTTGGTGATAATCTTATATTTTTTATAAAATAAATATATTTATTAGTTTTATTAGAAAAATAAATCTATTTAGTGGTTGGATATGAAAATATCAAATGTATATCTCCTCAAACTATGTTCCTTTACGCTAAATTCATACGTGAATTTGAAATCAATTGAGTTTGGAGGTTTCAAGAGATAGAGTGATAGTTAGAGAGTTCAATCATTTTTACCTATTGATAAATGTTAATTTCCTCAAAAACATGCCGTGCATATTATTATACTAATGAATTGTTTTATATTTTGGTAAAAAAACATTTTACTTTTAATTAATTTTAAATTTATTAAACCAGTTATATGAAATTTAAATTAAAAAAAATATTTTACAGAAACAATCAAAAGTTTTAACCAGTGATTTTTTCGATTTATATGGCCAAGAAATTGCAAAGTTAAACTCGACCAACTTGTTCAGAGACACAACCTCAGTGGATCCACCAAATATACTCTTCAAGTTTGAAATAAAAGGGCCAATTATCAAGTTTATGATGTTTTACATTTAGCATGTATCATCTCAATCTAAAAATTAAGGGAACCAAATAAAATGACAACGGGCTTTCCATTCTCAATTTTCTTTATTGCTACCTCCATTAACGATCCAAATTGTATATCTTATAAACTTCTAATCTTAGCAAACTGTCATTTAAATTAAAAAAAAAGAAAAAAAGAAAAAAAAAACACTCCATTATGAACATTCTAGCAGGTTGCGAAAAACAATGTAGTTATATATAAATTTAAATTTCGAGCGCCAATCCTAAATTTGAATTTGTAGGAGCAGGTTGCTAAATACAACAATGGAGCGCCAATGCAGTTATATAAATTTAATTTCGAGCGCCAATCCTGAATTTGAAAGTGCAGGTGCAGATGAAGCATTAAATACATTAAGTGAACGCAACACCTAATCCACACGCTTCGAAACCTGATGCTAGCTAGATGTCGGGTTTTCTAATATTTGCATTAATTACATTGGAGAGCGGAGATTACCGGAAGTAGAGTGATCGAGTTGCCGGAAAGTCGATGGATATGTATGGCTTTCATGGACATGTAGTATCATGTAGCATTAATGGGGGATAACAGCTGAAATAAGGCTCGCCCAAGACGAGAGGGAGTATATTCAAATGGAAAATTTCATTGGTTAAATGATGTACATGATGGGCAGCGTTTCAGCGTTTCAGCTTAGTTACTTTTGATGGAGATGAAGGACAATGGAGTACAATCGAAGGGCCATTGAGCTTGGAAACCAATATTTATCAGTCTATTGACCCATAAATGCACCTGGAAAGTAACTGCCCACCGTTGAATTAAAACAAGTACACCATCCAACGGTAGGCATCTATTTAACTGCTATTAAAATGTTACATTCCAGTGCAACAAATTATTAAAGTCAGTGGCTGTGAAGGGCATATAGTTATAGTTTGTGATTATATATGGACGCTAAATGTGGATGAAGCTGAAGGAGAGAGATGGTCAAAAGCATTTGAGGATGAGTACGTCATGACATCTACGGACATTGTAGTCAATGAGAGTGGTTGTGGTTTAGCCTTTGATACACTCGCCAGCAATGTTGTAGTTAGTAGCTACTAAGAAAAATTGTTACATGGAATAGAGTTCGACGAACTACAGATATTTCATTATCAGAATATAAGGTTTCTCTAATCTAGCGCCCCTTTCAAGTAAACAATATTTGGTGGCAATAGGATATATATAGCTAGCAAGTTAACTTTTTCATGCTCTCTCGTATGTACACTCTTTGTTGTGGCTTTGTTTTGCATTGCACTTTTGCATACTTTGTCTCTATAGAAAACTCCTCCGGGATATCTTGGTATGTTTAAAAGTTGTCAAAATTGTTGTCGTTTTCATTAGCATTTAGCACTATGTAGATATTTTGTAACGTTCAAGGCATATTTTGTAATGTTTAAGGTTTGTCTGGTTTATGTCGAAGTTTGAAAGTGGTAAAAAAAACGCAGTATATATTAAAAGAAATATATGCATTGAAAGTGGTAGTTATCTATTACATGAAAGTTTTAGTATTTCAGTGCTATTTTGTATTAGTTAACCGTGTCACTCTTTTTTGTTCAAGGCTTGGGCAGGCAGAATTTAATAAAAAAAGGTAAAGGGTGTGATGGGTTTATTTTGTAATTTTTTGTGTTATCATGTTGTTTATTTTAAATTTATAGTAATTTAATTTTAAATTTCAATTAATAAGGATGGTAATTTTACAATACATAATTATTATTTGGTTTCTCACTGTGATATTTTTAAAATAAAAAAGGTATATTTTACAGAAATTTATGGATAAATTAAATAAATATAAAATCATTTTAATAATTTTCAATTAATGATTTTAAATTTTAAATTTATGTCAAGATATTTATTTCTAGAAACGTTTATCATATATATTAACTTGTTATTCATGATTTACAATTTTAAATCTATGTCAAGATAGTATGGCATTTTTTAAGACAAATTTTTTTTGTTAATTTTATGCAGAGATTTTGAAAAACTCGAGTCTTCAGTTTAAGTTGTTTAAGTTGTTTAATTTGTAGAATTTGAATGTTCCAGGGTTTTTCAGGTGTTGAATTTATTTATGCATTCAAAAATGCATTTTAAAAAACAAAAAAATGACATTCTTTCTTGAAATTATTTTAGTGTAGATGAAAAATTTAAGAATCTCACAATTAGGAAATTGGTGATTGAGAAGTTGTCGATTAATTAACAACACTCTTGTTGTCTAGTTGGGTAGTTAAATTGACTTTGGAGTTAGTCGATTTGTGGTAATGCCATTACACATGGAACTATGCAATTTTGTAATTCATATTTTTTAGCAACGTCTTAATTTGCTAAAAATAACTTCTCATTCAAAATATCTCTGTCTTTATTTCAAATTGCATCTAGAATGGTGAATGAATGCCCTAGAATAAAAAGACCCATTGGATTAAATGTACATGTTAGAATAATGCCTTGCAAAAAAAGATATTTTTTTAATTAAGAAAATATTGAATTTTTTTTATTTTCAAATATGTTTTTTTGGACATTTATATTATATATTTTTATAATTAATATAAAATTATATTATTTTATATAAATATATAAATATTTTATTTATCAATAAAATACAATATTTTTACCACATTTATTTTCATTCATACTAAATTATGAATATGAATATATTTTTAATATTTTTAATTAAAATTAACTAATACATACCTTCATTTTTATTTTTTTATTATAATTAATATTACTTTTATTTACAAAACCATTTATCAATTCAAAACTGAACATGAAAAAAAGTTATGCATCTCCCATATATTAAAGTCTTCACACAACAACATACGCATTTACAAACCATTATCCCAACTTTTAAGTCCAGTGAAATATTAGTTCAAATTATTTTTAGAAAGGCTAAAATTTGTTTTGAAAAAGGTGTTAAGGTTGTGTGCGATATGTGTATGTAAATCTTTAGCATAGTTTTTCTTATATGTAGCTCACTTTTTTAGTGTGTTAAATTGTTGTTTCCATTTTTTTTGGTTAGTTAATTTTTTAGTTTTTTCTTTTGTTTCCATATTCATGTAATGCATGTATGAAGAGATGAGCTAAGTTCAGTGGAGTTAGCTCGAGTTCAATATCAAAAGTAGGTGTGTGAGTTTCTATAAAGTAGTTAGCTAGAGAAAAGATAAGCCAAGTTAGAGTTTGCATAATTTCATATTTAGTAAGTTTGATTCTTATATAAGGTGTGAAAGTTATGAGGTAAAAAGAGAGAGGAGGCACAAATAGGTAAATGGAACATGAAAAATATTATAAATAAAGATTTATTTTGTGTGAATTGTGTGTTTTCCTCCTTTTACCTTTCTATCAAATTAGTATCACAATCCAGAAAAAGTTACAAGATCTAAGAAGCAAGATCAACCTGCAAAATCGTCACCGTATGAAAAGAAAACAACCTAAATTTTAAAAAAATCATAAAGAGGCCATTGTCACATGATTACTAAACAGTGTGACAATCACAGCTCTAAAATGTGACAATCGCAGATCTAAAACACTAAAGGTTTGACATTTACGAGAAAGTTACGATGTAGCAAATTTTGGGTTTTCATCATGGGTGTTACCTCTTTTTCTTCAGAGAGGAAAAAAACGTTGTTCATTTGTATTATGAAAATAAACAACACTTTTTCTCATGTATGCATCTTATGGCATCAGTCCAGATTCTCAAAAGATGTGTTCTCACCATAACGAGATTTTAGTCATTTACATAAATCATCACATAACATTTCAACCTAAAGAAACTAGGACTAAGGCTCGATAAAGTGAACATCCATTTGAGATAGTCAGCAAAACGAGTCTAAATATCATCAAAAACAGTTTCAAGACTCAACTAGCCTGTTCAAACAAAATACATGACAACCAGACTATTAAACAACGTTATAAGACATGTGATTCAAGCGAAGTGAAGAGGTATAAGGGTAGTAATACATGCAGGCTAGCTTGATGAAGGAGAAGAATACACCTTCTCATACATAAGGAGAGAAGAAGCACACTAAATAAAGATCCAGCTCGCTTGACTGCAAAGACTACACCATGAAGTATCAGAATAAAACAACAAGAAAAAAACTGCATGAGAAAAGGACCCTGTAGAATTTAAGGAGATGGAACAACATATTCTTGTAACAGTCAGGAACCACTTTAATGGAGGATATAGATACTACCAAGAGGGGCGGTGAGGCCCTTATTTGATAACCAATCAGCGTGAGTATTGTTTTCTCTGTATATGTGTTGCAATGGTGGATCATTGAGCTTTGCAAGAAGGTATTTTATTCGACAAATCCACCCTTGCATACCTTTTGGTTGATAGTGAGACCTTCCTGAAATCCCATCTAGGACAATCTTAGCATCTCTGTAGATGTTCACAGATTGAAACTGCAAATTGTAGGCCAACCATAGACCACTCCAAAAAGCTAGAATTTCCGCCTTATTATTTTCAAGATTTATCCATGCACCATATCCACACAAACCCCCCTGTTGAGCCCCATCGAAGAAAACCGCGGGAAGAGATATTGAATAGGGTCGGATAAGGTGTGACAAATCCTTCATAACATAAACTAGAATCGGTTGGGCAGCAATCCAAGCCATAACAAACCCATGGATTTGAGCAATTCACAGGCCTTCCATCAAATATAAAATGATTGTGTGCTAACCATACCTCCCAAAATAAATAGAAGGGAAGAGATTTGGATTCACCTTTGTCCGCTCCCCAGATAGCAAGAGTATTAATGAAATTGTTCGACCGCCACCCCAGATCTATAAGAAAATGTGAAAAGAGGGACCAAATCCCACGTATGACAGGGCAAGACATAAATAAGTGGATAGTCGATTCTCCATGGGCTTGACAAAAAATACACCATCCAGGACCATGCATTCCCCTTTTGTTTAGATTATCCCAGGCCAGTATATGGTCCTTCCAAACTAACCATCCAAAAAGTAAGATTTTATGGGGAATTTTCGAGCACCAATAGACCCAGAATGGAGAAAGATCCTTTTCGCCTATCTGATTACAGATAATTTGATTATAGATGTCCTTCACAACTAACCCATCCCCTTTCATAAACCCATCCCATACTATCTGATCTCTTTCCTGTTGAAATATTAAACCACCCACTTGTAAGCAGGCCACATAGCATTGCCAAGATCCAGCATCTCAGTGATGTAACCTCAGTTGGGTCGCATATTTCCATATCGGACACCCTTGTTTCCATATAGCTATCACCTGTGAGAGATAAAATATGCCCCTATGTGATATTATATGAATGAGCCTATCATCCATATGATGCCCATCACATAGACCCAAAATTCTGTCACTGCCCAAAGCAATTTGATGTCCATTTCCAAAACTCTAGACCAATCGTTCTACAAATAATCCCATAAATTTCTGGAAACTTTTCTAGATGTAAGACTCGCATTTCTTATTTACATATGATTTCATATATATCTACATTAGAGGATCACCATCTAAGTCTTTAAACCGAATGAGAGTAGGCCAGATGCCCTGTCCTTTTAGTGCTCTCCATAAACATTGTATTAAAAGAGAATTCGAAAAGGAACGCACATTCAAAAGACCCCAGCCCCCATATTCCTTAGGAACCAAGATACTTTCGAGCTTGCAGAGAGTGTAATTTTTGCCTTAGAAGCCCTTGTCCATAAAAACTGAGAAATTGCCGCATTGATTAAGGATATTGTGCGAACAAGGAGATAGAAAATGTGTGCCCAATATACAACTAACTACTGTAAGACTGCTTGAACGAGAATATATCTCCCTCCTAATGACAGCCATCTATGAGACCATTTGTGAATTTTGCCCTTAAACGTGTCAACAAGCCACATCCAATCTGTTGTTTTATAACCACATGGCTTCAATTTGAAACCCAGGTAACATATACCCTCCGATATATGCTTGATATGAATCCCAAAAACCCCAGCAATGAAGTTGATCTCATTTACATTTCCTTGTGCGTGAATAAGGAAAGTTTACCTTTGTTGATGTGCAATCTAGAGGTAGCACCGAATCGAAATAGGATGTAATGAAGATAACACTAGTGATTCCTTAGGAGCCTACCAAAGACAAGTAGTGTTACCTATCCACAATGTTGAAAATGCAACAAGATGATGGAGCTTAGTGAAAAGAAGTCGCCTTCACTAAGTGGGCTCGCAGGCTATTTTTGGCGCAAAGTCTATTTTTAGACTATGTCTATTTTTAGACATATGGATCATGGTCTATGAGTTGCAGGATGCTATTTATGGATGTTTGGTCAAGTTGGTAAAAATAGATGGACCTCTATTTTTAGACATTGGGCGGAATCTATTTTTAGACTGCCAGGCTAAAAATAGAACAGTCGAATATTATTAACCCTCAATAATATTTAGACTATAAACATTATCTTATCCTCTTGGAGCACTTCAGTTTGATGCTTGGATGTGGCACATGCAGCTGACAGAAGGAAATACGCTTTTCCTAAGGGTTAGTTGAGCTATTTCATGGTTGACTTCAGTTAGAACTCATGTGGCGGAGTTTGGTGGAGTTGATGAGACAGTTGGTGGAGTTGTGTTCGGTTTAACTTAGTTGAACTAGTTGTATTTAGTCTAACTGATAAATACACTAGTGATGAGTGGTGTGAATTAATTATTAATTAATTCACTAAATATTAACTCATAAATCAACTAAAGAATACATCAGTTAACTGCAATGCATGGACAGTTCAGTGGAGACCAGTGTTAGAGGTGGGTGAAAGGGTGAGTCTACTATCAGTTGTGACTATAGTTGTGCATGGGATTTGCACACACATTGATTGAGATTGCCAATGAGAATTGCACAGTTCAAGACAAGGAGATTCGAACTTGGATCTCTTCATTACTCATCTTGGATTGTGCAGTAGAGGCAGGCAGAATTGTGGAGGAGATTTGAACTTGTGACTTGTTCAGATCACGAGGCTAGACTGTGTGTATGTAACTATTGGAGATGATGCTTGAGTACTTGTGAGGAGTATTGTACTATGATTGTTACATGTTCTCTATCATTATAATATACGGAGAGTTTTGTGGGTTTTTTCAGCTATTAGCTTTCCCCATTACATACTGTGTTATATGTGTGCTTGATTATGTTTTAATGTGCGCATGTGACTGCTTCTATTTTCACAAATTGATGATCAATTGTAGAAGAGGTTATGTATTATGCATGAAGCTTAAATAGTGTGTAATCAGGATAATCTCGGTGAATAATTCAGCTATTATTCAAATTTCTACACACAATGCGTCAACCCACAGAAAATTCAACAAAGGTCAAGCGGGTAAACTTAAAGGTTTTTTTTTTTAAGGATTAAAGTCAAGTGGGCACATGTTTTCATTTGTATTCAAAAGACATTCATAAAGTTATTCTTAAGTATGAGACCATATAATTATTCGTGGAGACACTCTTTTACTGTTTTGGTAATATCGAAAAGTGGCTTAGAATATTATTTTTAGGAGGCGTATAAAGGTTTATAAAGAATTATAAAAGATTTATTTAAATTTTTTTTTTCTAAAGCATTTGTTTTTATATTAAAAAAAGAGTGTAGGTTATGAAAAGTTTCTAAAAGGTTTATGAAGGGTTCTGGTTTTATTTAAAGCAATTGTTGAAAGAAAATTTAAAAAGTGGTTTTATTTGAATAAGAGTTTAGTAAGGGTTTTGAAAATGTGTATTAGTTTAAAAAAAATTCTATTTTATTAAGTATGACAATGTTTTGAGTTCATAAAAATCTCTTTTTATGGTAAGGATAATGAATTTGGTAAAGATTGTTTCTTACGAGGTTCATATTGAAAATAATCTTTTTATTGAGTGATATGGAGAGAAGACTCATGCAATAAGGAAGGAAACCAGAACACAGAAGGTGAAAGATAAGCGAGAGACGCCAGTCATGGGTTGGAAATGACGACTCAAGCTGATCAAATGAAGAGATCGAAAAGAAGAGATAGAGATTGCTGTCATGTTTAGAGAGGTTCAAGGCAAAAATAAGGAATTGAAAAGTCTAGCAGAAGATGGAGAAGAGATCGAGGGTGATTGGTGTAATGTGGATCTACTACAACCTCCTATGTTTATTAGTAAAAATTTTGATTTTTGGATTGTCAAAATGAAAACTTTTCTTAGATGTAAAGAGTTGATCGAGTATCGGTCTAATAAACCATCTGTTGAAGTATGTGATGCTTAGATTTTATAAAACATGCATTAGATGGGAAACTTTTGTGCAATTTAGTAAAAGCTAAATCTTCCTAGGAAGCATGGAATACCATGGAAGTTGAATTTAGTATAAAATAAAGTGATGTGTAGCAACGAATCATGTCACAATATGTTGAAGAATCAATAGATAATTCAGCCGCAAATATGAGAGTAGATGAGAAAGTCTCTGTGAGGAAAACAAATCTTGGAGAATCCCACTAAAAAGTGGATGATGGTCATGAATACTATACAAGTGAAACCCATTTTGCAGACATACATATGGATGAAAAATACATAACAAAGACTGCTGAGAGAGAATTTGAAGCCTTTGTGTGTGAAATAGAGCAAGACCATATTCACGTGGACGGTGAAGATGATGGTGAAACCCATTTTGATGAGACGCATGTGGATGATGATTGCAAAGTGAGATTTGAATTGGTGAATTCAACAGTAACTGATGAGCTTGGTGAAGTTGAATTTTTTAATGAGCATGTGCATGCTCGGTTAGCCCACCATCGGGAGGATGAAAAATATGCTAATGACATTTGTGGTATATATTTTTAAACATGGACTAATTATTGAAATATGGAAAGTGTCATGTTTGATGAAGAAGCGACGGGTTAAGTTGCCACTATAACAAGAAGTTATAAAGAAAAAGTTGGAACTACTCTTGAAGCGTTGCGTGAACTAGCAACAACTGAGTTTGGCATAGATAAAGCTACTAATGGAGAAACAAGTGGTTTAGTGGATCCAACAAATGAAATTGTTGATGGTAACTTTGATGATGAATAATTAATGATGATGAGTGGTTTCACATGATGCAACAGAAAGAACACATTGATATGTTGTTATCTAGTAAAAGATGCCCACTTGTGTATGGAAACCAAGTGGAAGAAAACATGTTTGCAGTACTAGAGGTTGGTAAAGAAGTGGAAGAGAAATAAAAGAAGGTAGAGAAGGAAGAGGAAGATGATAAATCTCTCACTGTAGATAATAATGAAGATGTTTTTTAAATTTATTTTGAGATTGCAGGTAAACATGATAACAATCCAAATAAAAGAGGATGAAGAAACAAATGTAGAAAAGGGCATGCAAGTTTTTGAAGACAAAAAAAGAAAGAATTCAAACAATCTTTTAGCAATGGAGTTAAGAAGATATTAGATATTGGTATCAATAAATATGATAGAAGGAATATCAAGAATATGAAGCGCAAGAAGCATCACAAATTTCACAGTTTGAAGATGAAGAGTTGTGGCAGTAGTCCATGGTTGAACAAATATTTGAAGAGGAATTTGAAGAAGATACGGCTAGATTTTTTTTTTAGAACAAATATAAGAGAACTCAAGGAAAAAGCACAACAACAACAAGTGAGGAAATATGAAGCTTAAAAAAAGAAAACAAAGCTAAGAATTAAGCAGTTTTGAGGGTATAGAATTTGGAAGAAATGAAAGAGAAAATCTAACACTGTAAAAATTTCTTGAGCCAATTTTTTATTGTAAGCCTAGTTGAGACTTAGACAAGTAGACATGTTTACATTATGTTGAGTCATGATTAAATTAAGGGTGAGTCATATGGTAATATTAAAGTAAGAGTGTTGGAAATAGTAATTACTCCCATATTCATGCAATGAATGAAGAGATGTGTTGAGTTAAGTTGAGTCCCATTGTGGTAGATCTGACAAGAAATGTATAGAAATAGAAAATATGCCCAAGAAATAAACACATAGAAGATAAATTTCAGATCTTCATTAATATCCAAACCCTTGAGGTAGGGCAACACCATACATTCACTCCTTAAGGAAGGAGATCACTCCACAAGCCATATGCTTGCCAATACAATAATCCTTGACATCTCTCAATGGAGAGACTCTAGCCTCTATATAGGTTTCATACATGCAATACCATGGGTAGTTACCATGGGTATCTCAATACCATACATCCAATATAATGGGCTTATCACTTTATTCCCTAGCTACATGTGGTCCCTTACATAATGTGGGTTAACCACTTTATTTGTTAACTATGGCCCAATTATTTATCATTCTTATATTATTACATCATATTATTCCCTTGGGTACCTCCCTCTGTACCCTATATTATCCCCCCTAGGTATACTACATTACACCCCCCTTAAACATGTTTCGTCCCCGAAACATAAGAATAACACAAATAATAATATCTACTCAAAAGAGTATTCCACTGGTACCATTCATGTGCATCCAACCATCCTAGAGAAAGGTGAACACTCGATCTAGTCGATGTCTCGCTCGCTTGAGATGGAAGTGGGTTCTGGTGGTTCTTCTGTGTTGATGTGTTGTGGGTGGATCGTCGCACCTCTCTATGTGTCATCCAGGGGTTGTTGTCCTTGTTGCTAATTCGTTGCCACCTTGTTGGTTGTTGTCTTGCTGGGTGATGCGGGTGGTGATATGTTGAAGCTTTAACTGATGGAACATCTTTCATTAATTCCTCCATTATTGGTGATGGAGTGGTGTCAGGTTCTTTTGTTGGTACTTGCTTTGATGTCTGTGTTTGGCTGTCTACCATCAAAGGCTCATCATCTGATGTGTCTGTGTCATTAGAGATTTGCACTTCTTCCTCCCTAGTCTCTCCACGGTTCCTAATGAAAATATCGTGCAATATAATTTTCTTCTTTTTATACCAGAGCTTCATGAATTTCTTTTGCACATTAAAATTGATAGTACCAATGGATTCCATCCAAGGGTGTCCCAAAACAACATCCACAGCAGCCATATCTGAAGCATAAAAATCAAAATGCAACACATACTTATCCATAGAAATCTTCAAATCTTTATAAATTTGAACATCTTCATTATCAACCTGTGTGTTTTCAATATGTTTTGTTGGAACTTGCAATTTTTTAGCCAAATTAACATTGATACAATTATGCTTGCAACTAGGAATGATAGACACAATGATGTTCTCTTTCTGAATACTTCCATGAACCCGTAATATGGAAATATTAGTAGAAAATAAGTCTTTATGGCTCTTACTATCCTTCTTTCCCGCTTGAGACCACTTGTCCAAAAGGACTTTTTCAATTTTTTTCTCGGGAAGTTTCCTCACTGAGCTGTCAAGTGAGGTCCACCATTTATTTGCCTCATCTTTCATATGAAGCCCTATGGAGCATATCCAAGCTTGTCGGTAGTGAGCCTTGTGATATTGTAAAAAATCTTCAATAGTAGGGCCATCATCTTTTCCTGTAAACTTCATCTTGCGAGAATCCATAAAATAAAGTAAGGGTTTTGAAGAAAATCACTTACTTTGGCAAAAATTTAAAATGGACATTACTCGGTCAATATAACTTAGAATCCTTAATATAACCTGTTTTCGAAAATGGAATAGTCATTCTGCATCTAACCATGTTGCTGAAATCCCGATCTAGGCACTCTGGAAACACAGATTTGCGCTGCAACTGCCTCGACGTCACAAAATTTCTGAAAAAATGGCTGATTTTAAATCAGTGATAACTCCCTCATCCGGACTCCGATTTGACCGATTTTTTTTTTGAAATCGGGTGATTTTTCAAGGGAAACTCAGATCTATAATTGGTTGTCTGAAATTTTGCACCAGAATCTACTAAAACGTCAGGAGAGTCGCCGTACAGAAATTTCCGTCAAAAACATTTCTGCCACATAGCTGAATTTAAATCAGCGATATCACCCTCATCCGGACTCCGATTCGACTGATTTTTTTTTTTTTGAAATTGGGTAATTTTCGATAAGGAATCCAGATCTGATATTTATTTCTGAAAATTTTTCACCAAATTTTCCAGATCTGCTCTATAAACTCGCCGCCCAAAAATTTCCTGCAAAAAAATGAAAAAACAAATCTCCAAACTCTGCCCAAGAAAGTGCTCTGATACCACTTGTAGTAGATCTGATAAGAAAATGTATAGAAATAGAAAATATGCCCAAGAAATAACACCATAGAAGATAAAACTTCAGATCTTCATTAATATCAAAACCCTTAAGGTAGGGCAACACCATACATTCACTCCTTAAGGAAGGAGATCACTCCACAAGCCATATGCTTGCCCATAAAATAATCCTTGACATCTCTCAATGGAGATTCTCTAGCCTCTATATAGGTTTCATACATGCAATACCATGGGTAGTTACCATGGGTCTCTCAATACCATACATCCAATACAATGGGCTTATCACTTTATTCCCTAGCTACATGTGGTCTCTTACATAATGTGGGTTAACCACTTTATTTATTAACTATGGCCCAATTATTTATCATTCTTATATTATTACATCATATTATTCCCTTGGGTACCTCCCTCTATACCCTATATTATTCCCCCTAGGTATACTACACCTATATTAGAAGTTGAGTGCGATTTTCCATGAATTAGTTAGCCAAAGAAAAAGAAATTCAAGTTAGAGTTTGCATGATTTTATATTAACTAAGTGTGGTCCTTATATTCCCTTGGTTGGGTCATTGTGAGGTGTGGAAGCTAAGAGGCAAGAAGAGAGGTATTACATAGCTCAGTAGATGGAATGTGAGAAATATTTATGAATAGAGTTTATTTTTTGTGAATTGTGTGTTTTATTTCTTTACCTTTCCATCATGACTTACATCTTGTATGCCAACATTCTCAAAACAGGAAATAGGAAGTTCATGCAGAGGCTAGACAACTTGATAGGACAAACTACTTGCATTGAGTAATATCCACATTCCTATGCAGTGATAGGCCATCAAGTAATATCGACATTGATATGCAATGATGTTTCGACCTATGATATATTGGTATAAAAATTATTATATTCTAATTGTTTTAGAATGTGATCACATATATATCGCATATTGCAATGGATTGGAATCTAAGAATAATTAAAAAATTGGTGAAAATCATAAATAGGGAGGTCGTGCAGAGTTCAAACAACTTCATGGGATTGGCCGCATACCGTAAAGAAATATGTATTATGTATATTATGTAAGGGCAATTTCTATCGAGCCCAATTTTTTTCTTGGACAACAAATTTCTTACCAGAATTAAACGAGGAAATTTAAACAAAAATATGATCATTGGAGTATTTGAATCATTTTTTTGATATTGGAATTGGATTCAACACCATCAAGAATCCTATTGCACCCAAAATCGTAACTCTTAATAGTTGTAACCCCGATTTCCAAAAATTTCAACTAGATTTTATCAAAATCTTTCCATAATTTCCATTATTTTCCAAGTGAAATTGTGATGTTGTTAGATAACTGTTTATTTAAGAAATATTAGTATTTCAATACGAAATTTAGTACTATCGCACATATTTCAATTATTGATGTATCTATGGCTAGACACTGCAACTTTAAATCTTGTTTAAAGCAACATGAATATTAACAATCATTAACATAATTTCGACCTTATGGAATAAGAATATGAAAAAAGATGTAAAAAATAAGGTGCAAATGGTTGGCCTTTAAGTTAAGCAATTTAAAATCCTTCATGTATATTAAATATGATCTTTTCAAATAAATAAAAACCTTAACAATTTAAAATCTCGGATGTATGATGAAGAGAAAATATTATCCATTTAAAATTGTGCGTTTATATAACCAAAACCTTGGATTGATATTGTAAATAAATATACATTTCGTAGTAATAAAGTTACTATTTAATGTTTTCGATTATCATCATATTAAAGTATTATGGTGCTTTACATATTGGTCCCATACGAAAATCGAGGGTAACACTCAAAGTAATAATTTCGCCTCAAATACTAACCAATGCACAAAATGATTACTGAATGAGAATTTAATGTGCCTATCTGTTTCTCATAAATTGGATTTGGATTTTCTTGGTGATAGTTTCTATAAATTTGCAAATAACATCTACTTTGTGATATGATGTGGCCATCAAAGTATAATTTTAATTGTATTTTTAATTATTATAAGTACGCAGAATCTTCACGCGAAGCATAAAGTACAATTAATCAGGTCCCAAATGAAATGAACGACAAAGTTAATTATTTTGTACATGAGAATTACTTAGCGTACTTACTTAATATATAAGAGTCTCTCCATGTAATGTTCTAACTAGAGAGACAGAGTGAAATATCAAAACATGAATTAGCTATAACAAACAAATAAACATGTAATCTAGAAATTCATAAGAACAACAAGTTTAAAATATTCTTGAGCGTAAATAATAGAGTTGAGCCATTTTATTAAATATCCATTGAGAAATGTCTCGGGCGGGGCAGCTCAATTGGTTATCCGAAAAATGTGAAATTGTTGTAACTCGAAAGACCCAAGTTGAAATCCCCCTCTTGTGATCCAAATTGCAGGGAGAAGGACAATTCGTAGCCCCCCAAAGGTTTTCTAGTAGTTACGTGTCACGCGAGGTGCTAGGTTCCTCTGGGTTTATATATATATATATATATATATATATCCAATGAAAAATTGAGTACAAAATATAGTGGAATGCGTGCACCTAGGCTTGCTTAAGCAAACACACAAAACCCAAGTGAGAATGAAGAAAAATCCACACTGAAATGGCTTAGTGGTTGCACACTCTACTAAGAAATTTACTCATGATGTTGCTAGAGGAAAATTGATATTTGGGGGCCTCAAATATGCTCCAAAATTTTTGAAAAATTATGACAATGATCTCCAACCTAGGACCAACAAAACCCAGAAATATTTTGGGCTAATTCCAACCTCCTTGAATTACCTAAAAATCAAGTGAAATTACCCACTTTCGAGCTATGTGTCCCACCATAATATCTATCGTTTCTCCACAGAATTATCCACAAAATAACTGAGAAATCATAGAAATATAGTGCTGAAAGGATTTGTGAAATTCCAGCTATTTCCCAGCATAAGATTGCAGCAATCGCTCCAGTAAAAACATGCTACCTATTGTAGAGATGAAATAGCTCACAAAAATGTACTAAAAGAAATATCCAATCAGCTCCAAGTTTTCTCTCCTAGGATGACACTCTAAGTTCACCGAAAGAAAGTTGGTATTCTCCACTTGGAAATCCTTGTGGTAAATAGAACTGGTTGACTTAGCTCAGCAACTTAAGAAAACATCCCTCAAATTTATAAATGAAATGTGAAAACCAGAATGATGAAAATGAGGCCTCAACCTTCCTTTTATTTTTTCTTTCACTTCCTCATACCATGGTTCGATTTTTCCCATACCATGGTTTGATCCTTCCCATGGTTTGATTTCCATGCTTGGTAATTCCACAACTTAACTTTAAATTTCTTCTTTTCATAATTCCCAATCATTGTCTTTTCTCCAAAGTTTATTAAATATCTCTACAACTTATTTCTCCTAACCTATATATATATATCACTAAAATTTAAAAATTGAGAATTTCCATGTCAAAGTTTTAATTGGGGATATAATAGTCCTCCCCTCCAAAATGTTTCTTTTCCTCAAACAACTATAGTGCTGGATGCTGCAAAAATATTTATCTTTCCGAAGTGGAATCTTCTTCAGGAAAATCCTTCAACTTTACAAGGAATTCTCTAATGGTCGTACTCCTCAGCTTCATTTCCATCTCATGTAATATGGCCTTTGGTGTTAAAATCAAATTCCCCTCATCATCTAATATTGTTAACTCAGTGGCAGTCTTCACTCGTTGTCCCAAGACCTTTTTTAGGAAGGAGACATGTTATACATTATGCACCCTACTTCTTGGTGGAAGATCCAACTCATAAGCTACCTCTCCCACTCCTCAGATCACCTTGTATGGCTCGTAAAAACGAGGTTGACTCTTTTCATCTTTCTTCTGCTTCAGTGTGGATTTCTTGTATGGCTACGATATCACGAAAAAAAATCTCCCACCTCAAAATGTCGCTCTAATCCACCTTTGTCTGCATATAACTTCTGTTGGTTTTGTGCGAGCTACAAGTTATCCTTAAGTGCTCTAAGGATATCTTGGATCTTATGTATCGAATCTTTGGCCCTTGGAGGTCTACTATCTCCAAAAACCATATAAAGCATGAAAGTGTTTCATACCTATGGACATATGATATGTGGTGTTGTAGTGATACTCCCCAAGGTGCAGCCACTTCACCCACGCTCTCTATTGTCTAGTCACATAATTAAGCAGATATCCCTCTGACCACTTATTTACTATATCTGTCTTTCCAGTTTTCTAACGGTGGTAGTTAGTGTTGAGAGTTAGCTCCATGCCAAAAAGGTGACATAACTCTTTCCAAATTCCTCCCGTAAACCTGACATCCCTATCATTGAAAATTGTCTTAGGTAGCCCATGCAATATAGATACCTCCCGTAAAAACAACTCGACTACCTGTGATGTTGAATATAGAGCTAGAATGGTGAAAAAGTGAGCAAATTTTGTTAGCCTATCACCAACCACATAGATGTAGTCTCTCCCCTGTACTGTCGGGGATCCTATAATAAAGTTCACCGATATACTTTCCCACTTACTCTCAGGAATAGGAAGAGGTTCTTGTAACCCGAAGGGATGTGTGTGCTTTCCCTTGTTCCTTTGGCATGCATCACACTCCATGACATGCCTCAGAAAATCCTCCTTAATACGCCACAGAATTATTCTTGTCTTTTCCACCTTCTTTTGCCATGCGTCAAGTCCTGCAGCATCGCTAGAAACAAGCTTAGGAACATCGCTATCGATGAACTCCTTGAGTCCATTATCTTCAAGCACCGCCTCCATCCTATCCTTCCAGGCTATGTAATTCGAGCTATCCTCAAGGGCATACTCCAATCGCAACCCATTGAAAGACATTTCAATGAATACTCAACTGTCGCACTAAGAAATTTCTACAGCAAATTCAATTTGTCCACCAGAACAAGCTCAACAATTTAATCACAATTGCAATCTCCAGTAATCAATACTGCTCTGATACCATGTAGAAATTTATTAATACTGATGTATTACCGAATCCTCCTGATCTAACAATATTTATCTTCTTGCTAAATACAAAATCATTCCACTATTAAACTTGCGGAAATTTAAAACTCAACTGAAAACACATGTGAATAAATTCAATCACACATAACATAGTTGTTTAACGGGAAAGCTTAAAGCTAAAAACCCCAACTATCATATATTATGTATATCAATGGAATCATGTAATAATCTCATACAAAGCTTAGTACATCAAGCTCTCAGTACACACTTTAGAACACACATATATATGTGTATATGTTTCATGGGTTCTGTGTGAAACCAGACTGGAAAAAAGTTGATTGGGTATCCTTTTTGGTTTGGTTGATGACCTTCTACTTTACCCCTTAACTCCATATGTAAACCGGGCTATTTTGGAATTCTCTTGTTACAAGACACAAAAATCAATAATAATAATAAGAAGAAGTTATTTTGACATCCACGAGGCTAAATATAGCCTATGGGACATATTGCTCCTCTATATGGCTCTTGTATTCTGCCCTTTTCCTGTGAAGTTTCACAATACACTCTCTGAGCTTCTCGACAAAGCCTTTGCTGAAAAGAATATCCCAAGAGCTAGCTACCAAAATATATGCATACCTTTCCTTGCTGTCTTTGAAGGCCTCACATTCTAAAATGAAGTGCTTTTTTGTTTCCACTTTTTTGGAAGAGAAAAAAATACATACTCTTTCCTCCCACACTTCTTTTGGCCTTTTCCAGCGCCCTGTTTCACAATGGAGTTGATGCGAATTAGTCCTTAATTGAATGATAAGGATTTTTTCTATCGAAGAAATATTGGCCCCTATGTACACTTTTTGTTGATGATTATGAGAGGGATTAAACTCTTCAATATAATACTTTTTTTTTTCCCTAACTCCTCTCAAGTAGATTTGTGTAACTTATCCATAACAAAAGCTTTTATCTCTTTACTGCTTGTGGGACACATGCTCAAGAAAATGTCCCATTTTCTAAACCATTTGTTATTTTTCCACATCCAAGTCTTTTTTCTTGTGCACAATATGTAATTAAACACAACCTTAGGCCATCTTCCCTCTTCCATTTGCTCAACTTTTTTTAAATACCTTATGACCCGCTTCATAGCTATTGCTTCAATAGGAGCCGCCTCAGTTTCACTTAACAAGATAGCATATGGAAATGTACTTTTAATTTTGAATTTGTTTGTAATCAGACGCTTCTTAATTTTGTCAATTTTTTTCCATTGCATGCCGGATGTACTGCTAGCCCACAGTTCACAGCCGTAGAGAATCAATAAAAGCCCGAAAAGAGTTAGAGTGGTTTTCCAGTCCCATAACTCTTCCTCTCTACACCTATTTTGAAGAGCATAAAATGATTTCCAACCCCCCAAAGTTCTTTTCTTTCTACATCCACCCCAGCTTAGATTTTTGTTGAAGTCAATTCCGAGGTATTTGTAATCTGCAACTTCTTTGAGAATGTTGCCTTCAAAGTAGAACTTATGCTGGTTATGATTTATTTTGTTAGAAAAAACCACTTCTTTTGTTTTGCTGATATTGACTTGCATCCCCACATTTCTACAAAAATTCTCTAGGGAAAGTAAGTGCTCTTGCAAACCAAGAGCAGATTTAACAATTAGAATAAGGTCATCTGCATAACAAACTTGCCCAAATGTATCCCGTCACCCCCTTGAAAATTTAGACACTCTTCAAGTTTGTCAATATATAAACCAAAGAGGGTATGAGACAATGGACAACCTTGTTTGACCTCAATATCGCTTATAAAACTTTCAAAAATGCCTGCTGAAGTTCTAATTTCAACTTTCACCTCTTCGTACAGCCTATGCACAACTGCTCTCAAATGCTGGGGAACCCCAAGTTCCTCCATTCCGTGCCAAAGCTCATCCTTAGGAACCGTGTCAAATGATTTTATGAAATCAACAAAACAACAAAAGACTTCTTCCTTTTTCTCCCACACTTTCTCAATGATATGCCTTAAAGTTATACCATGACCAACTATGGAATTCTTAGGTCTAAAAACCGCTTGTCCTTTAGCACATTTATCTCTTTCTTCTCCCCACTTGCTGATTTTATTCTCTAACATGCTTCCAAATAACTTTGCAAACAAGGGGTTTATCATTATGGTCCTATAGTTGGAGGGGTTATTGACGTCACCGCTCTTAAAAAGAGGTATTGCCAAACTAGTTGTCCATTCAGTGGGGAACCCTTGTTGTATGATGTTGTTGAAATTTTTTGTAATGTGAGGTGCAAGAATTTTTAAGCCCCACTTTAGATACTCTTCTTGGAGTTCAACTAAGTCTTTTGCTTTTCTAGCACCCAACTTCTTGATGCCCATCTCTACCTCTTGCACTGTGAAGAGTTTTGTATCATTGTTGACCAAGGGAGGAAAGCCAACCTTGGGATCCTACTCATAAAATTGTCTTGCATAGTCAAACCATTTAGAAGTTGTAATATTGTTTTCAATTTGCATCTTTCTTTGTTGGAGTTCCTTCCAAAATAATTTGGGATTATTTTTCCCCAGGAAGATTAGTTCTTCTCTTCGGATTATTTTTCCCTAGGAAGATTAGTTATTCTCTCCTCGAAACCATGAAAGCAATCTTTTTCTTTCTTAATATATGTTTGTAAGATTTGAGATTTATCTCATCTTTGTTCGACTCTTTCCACATTCTCCTTGCCTTTTTGCATTCCTCGTCAAACCAAGCATTGTCAGGAAAGCAATTTTTTTTTCAGACTTCTTACTTTTTCCCCCTCTTGCACTCTGCAAGTGTGCTTTGAATTAAATGTGTTAATTCTTGAATATATAGGTCGTGAAATGAGATTTTCTCCTTCTCACAAAGTCTCTCTAGCGCTAATTTGAATGTATTTCAATTTTTCTGGAGTCAAAATAATTATGCCCTTCAGAAAATTTTGTTGAACGCACTAATTTTTTTACCCTAACTGCTTCTTTCCAATCCAAGAGAAGCCTAGATAAATTGGCTTGTGATATGATTTTAAATCCCAAAGCTGATCTCCAATCAAGACTTTATTAATATTCTCACACAAGCTATGTGAACAAATTACATAGTCTACTACACTTTCTCCAGAGTTTTCCCATCTAGTAGAACCATTACAAATGACTAAATCGAAAGCCCTGCATAGAGTAAGCAATTGTTCACCAAAGAGATCGTAGCCCTTGTCCTATGAAATTATTTCCCATTGATGATTACTCTCTTCTGTAAGGGAGATAGGGTCGTGGTCTTCTTTACAGCAAGGAATGCTAGCTTGCTTACTTGTAGTCCTAGCATTGAAATCACCCACTATAATGACTTCACCTAGTTGAGAGTACGTTGCAATATCTGCCTTTAAGGCTACAAAAGGATCTTTGTGGTCAAGCCCTTTACTTTTGTAGATTTTTGAAACCTGTGGCGCAAAATAGCACGCTACAATTCTGATCTGATTTCCATTTTCTGATATTTTTAACCAGGTGAATTATTTATTTGAGTCTTCTTTTTCTAGATGAATAAAACGACCTTATTTTTCTCTCACTAATACCATGACACCCCCATGTCCTTTGCCATTCCCTGCTACCTTGTTCCATACTGCCATCTTCCAGTACCCTTCAAAAAAAGATGTCTTGCATCCTTCATGCTCATTTGTTTCTATGAGGCAAATATGTCTCTATCTTCCACAATAGGCCCTAACCATGTCCTCGTCTCCATGGATAACCTCTGTAGTTCCAACAAACTAAGCTTAAGGAATCCTGGGTATGATTTGATTGCTATTTGTTTTTCCTTGCAAGATTCGCATTTGAATCTTTGTCCTTGTTTTCCCATACTGACCTTGTTTCCTGATTTCCTGTTAAAGAATTTGTTGTCTCTTCTTTATTATCATCTTGTTGCCCTATTTTGGGAGGAGGTCCAAATCACGCTATCACCGCTTTACCCTTATAAATCCATGATTTTTTCCCCCCATCTCTTGCTACTTTAACCTTTGACATTTCCTCCCTCCTTTCCTTTTGTATTCTTATAGTTAAATCTTCTTCTAGAATAAAGAGAGAACCCCTGAAGAGCTGCTTCTTGCTTAGAATGATATCTTTATCACACAAACTAGGCATGATGACTCTTATGGGCTTGACTCTCTCATTGTTAAACTTTCCTACCCTCCATGCTTGACCTATTTGTCCTTGCCATAACAGTGTGTCTTTCAAGAAGTCCCTTGCAAGGTCAAAAGTAGATTCATTTTTCCCATTGTCTTTCACCCCTTTAATAATTATGTTTGTTGCTCTATTTTCCCATAATAAAATAACTAGTCAACACACAATCCGAAGATCCACAACTCAAATTAAATATAGTGCTCTCCACCAAGAAAGTTGGAGTCGACTCTTTTGCTTTTTGGTCAGGAGGTCAACTCTTTTCTCCCTCTATGAGTCTTTACCACTCATCCAATTCTCTCAATCCTGACTAAACTAATGGCCGTTCCTGCAGGGTTAGGATCTTTCCCGTTTTTCTTCCTTGCACTCATTACCTTTAACAACCGACTTCCAACTAGCCACTGGACCCACAATGCAAAGGTTATTTTATTATATAAGGCTTTGCTTAATTAAACATTTTTCGTTATTATTATTTTAAATAATGAAAATAGGATTTCCTTTTGCAAAAATAAATCAAACTTAACATAGTTACTATGTTATGCATACAATGAAATAATGTTTCAAACTACTTTCCTCAAAGAGCATTGCAAAAGTGTCACTATCAACATGGCTTTTGGTGAAATATTGTACTAAGATTTGAAATATACTAGTACTTAATTTTCCATTATATTTATTCTATAATTTAACTTTATAGTTTCAAATTAAAGGGTCTCCATCTCAAATTTTTATTAAATGATATTGATTGTCCATTTTATCTCTAATTTAATATTTTAATTTTTTTAAAATAATATTTTCATATTATTAAAATTTTAGAAGTAAATTGTGAAAAAAAATTATTAGAATTTTTTAACAACATGATTAATTGTACAATTTTTTATTTTTAAAATATTTTCATTAAAATTTTAAAACTAATAAGAATAACAATAGTAAACAATATATTAAAAATAAAATAGATAGGAGTGTGGTTGTGGGAAAGCAATAACAATTAATTACAAATACAAGTGGATTTTTAAATCATGTCAATACTATTTTTTTTAAGCTATTTATGATTTCTCAAATTTTTAACTATGGATGGTTTTTTAATTATTATTAGTTAAGTGAAATTTTTGATTATTTTATAAATATTTAGTGTTTTTAATTAATTGGAAAAAATAAAAAATATATATTAAGATTTATAAATAAGTATTATATATATATATATATATATATATATATATATATATATATATATATATATATATATATGAATGATAAGGTAATATAATTTAATAGTTGTTAATACATTTTATGAAAAACTTTATGTGCCTTGGAAAATGTATATGTTACAGTAAATTGATGGCAAATTATAACAATAAATATTCTTTATAAATTATGCAACATTTTCAATATAATTATTGAAAATAAAAAAATAAATTAATTTTAATAATTTTCAGAATAAATTACATAACATATTTCAATTCTCTTTTCTAATAATTTAATTTAGTAGTCAACTTTCTCACAAATACTGGAACATTTTCAGTGTTATTATTGAAAGTGAAAGATAAAATAATTTCAATGGTTGTTAATAAATCTCATGATTATCCTTCCCAATCCAAATAACAATAGCGAGTCCTTCCAAATGTATGGACATTAGAGTAAACAAAGATGCTTTGTCCTAAGTCGATTTCACGACGGTAGCAAGGCGTTTTTGAAGATCGTTTTCATACGAAAGGATGGAGGAAGAGAATCCCCAAACGAATTTTTCAACCTGAAGTGATGGAGAACATAACCTTTGTTCTCGTTCAACGAATGCAATCTTGTTGTTTCCTTAGAAATTTATGGATTAGCACATAAAGTAGCTACAAATTTCCCAGTTTGTCTCTAGATTTTCTTCCATGCCCTGTTCCCATTGCGTTCGGTTGCACGAGCTTACTTTGTTGCAGTGGAAAAGATGGAATTTACATATGAAATCCTGTGACCAAAGCATGGATAGAACTCCCTGAATGTCTTGAGCATAAATACATAAGATTCAATTTCGTTTCTCTAGCTTTCGATATGTGTGCTACAGGTTGTACTATCATCACGGGAAGAAATTCTACAGTAGACAATGATACAGTGGTTGAGATGTATGATTCCAAGACTCATAAATGGACTCTATTGGAGATCCCTGCAGATGATGTAATTAGGCCTCGAGGAGAGGGAGTATATTCAAATGGAAAATTTCATTGGTTAAATGATGTACATGACGAGCAACGTTTTAGCTTAGCTACTTTTGATGGGTATAAAAGACAATAGATCACAATCGAAGGGCCATTGAGCTTTAGAGTTGAACTGCTATTGAAATGTTACATTCCAGTGCAACATATTATTAAGGTCATTGGTTGTGAAGGACATATATTTGTAGTTTTTTATTATATATGGACCCTAAATGCGGATGAAGCAGAAAGAGAAAAATGGTCAAAATCATTTGAGGATGACTGCGTCAGGACATCTACGGACATTGCAGCAATGTTGCAGTTCGCAGCTACGAAAGGAAAATTGTTGCAGCTAATAGAGTTCGACGAACTAGTGGATATTTCATTATCATAATATAAGGATTCTCTAATTTCAGAGCGCCCCTTTCAAGTAAATAATATTTGGTGGCCACACGACATATAGCTTTCAGATTAATTTTTCCCTGCTCTCTCGTATGTACACTCTTTATTGTGGCTTTGTTTTACATTGCACTGTTGTATAGAAAACTCCTCCGCGATATCTTAGGATGTTTAAAGGTTGTGGGAATTGCTATCGTTTTCGTTAGCATTTAGCACTATGTAGATATTTTGTAACGTTGAAGGTATATTTTGTAATGTTTAAGGTTTGTCTGGTTTATGTCAAAGTTTGAAAGTGGTAGCTATCTATCACAGGGAAGTTTTAGTATTTCACTGCTATATTGTATCAGTTAATTGTGTCACTCTTTTTTGTTGAAGGTTGGGGTACGTGGAATTTAATAAAAAAGGTAAAGAATGTGATGAGTTTATTTTGTATTTTTTTGTGTTATCATGTTGTTTTATATTAAATTTATAGTAATTTAATTTTAAATTTCAATTAAAAAGGATGGAAATTTTACAATACATAATTATTATTGGGTTTCTCACTATGACATTTTGAAAATAGAAAAAGTATATTTTACCAAAAAAAAAAAATATTATGGATAAATTAAATAAATATATAATCATCTTAATAATTTGAAATTATTGATTTTCAATTTAAAATTTATGTCAAGATATTTATTTCTACAAAGGCTTATCATATATTAATTTGCTATTCATGATTTATAATTTTAAATCTATGTCAAGATGGTATTCATAGGCTTATCACATATATTCTCTTAGGTATTTTTCACGATAATTTTTTTTGTTAATTTTAAGCATATATTTTCAAAAAAATGAGTCTTGAGTTTAGGTTGTTTAATCTGTAGAATTTGAATGTTCCAGGGGTTTTCAGGTGTTGAATCCATTTATGCATTCAAAAATGCATTTTAAACAACAACAAAATGACATTCTTTCTTGAAATAATTTTATTTTACTAGAGATGAAAAAGTTAAGAACCTTACAATTAGGAAATTTGTGATTATGCCATTACACATGGAACTATGCAATTTTGTAGTTCATATTTTTTACCAACCTCTTAGTTTTGCTAAAATTAACTTCTCATTCAAAATCTCTTGTATTTATTTCAAATTGCATGTGTTTCAAGATGATGAATGAATGCCCTAGAATAAGAAGATCCATTAAATTAAATGTACATGTTAAGATAATACCTTGCAAAAGAAAAAATATCTTTTTATTAAAAAAGATTGAATTTTTTTATTTTTAATTATTATTTTTCTTTGAACATTTATTATATATTTTTAAAATTAATATAAAATTATATTATTTTGCATGGAAATAAAATATTTTTACCACATTTATTTTTTTTCATATTAAATTGTGAATAAAATTATTGATATATTTTTAATTAAAATTAACTAAACATATATCTTCATTTTTATTTTTTATTATAATTAATATTATTTTTATTTTAAAAAATCATGTATCAATTCAAAACTGAACCTTCTACCCAACAACATATACATTTAAAACAACATATGCATTTAAAATTTGTTTTCAAATAGGTGTCAAGGATGTTTTGTGATATGGGTATGTAAATTTAGCATAACTTTTTTAATGATTATAATTATGTAAATTCTGGGAAATTGAATTAAGTACTAGCTCACTTTTTTAGTGTATTAATTTTTTTGTTTCCATTTTTTGGTTTGTTTATTTTTTAGTTTATTCTTTTGTCCCCATATTTATGTAATGTAGCATGAGATGAGATGAGATGAGTTTAGTTCAATATTTTAAGTAAGTGTGTGAGTTTCTATAAAGTAGTTAGTTATGTAATGTAGGATGAGATGAGATGAGATGAGTTTAGTTCAATATTTTAAGTAAGTGTGTGAGTTTCTATAAAGTAGTTAGTTAAAGAAAAGACAATCCAAGTTTTAAAATATGAATTTTATATAAAGTGTGAAAGTTATGAGGTAAAAAGAGAGACCAGCCACAACTAAATAGAACTAAATAGATGAAATGTGAAAAAAATTATTAATAAAAATTTATTTTATCTGAATTATGTGTTTTCATTTACCTTTCTATCAAATTAATCTCAGAATCAAGAAAAAAGTTACAAAATCTTTCATCAAATTAGTATACGAACCAAGAAAAAGTTACAAAATCTGAAAACCAAAATCAACCTGCAAAATTGCCACAGTATTAAAAGAAAAAGACTTAAATTTTAAATCAACCTGCAAAATTGCCACAGTATTAAAAGAAAAAGACTTAAATTTTAAAGAAATCATAAAGAGGCCATTGTTACATGATTACTAAACAGTGTGACAATCGCGGCTCTAAAACACTAAAGGTGTGACATTTAGGAAAAAGTTACGAAGTAGCAAATTTTGGTTTTCATCGTGGGTGTTACTTATCCACAGTTCGTCCACCCACGGAAAATTCAACAAAGGTCAACCGGGTAATTTTAGAGGTTTAATTTTTTTTCCAAAGGATTAAAGTCAAGTGGGCACACGTTTTCATTTCATTTGTATACAAAAGTCATTCATAAAGTTATTCTGAAGTATGAGACCATATACTTATTCGTGGAGATACTCTTTTAAGTTTGTTTCGGTAATATTGAAAAGTGGCTTAGAATATATTTTTAGGAGGCGTATAAAGGTTTATAAAAAATTATAAAAGATTTATTTAAAAAGTTTTTTTTCTAAAGCGTTTGTTTTTATATTAAAAAAATGAGCGTAGGGTATGAAAAGTTTGGAAAAGGTGCAGGAAGGGGTTTTATTTTATTTAAAGTGATTGTTGAAAGAGAAGTTAAAGCTACTAATGGAGCAACATGGAGCAACAAGTGGTTTAGTGGATCCAAAAAAATAAATTGTTGATGTTAAATTTGATGATGAATAATTATCTGATGATGAGTGGTTTCACATGATGCAATAGAAAAAACACATTGATATGTTGTTATTTAGTGAAAGATGTCCACTTGTGTCTAGAAACCAAGTGGAAGAAAACATGTTTGCAATAACAGAGGTTGGTAAAGAAGTGGAAGAGAAAGAAAAGAAGGTAGAGAAGGAAGAGGAAGGCGAGAAATCTCTCACTATAAAGCATAATGAAAAAAAATTTACATTTCTTTTGAGTGTGCAGGTAAACATGATAACAATCTAGCGAAAAGAGGATGAAGAAACAAATGCAGAAAATGACATGCAAGTTTTTTAAGACAAATAGGAAAGAATTAAAACAATCTTTTAGCAATGGAGTCAAGAAGATATCAGATATTAGTATCAATAAATATGACATAAAGAGGATCAAGAATATGAAGCGCAAGAAGTAGCACAAAGTTCAAAGTTTGAAGATGAAGAGTTGTGGCAGTATTCGATGGTTGAACAAATATTTTAAGAGGAGTTTGTAGAAGATATGACCAGATTCTTTTTTAGAACAAATATAAGAAAAATCAAAGAAAAAACACAGAAGCAACAAGTGAAGAAATATGAAGCTTAAAAAAAGAAAACAAAGCTTAGAATTAAGCAGTTTTGAGGGTATAGAATTTGGAAGAAACGAAAAAAGAAAATCCAACATTGTAAAAATTTCTTGAGTCAATTTTTTATTGTAAGCCTAGTTGAGACTTAGACAATTAGACATGTTTGAATTATGTTGATTCATGATTAAATTAAGGGTGAGTCATATGGTCATAATTAAGGAAGAGTGGTGGAAATAGTAATTACTCGCATATGCATGCAATGCATGAAGAGATGAGTTGAGTTAAGTCGAGTCCCATATTAGAAGTTGAGTGCGTGTTTGCATGAATTACTTAGCTAGAGAAAAGGAAAGTAAAGTTAGATTTTGCATGATTCAATATTAAGTAAGTGTGGTCCTTATATACCCTTGGTTGGGTCATTGTGAGGTGTGAAAGCTAAGAGGCAAGAAGAGAGGTATTCCATAGTTCGGCAAATGGAATGTGAGAAAGATTTATGAATAGAAGTTTATTTTTTGTGAATTGTTTGTTTTATTGCTTTGCCTTTCCACCATGACTTACATCTCGTACGCCAACATTCTCAAAAAAGGAAATAGGAATTTCATGCAGAGGTCAAAGAAATTGATAGGACAAAATACTTGTATTGAGTAATATCCACATTCCTATGCAGTGATAGGCCAACGAGTAATATCCACATTGATATGCAATGGTGTTACAACCTATGATATATTGGTATATAAATATTATATTATAATTGTTTTAAAATGTGATCACATATATATCGCATATTGCAAGGGATTGGAATCTAAGAAGAATTAAAAATTGGTGAAAATCAGAAATAGGGAGGCCATGTAGAGTTCAAACAACTTCACGGGACTCACCACATACCGTAAATAAATATGTATTAGGTGTATTATGCATCTACATTTTCTATCAAGCCCATATTTTTTCTTGGACAACAAATTTATTACCAGAATTAAACGAGGAAATTTAAACAAAATATGATCGTTGGAGTGTTTGAATCATATTTTTGATATTGGAAATGGATTCAATACCATTAAGAATCCTATGGCACCCAAAATCGTAAAGTTTAATAGTTGTAACCCCGATTTCCAAAAAATTCAACTAGATTTTGTCAAACTATTTCCATAATTTCCATTATTTTTCTGGTGAAATTGCGATGTCATTAGATTACTGTTTATTTAAGAAATATTAGTATTCCTATGCGACATTTAGTACTATCACACATATTTCAATTATAATGTATTTATGACCAGATACTACAACATTAAACGATTTTTAAAGCAACATGAATATTGACATTCATTAACATAGCTTAGACCTCAGGGAATAAGAATATGAAGAAAATAATAATAATAATAAGGTGCAAATGGTTAGCCTTTAAGTTAAGCAATTTAAAATCCTTCATGTATATTAAATAGGATCTTTGCAAATAAATAAAAACCTTAATAGTTTAAAATCTGGAATGTATGATGAAGAGAAAATATTATCCATTTAAAATTATGCATTTATATGACCAAGACCTTGGATTGACATTGTAAAAAAATATGTATTTCGTGTAATAGAGTTACTATTTGTAGAAATTATATAACTTATGTGTTATATGTCTAAGATTCTCGTGATCTCACACTATTTTAACTTCATGAAAAATACAGAATCTATTCCACCATTGATCATCACATGCGGAAATTAAATCAATTGCAATGCACACATGAAACAATAAAAATTCACACACATTAACACAGTTGTTTAACGGGAAAGCCTGAAGCTGAAAACCCCAACTATCTGTATATAATATATGTCATAGAGATCATGTAAAAATCTTCATACAAAGTTGAACATGTCAAGCTCTCAGTACAATACAAGATTCGCTACACACCAATCAAGCCCGATCTTGCAAATCCATGCACCGATCTTTGCCACCTGCTAGCCTGCCTCTATTGCGCAATCCCTGCTGAAGAATGGCTCTGAATGAGTTCGAATTCACTAAGCTTGCACTGCGCAATCCTCATTGGCATCTCCACTGAGTGTTGGATGCAATCAATGCATCACTATAGTCATAACTGATAGTCACACTTGCTCTTTCACCTACCTCTCCACTGGTCTCCACTGAAACTACCATGCACTGTAGTTAACTGATGTATTATTCAGTTGATTAATGAGTTAATGTTTAGTGAATTAATTAACTAATTAATTCACACCACTCTCACTAGTGTATCAATCAGTTAGACTAGATACAACTAGCTCAACTGAGTCTAACTGAGTTAAACTGAATACAACTCCACCAACTACTTCTATAACTCCACCAAACTCTATTACATGAGTTCTAATTGAAGTCCTCATGCATTAGCTCCAGTAAACCCTCAGGAATAGTGTAATTCCTTCTGTCAGCTGTTGTGCCACATCTATGCACTTAACTGAAGTGCTTGAAGAGAATAAGATAATGTTTAGAGTCCAAATATTATTAAGAGCTAATAATATTTGACATATCTATTTTTAGACTGGCAATCTAAAAATAGATTCGGCCCAATATGTCTAAAAATAGAAGTCCATCTATTTTTCCAACTTGACCAACCATCCAAAAATAGCATCCTGCAACTCATAGAATATGATCGACATGTCTAAAAATAGACTTTGCACCAAAAATAGCCTGCGGGCCCACTTAGGAAGGCAACTCTTTTCACTAAGCTCATCATCTTGTTAAATCTCAACACTATTTAATTTTTTCCATTATAGACATATCAAATAATTATGATGCTTTACATATTAGTGCCAGACGAAAATCTAGGTTAACACTCGAAGCGCCTCAAATACTAACCAATCCACAAAATGATTACTGAATGAGAATTTAATGTTCCTATTTGTTTCTCATAAATTGGATTTGAATTTGCTTGGTGATAGCTTCTATAAATTTTCAAACACCACCTACTTTATGATATGATATGGCCATCAAAGTATAATTTTAACTGTATTTTTAATTACTATAAGCACACAAAATCTTCGCTGGAAGTAGAAAGTACAATAGCTCAAGTCCCAAATGAAATGAATGACAAAGTTAATTTTTTCTTGCACGAGAATTTCTTAGTGTACTTGCTTAATATATAAGAGTATTTCCATGTAATGTTCTAACTAGAGAAATACAATAACTCAAGTCCCAAATGAAATGAATGACAAAGTTAATTATTTTTTGCACGAGAATTTCTTAGCGTACTTGCTTAATATATAAGAGTCTTTCCATGTAATGTTATAACAAATACAGTGAAATATCAAAACATGAACTAGCTACAACAAAAAAATAAACATGCAATCTAAAACTCAACAAGAACAACAAGTTTAGAACATTCTTGAGCATAAATAATAGAGTTGAGTAATTTTATTAAATATCCAACAAGAAGTTGAGTATAAAATATAGTAGAATGTGTGCACATAGGCTTGCTTAAACAAGCACACAAAACCCAGGTGAGAATGAAGAAAACTCCACGTTGAAATAGCTTACTGGTTGCACACTCTACTAAGAAATTTACGGATGATACTGCTACAGGAAAACTGGTATTTGAGGCCTCAAATATGCTCCAAAATTTTTGAAAAATTAGGACAATAATCTCCAATCTAGGACCAACAAAACCCAAAAATATTTTGGGCTATTTCCAACCTCTCGAAATTAACCAAAAGTCAAGTGAAATTACCCACTGCTCAGCTCTGCGTCCCCAGAAAATCTGTGTTGCTACACAAAAATAACTAAGAAATCACTGAAAGATAGCGCTAAAAAGATAGAGTGAAATTCGAGCTATTTTATTAAAATAGATATATTTATATGTTAAATAACATTGTTTTTATATTATAAAATAATTTTATTATAATAGATATATTTATCTTGTTTAATAAGTATATAGATAAATTTATGAGAAAAGTGTTATAAGTTTTACAATACAATATTATAAAGTAATGTTAGGTAAATTATTCTTGTTATTGTAGTTATTTATTAGGTGAGGAGAAATACAATGATATTCAATATTTTTTTTATTATAAAATATTATAATGATATAATTATTGACATGTTCGTAAATGAAAAAGTTTGTGAAAATTATATTATACATACTTTTAGTTAAGACAATCTTGTTCTCAATTAACTTTATCTCTTTACCGAGGGTTGGGATCTCCAATTAGTGCTTATTGTTTCTAATTTACCTTATTCTAATCACACACATTATCCATCACCAATTATTCTAGAAATTTTTATTTTATTTTATTTTAATTTTTTTTCTAGGATCCTTAGTTAGTTTTTCTTGTTGCTAATTTACTTCATTCTAATTTACCTTATTATGATTTTTTTTTTAATAAATTAAATGATACTCATTGTTAGGGTGCTATAAATTTATAGGGTTATTTGATTATAGCTGTTGATTATTATATTTCATATGTTGCAAATAGTATTTCATATTGTAAATTATTTCCAAAAAAGGACGAAACCTTAAGAAAAATAAAAAAATATGCTTGCAAGTCGAAATGCAGCATTAGAGGATAATTAAGTATGTTTAGATTAAATTAATCATGTCATTTAAATGCGATCAAATAAAGAGTAATAAGGCTTTGGTACTATAGTTTGATTTTATTATAAAGTTGAAAGAGACAAAAGGCTTTTGTGGTATTTGGTTAAGTGGCGCGCCCCTATTTGTTGTTCGATCATCACCTCGTTAGATCAAAGGCTAATAACATTTTCCGGCTCTCTTTCCCATTCTAGATTTATCTGCGGAGGGGGGGTCCGAAAAGGTGGTTTCACTCACCCCAGTCCCACGCGACGTGTCAACCCTGCATTATTTCACACCCCCCCGCTTCTCAATACCATATAACACTCCCACCCCCCTCCAAAAACAGTTTTCGCTCCTCCCGCATGATCCCGCTACTGCTTACCGGTCCATTACCGCCTTTATTTTGCATTGACACATCAACTACTTCTTCCAATCATGTACCTCCACATCATTCCACACCTCCATGTCACCTCCTGCCTCCATGTCATATGTTTGTTTCATGCTCAGTTAAAACTATGTTTTTTCCTTATACAACACAATAATTTTAAACATTCTTTAAAAACAACTGAGAACGAATTTTCAAAAAATAAAAGAGGTTTCTGTTTATAAAATCCTCATATACAAAAACCTCCCTCCTTTTTCTAACACATCGTATGGTTTTGGAGATTCAAAGGAATCTTTGCAGGCATATTTTTCCTATTTTTCCTGTTTTTAGTCAGTATTTTCAAACACGGTTTTCACACAGGTGGAAACTCATTTTAAAAAACTTAAAGAGGTTTTTGTTTCTAACATCCGTATCTACAAAAACCTCTCTCCATTTTTCCACAAACATTATGGTTTGGGAAATTTGAAATATTCTTTGAAGGCACATTTTCCAGAAATGTCCTATTTAGTCATAATTTTTCCAAATAGATTGTGGCCAATCAGAAAGGAATATTCAGAAAATGGAGGAGGTTTGTGTTCCTAAGATGCCAAAATACAAAATTTTATCTCACTTTTTACATAGGTATTACAGAATGAGAGATACATTCACATATTCACAGTCTATTTTTCTGATTGTGCAAAGTCCTGTTTTAGACGTCTTTTTGCAGAGAATATTATGAATAACTAAAGCAAAATTTTGGGAAACTAGGAGAGGTTTATCTCAAAATCATGTTGACATACAATAAAATATTTCACTTTTTACATATCTATCTCAGATTGAGATATTCAAAGGGATAATTGGACCCTATTTGTTATAAATTCTAGAGGAAAAAGCTCAAAGACAGTCAGTGACTTGGAGGCCACCTCGTCAAATAAAAGTGGCTATAAAATTCGAATTGCTCTTATTTGTCACCATAAATTCACAAAGATAGTGCCAAGTAGATTTATTAGTTTTGAATGTCCTACATTTCAATTCTATTTGTGTAACTCAGTTAGAGATATTTGGAATAAATCGTGATATTTTTTCAAGATATTTTAGTTTATAAGTTGTATAAATACTTCATCATTTGAAGTAATAGATATTGGGATTTGTAATGAGGAAGACTACCATTCATTGTAAATTTGATCACTAAGTTCAAGTGACCTCATCAATAATACAAGGAAATTCTTCACAGGATTTATGTGGTGTACGAATTGGTGATGTTTTTCTTTTGTTCATGTGTTTATTCATTGTTTTCTTTCTCTGTCATTTCTTAAAAACTTAATTACATAAAAGAAACTGTGATGAATAAGATTTGTTGTAGAGAGCACCCTATTCTAGTTGTATGTAATTTATATGTTTTCTGCTGAAGTCAAATTAAGTAATTCTTAATTGCTCCTTAGTTTCTATTAAACCTTTCATTTCTTTGTTTCATATCACCTTAGATTCTAAGAGATCCAACTAGTGCAACCTAGCTTGCCCTGCGAAAATCATTTAAAGTTTGATGTCGATCCAGTTAGCTCTTCTGACTCCATTGCCTAATGTCCTTCCCTTGTTATTCCAACCAAAAAAAAATCAAAAATCAAACTTTGAGTCGATTAACTAGCCTAAAATTCACATAAAACATAACTAAATTTTACAGAGAGATCCCTCTCTGAAGCTGGCAGCGCTAGATCCCAACTTCCAAAATGGTTTTTATGTTACCTCTGAGGTTTTTTCTTCAGCCTTGAAATTACAGAGTGCTAACATAGTGGTGACCATACTAGGGAATCATATTTTATCTTCCTAAGATAAGTGTATAAGTTCTAGATCTAATAACTGATGGTGGACAGTGATCAGACACAAGAAGGCTGAATCATTCACATGGCGACTCCATGTTCAAAGTATCCAGAGCTTCAAAGTTTTCTAGGTGACTCCATTGTCAAAGAATCTAGGTTTTAGAGCATTCACGATGACTCCATTGCACGTTAATAAAATTTCTTGCAGAACAAGATGAAATGGTATGTGGAAAAACTTCTATCTTGTGAAGTTTTAAAAGAATTTAGGAATAAGTTAGTAGAGTTTCAAATTGATGAAGATTTTTTAGCAGTCATGTTTCGTTGTTTGAAATCAAGCAAATTTTCTCCTGAAGGTAAAATTTGTTTTCGTGAGTTAATTGTTGAAAAATTTGAGGACATTGAACTTTTGGATTTTCATATTGAGTCATATAATTTCCAAGATCCTAAAAAATTCTTGGAAAATATTCCTTCTCGAAATCAAGAGGAGATTATATTTCCTTTTGATTTGGAGATTGATGAGAATTATGTTTTCAAGTATAAGACTGAAACTGTAGAATTAGAATCAGGGTTTAAACTTGAGGGTACAACTGATGAAATCATCCATGATCGACTGGTCATTGAAGACCTGAAAGCTAACGTAATAAATAATGATTTTATTGATCCTATAGTAGATTACATGGAGGTTCTTTTCAACTTAAATTTTCAACCATGTTTTCACTATAAGGACCAGATCCATCATTAGTTGCCATCACATGTTAGAACTTTTACTTTGTGGACAAATAGTCAGGTTGTCTTTTGGATTATGCTAACAAGTAGTTAAGTAGTGCAATTGTTTTAGAAACTACTTGACTGGCTTCATTGGAATTTTTGTATTACTTGATTTAGCATGATTTTCAAGAGTATAGGGTAGGTAGCAGTGTGCAAATAAGCTCAGTGCTTTGAGCATTTTTCCGAGCATTCTTTCGAGTTTCAGTTTCAAATTGCATTTCATATTTCAGTTGGCGGAAATTTTTTGATTTGAGTTTCATATTTTCAGTCAGAGATTTTATGGCAGAGCATGTTGTAGGCTTGGGATCAATGCAATGGATCAGGCTACTAGTCCACAGTGTTCTTGGTGCCTCACAAGGAGAGTGTCATCCCCAACTGGAGCCTATGTTAGGGTCCTATATATTTTTATTTGGTTACTTGATTATAGTTGATGATTATTATATTTCAGATGTTGCAAATATATTCCGTATTGTAAATTATTTCCAAATATGGTCAAAACCTTAAGAAAAATAAAAAAAATATGCTTGCAAGTTGAAATGCAGCATTAGAGGATAATTAAGTATGTTTAGATTAAATTAATCACATCATTTAAATGTGATTAAATAAAGTGTAATAAGGCTTTGGTAAAATAGTTTGATTTTATTATAAATTTGAAAGCGACAAAAGGCTTTTGTTATATCTGGTTAAGTGACGCGCTCCTATTCGTTGTCTGATCATCACCTCGTCTGATCAATGACTAATAACGCTTTTCGACACCCCTTACCCATTCTAGATTTATCTATGGAGGGGGGATCTGAAAAGGTGGTTTCACTCACCCGGGTCCTACGCGATGTGTCAGCCCTACATTGTCCACCAACGCCCCCCTTAATACCATATACAACTCCTACCCCCCTTCGAAAATGATTTTCGCTCCTCCTGTCTGATCCTCCTCTTGCTTACCAGTCTATTACCGCACCTTCCTTTTGCGCTCACACATCAAATATTTCTACCAATCATGTGCCTCCACATCATCCCCTACCTCCATGTCACCTCCCACCTCCACATCATATGTTCGTTTCATAGTCAGTTAAAACTATGTTTTTTCCCTATATAACACAGTAATTTTGAACATGGTTTACAAACAACTGAGAATGAATTGTCAAAAATTGAAAGATGTGTTTTTTGATAACATCCTAATATACAAAAACCTCCCTCAGTTTTCTAACAGTTGTTATGGATTGGGATATTCGAAGGAATCTTTGCAGGGATATTTTCCTAATTTTTCGTGTTTTTAGTCAGTATTGTCAAACACAGTTTTGGTGGAAATGCATTTAAAAAAAATAAAAGAGGTTTTTTTTTCTAACATATGTATGTACAAAAACCTCTCTATGATTTTACACAAACATTATGGTTTGAGAAATTTGAAATATTCTTTGAATTTACATTTTCTAGAAATGTCATGTTTAGGCATACTTTTTCCAAATAGATTGTGGCCAATCATAAATGAATCTTGAAAAAATGGAGGAGATTTATGTTCCTAAGATTCCAAACTACAAAAAAATATCTCACGTTTTACACAGGTATTACAAAATGAGAGATACATTCACATATTCACAGTCTATTTTTCTGATTGTGTAAAGTCTTGTTTTAGACATCTTTTTACAGAGAATATTGTGAACAATTGGAGCATAAATTTTGGAAATGGGGAGAGTTTTATCTCAAAAACTTCTTGATATACAATAACCTCTTTCACGTTTTACATAGCTATCTTATATTGAGATATTCAAAGGGGTAACTGGACCCTATTTTTTAGAAATTCGGGAGGAAAAAACTCAAAGACAGTTAGTGACATGGAGGCCACCTCATCAGATAAGAGTTGCTATCAAATTCGAATTTCTCTTCTTTTTCACCAACAATCCACAAAGATAGTGCCAAGTAGATTCATTAGTTTTGAATGTCCTACATTTCAGTTCTATTTGTGTAACACAATTAGAGATATTTGTAATAAATATTGATTTTTTTTCAAGATATTTTAGTTTAGAAGTTGTATAAATACTTCATCATTTGAAGTAATAAATGTTGGGATTTGTAATGAGGAAGAATACCATTCATTTTAAAGATGTTCACTGAGTTCCAGTGACCTCATCAATAAATAATACAATGGAATTCTTCACAGGATTCATGTGGTGTACGAATTGGTGATGTTTTTCTTCTGTTCATGTGTTTATTCATTGTTTTATTTTTCCCATCAATAATACAAGGATCCAGTTAGCTCTTCTGACTTTATTAACTAATGGCCTTTCCTTGCTGCTCCAACTAAAACAATTCAAAAATCAAACTCTTCGCCCATTAACTAGCATAAAATTCACATAAAACATAGCTTAATTTTACAAAGAGATCCCTCTTTGAAGCTGGAAAGGCTAGATCTTAGCTTCCAAAGTGGTTTTGATGTTACCTCAGATATTTTTTCTTCAACCTTGAAATTACAGAGTGCTAACACTCATAAGAGAGATATTTTTAGTGGTTGAAGTTATAGCTGTGTTTCCTACAAATATAAATATATGATACATCCCACAAAAAACAATTTAAAAATCAAATCGTTTTTAATTGGAAGTTGGGAGAAATAGAAAACATGCAAAAGAAAACCATCAAGATTTTGTGAGGCTTGACTCTAACTATCAACTTATAATTCATCTATATTTATATGGAAGCTTGATCATTTTCTGTCTGCATCAATGATGGGCAACACGACTCCAAGTCACTCCTCCAGTACAACGGACGAAAACGAGTGTTGATGTACCTCTGAAATTATTACATACCTGTAAATATATTTTTGTAGACATTTTAAAAAATTAAAAAATCCGATAAAAATGATTCATCCACTCAAGAAAAACCAGTCGTTGGTTGTTTGATGAGTCAACAAGAATAGAAAGTGGTAGTGAGCATCTCATCATTATCGGTCTGCAAAAGAATGAATTCTAAAATTGATGTCGTTGTAGGCTGGTAATCTATCCATAATCCTTCTATAACCGTTGTTGGATCTTTGACACTCATTGTAAGTAGTTCTAGTCTATCGAGGCTACTACTCGCGAGAGATCTCAGCCAAATCTTAGCTCTCTCTCATACATGAAATTTTGCCTCACTTTCGCCTAAATTCCTGTAATCTCCACCTCCAAAGAGCTTCTGAACTCATCTCTGATTTGAGACATGGGAGAACACTGCAACAAGGCCTTGGTGTTGTAGAGGATCACCTTCTGTGCACCGTTCATGTCACCAGGGTTCGAGCCTCGATGATGGCCTCCTTGGTGCGCAATCTATTCTTATGTTGTGCTTCTCGACCTCGAGGTTGACAGGGCTGAGGGACATTCCAGAAGGAACACAATTGTTTTGAAAAATTTTAAAATTTCAGGATGCCCCTCTCGATTTGACAAGAAAGAGCAAATGGATGACTATGATGCATCATGTATGGTGTGTAACACCACCCACTTAACATTACCGATGGGGTCGTTAGCAAATGGACAGAGGCAGACATTTCCTGAGATTGGAAGGGTAGTCGGAGAGTGCGTAGGTTTGAGGTCTCCAAATATTCGCATGTTTAGCCTACTCCAAGATTTAATGTTCTGTTGTCTGATATATTGGTAATATAAATTATCTTATTAGTCCCTGCCAGCATGCAAGGGACTATAGTAATTGATATGTTTCACTAGTATTAATCGCCTTGAAAATTTTCAGTGTTAAACCCAAATTTTTTGGCATAATTTCCCTTTCTTCTTTCTCAATATCCTATCAATTACTCGCACGATGATTTCTAGCCAATGAATGTTTTTGTGGTATTATTGGCCTCTTCCCGAGGAAGAGGATTCAATTTCTTAGGCTAAAAAGAAATAGAAGCTAAAAATATTGTTATAGGAATTCATGGTCGACTAATGCTAGCATTAATCAACTAGCATTAGATGTTTGGGAGCTCATTAAATTTGGATCAACTGGTCGCTTATTAAATTCCTATGCGATGTTATTTTAGCAACCCAAATTCTATAATTCCTAGTTAAAATAAGTGGTGCATGTTATTTCAGTGCTAGGTGGTGCCAAGTGTTACAGTGTCTACAATGGCCGTGTCTGTGCAGGCTTCTCCCACAGTTGCTAATACCCTGTTTATCCCTTATCTCATGTTTGAAGCTATGTTCAAATAGCGAGGCTACAACTCTCAACTAAATTTTAATTGGGTCTCCTAACATTATTCTTTAGACGGAAGCGACAGCCCCTAGATTTTTCATGCTAAGATTATGTTGCGCACAGTTCTGCAAATATTATGTTGCACACGGTTTTGCAAGTCCTTGTTTGCCGAGATTATGTTGCATCCATGGAATTGAGACGACCCCTTCAGATTTAATATGGGAAGATCCACTTACCTTTAGTGTCATGACTGCATCCCAACAGCGGGTTGTGACTGCATCCACAGCAACGACTTCCTTCTCGCGGCTTAGAGTGAACAACTTATTTCTGGCAAGCTTCCAGGTGACTATTGAATGTCTGTATTTTTTTGTGAATTTTCTTTGACCATAGATTACGAGGAAACGAAAGGGAAAAAAATCGTGAAAGTTCTCAAGCATGAGCCGCTAAGAAGACTTTGTCCGGTCATACCGATAATCTGACTCATGAACAATGGCGTGAAAGGTACAACCCTTTCCCTCTATTATTTCCTTTTTTAATGAGATTTACTACACCAAGTTAGGGTAAATGTACACCTCCCATTCTGTCGATTTGGCCAGTCATTCGTTTCTTCACCATTCTTGGGAAGGCGCTGCAACCCTAAGGAGAATTTGTCTTTTCTTCAGACTTCTCAGAAGGGCTATGGCAGTGATGCCCAGGTACACATTTTCTCTCCATAATACGGTTTACGAAGGTTTAATGTTTTGTTCATTCGGTTTACTTGGCTCAGAACTGATTTCATTTGCTATAATGACAGGGTTGTAGACCTTAGAAGCTGGAACTTCTTCAGTCCTTTTCATTCTTCATTGAGCTTGCATGGTTCTAGAGGTAAGGTTCGAGTACTCTGCTCCCAGAAAATATTGAAACAAAATAAAGCCAACACTAACTGAAATTAATCTAAAGGCCCAAATATAAATCTACCTTTAGTCCATTTCCCCCTTTAGAGACAAACTTCTTTTTTGATTATTGAGTTACTGTTAATCTTTCATTTACAGACAAAAATTGATAGAGCTATTACATGATACATTCAATTATTGAGTTACTGTTAATATTTCATTTACAGAAAAAAAACTGATAAAGCTATTACATAATACAATGGAGTGTGAAAGAGAAACAAGAAATAATAAATCTCAATACTGTATTTGAAAGACCCTTAAAGAGTAAATATCAAAGATTTCATCTATGCAACATTAGTATTAATCTTTGCAAACCCAAAAATATTAACTAGAACATTTGAGGATATATGAAAACAAACAAATAAATTAACAAATAAGCTATCCTGTATATTCATTGAAAAAACAATAAATGATTTGAATAAAACATTGCCATTATCCTCTTCGTATGAACAATACAGGCCACTCACTATGGTTACAATAAAATAAATTGAATTAATAATCTGCATTGTTTAAACAAAGGAAAACCCAAATTTTGTAACTAAACCCTCCGATTTCGGCATTGTTCCATAACTGTGGATGACCAAATTTTTAACCACTTTTCATTTCGAAATATCTGCATTCT
This sequence comes from Pinus albicaulis, assembly GCA_034641835.2. Classification (NCBI taxonomy): domain Eukaryota; kingdom Viridiplantae; phylum Streptophyta; class Pinopsida; order Pinales; family Pinaceae; genus Pinus; species Pinus albicaulis. The sequence goes on from MU968389.1 coordinate 1,662,157, forward strand.
TACAAGATTGTATTGTTTAATATATGCATTCTTACAAAATAGTGGATGGCCAAATTTTTAAAAACTTTTCATTTAGGAATATCTGCATTCTTACAAGATTGTACTGTTTAATACCTGCATTCTTACAATATTGTATTGTTTATTATCTGCATTGTTACAGTCAACATTGTTCCAAAACTGTGGATTGCGGAGCTCAAGTACTACTTCAAAACCTTGGCTTCTGGACAGGCAAATAACCAAGCAAACAGGCCTCCAAACAATCTCTGCCAAACAATTTAAGATGGTGTTTTACAACCACGTGTTCTGCATGCAAACGAAACCTTAGCGTGTCAATCCATGTCCATATTTAATTTTATTCATTATTTACATTAATTTTTTTATTATTTTTTATAAAAATACCTTACACGTATCTCGGCTTTATGGGAAGGAAAATAAGCACCCGCTCCATGAGATGCCATAAAAGCATCCAACTTTCCATTTTTCTAAACAAGAAATTACAACTAGCATATACTTTATAATATAATCTGTTTGTTTATCTTGTTTTTGTTCTACTGGTTGCTTGGTAAAAAAAATTATTTATCTTGCTTTTATTCTACTGGGCCTGTAAAGACATGTTTTACACTTGAGGCAGGGACTTGCTGAGTCAGCGGCCATCCTTGTTTTAATTGTTTTATAATGCGACCACCTATATTTAGGGTATTTCAAGGGAACATAATTTGAGAAGAATACTAGAGAGGGTGAAAACCCGAAATAAGTTCATGTAGAGTTCGGACAGCTTGATGGGACGGTGTATATGGTAGCTAAACATGTATTAAGTGTATAATAGTAAATAATAATGGCGTTGCTATACTCCTATGGTCTGTGAGTCATTAGATTTTAATTACCATATATCTATGACCATATTTTAATTACCACACATCCATACTATAAATATCACAACAAGTGTTGTATAACAATCGTTAATATTTCCCGGATGTGGGTGACACGCTTGACACATGTGGACAGCAAAGCCCAATGCATGTGGATTGTGGAGATCCTCCTAGCAATCCTCCATTGGCTGTGGATCCAATTACAGCTAATGTCTCGCACGATCCTCGCAGAAACATCGATCACACAGACTAGACAGGCCTGGTGTCACCTAACCCGGACCATCACCTCACCCTTACCTCCATTAATGGCCATCCTGCATAATCAATTTTGCAACCTCGCTTACCCCTCTGCGTCTACCTATCAGCTCAAGCCTCACACGCTGATCACTCATAGCCTCTCTGACATGCCTCATCCGCATTCCTATATATCCTCCCACTCTCGGCCCCTTCCCTCCATCATCTGCTCTCTGCTGCATTTAGCTCTCCTGATTTGGAAGCTTGCTGAAACCAATTAGCTGTGCATTCCAATTCCTAGAGTGACACTGCCTAGATCCCATCTGCCTGGTGCATCGCAACCTGCGCATCTGACCCCCAGTATCTGTAGTTTTTCTGGCCCCTGTGCTTCCCTTGCCATCCCTCCCAAGTGCGCAATGGCTCCTAGGTTGCGCCAACACACCATCTGGGGTGGTCAACGAGGGGCTCTCCCAAGCCGCTACCATCGCAGTGAGGATAATTGCTTCGAATGGCTTGAGAGCTCCTCGACAATCTCCCCTGCTAGCCATCCTTTTGGTCCTGAGCAGTGCGCAGACTCCTCTAGGAGCCCGACGACAAGAGAAAGATGTGGTGCGTGGAGGTCCACCTCCACCTCTAGGGCCCCCTCTCCGCAGAGCATCTCGGCCCCTCCGAACAGCCCTGCGCAAGCTGATGAAGATTCAGATATTTGGATCATGGATTCCGACGGTGTTTGGACGAAGGTTCCAAATGGAGTAGATCTGGACTCTCCCATCGTCTGCGCTCCGTCAAATCTCCCCGTTCGCATTGCTACTGAAATGGAAACTGCCAAGGAAAAAGCCATCGCGCAGGTTCCTGCCTGTGCCATCCTTGAGGAAGCTCCCCAATGCAGTGATGATGAGGACACATAATGTTTGTGTTCTTGTTCAGTTCCTTTTTGCTTTTTGTCATGTGTGCCCACTGGGCCACTCTGTCATGTCTTTCTCTCATGCTCCTAAATGTATCAGTGCACAGTCTTTTTTTCTCACAAGTTTCGTCTGGGCCAGCCCCCTCCCTCACAGCAGCCCAAAATCAGTATAACAAAGGCATGGATTGGTTAAGCACAACTTACCAACCCAACCTGTAAACTATGTACTTATATGTTTTTAAATTAATAGATTAGCGCAACTTACCTAAATAAAAAACAATCGTGAATATTAATAATTATTAAAACAATGGGAAGCTCATGGAATAAGAATCCGAAAAAGATGTCAAAAAAAGGTGCAAATGGTTGGCTTAATCAATTTGAAACCTTACATGTATAATGAAGAGGACGGCTACCAATAAATAAAATTTTAACCATTTAAAACCCAGTATGTATAAAATTTATCCGTTTAATATTCTACATATACATGAAGAGGGGCTTGGACTCTCCATGGATAATGAAGAGGAAATTTGCAAATAAATAAAAATCTTAACAATTTAAAAACGTGGATGTATAATGAAGTGAAAATTGTAGTCATTTAAAACAATACATTTATATGAAGAGGGCCATAATGAAAATGACCATAACCTTGGCAAATAAATAAAATTCTTAAACCATTTAAATTCCGGGATGTAGTTTAAAATTGTGGGTTTATACCACCAAGACCTGGATTGATATGGTAAATAAATATGGACTTCATGGTAATAATGTTTTCCATTATTATCATATCGTATCAAAGAACTATAGAGCTATTCATTCCGACGTTGTCTAGAGAGAATTATGGAGCTATTCATTTCGGGGTTGTCTACAGAGCTGCAAATTTTCTTAATCTTATTATTTTTTTCTCAAAAATTTAATAGTGGACGTGTTTCAATCTCGTTTCTAGTGGATTTGGATTCGGAATCTAAAATTTTGAAGCTTTAAATTTGTTATCTAAATTTTTGAAACTCAATTTGTTATCTAAATTAACCCAAACCCTCCGGCTACTCAGAAAACCGAAGCTCATGTCGATGGTCTCGTTGGCACGATCTCTGGTGTAGCCACCAATCAGTCTCGGGGGAAAACCTCCCAGCCATCCTCGGCTACCACCGCCCCCCATCAAACGACTCCTCTCCCTTCCGCTGAGGTAAATTCGGTGCAAACCTCACAAAGACCTAGCGGAAAGAATAGGAAGAATAAGAAGAAAACATCTTCTTTGGAAGAGCAGTCTGATAATCAGAATAACGCTAATCAGAAAAATGCTGCTAGAAACGACAAAGGAAAGGATTAACCATGAAATTTCCTTGTAAAATCTGTGCGGAGGACCACTTGACATACAAATGTCCTCGGTTGCAGGAATGCACCGATTTTATTGCTAACAAGGATTCTGGGAGAACACCTGCCGTTCTTCACAATCCTTTCCCCAATCAACAGCAACAACATCAACATATGGTTGACAATCCGCCACAATCCCATCAACGGGGAAATGGTGGTTCGTATCCTTCCGGCGAAGGACCATCTGCCATTTATGGCATCGAGAGTATTGACCTTCAAACTCGCGCCAAGCTTTATGGAACTCCTACCATAGATGCTCAGGAACCGGGAACTAGTTCCAATCCGCCGCCGCCCAACGATTTACATATCGAAAGGCCTATTGTTGAACCTGTAATTCGTCCCCCCAAAGGGACACTTCGACGCACGACTCATAATACCTCTGTACGTGCAGCCCAAAACTACAATATTGTAGAAGATTTGGCGCAGGCACCGTCAGCTATGTTTGCACTTGAAGTATTACAAACCTGTCCAGCACAAAGGAAAGCCTTGCTTTCGGCCATTGGTGGAATAGATCCCCAGGATTCCATGCTAGCAGTCTTTGATATGGAAAAGGCTAAACCTCGCCTCTCGCATCAACTCGCATCCCAGGTGCAGGTTGTGTCGAAAGGGGGACCCATCCATCGCACTGTCATAGACGAAGGTGCTTCGACCTGCGTTATGTCACAAGCTTGCTGGCTGAATTTAGGTTCTCCTACTCTAACCCCGCCATCGAATTCCCTCAAAGCTTTCGATGGCCACACTTTCCTACCAAAAGGATACCTTGCTAGCTTTCCCATCACTCTGAGTGGGAAAATGGTAAACGTGGACGTTGAAGTCGTAGAGCGTCATCTCGACTATAATCTATTGCTCGGTCGCGGTTGGTCTTATGCTATGACCGCCATCGTGTCTTTGGTCTTCCGACTCATCCTATTTCCATTGGATGGGAAAATAGTCACGGTCGACCAGCTATTCTTCTGCACCCCTGATTATTCCACTTTACCAAGTAGCTCTGTACCCCTAATAGGAGGTGTCCCTGACTCTTACGTCAGTATCAGTACCGGTCTTCTGAAGGCATCTTCCCTACTGGGTTGTTTTCCTCTACCACCGCCGCAGATCCCAAACACGGTTGCAATGATATCCACCTCTTCGGATGGCTCTATCGACCCATGGATCATCCCGGCACCTTCAGATATTGATTCCTATGGAGATCAGATGCCGCTTTCGCCGGTTGAGTTGGCTTACCAAGCCATCCAAATTGCATCTGAACCCTCCACTGATATGGTTTCGACCACAGGTACAACCCTCTCTCCCATAACAGTTCTCTCTAAGGATCTCCTCAATGAAGTCTGGCCTACAAACGAAGCTATTCGAGAGATCATGTCATTAGAAGAACGACCTTGGGGAGAGTTCCACCATCACGCTTCGACGATTGATTCGGAGGCGATAAAAACTGAAATCCCATCTTTTGACCAACCTGAGATAGTTCCCTCCTCTTATACAACTGTCCAC
>MU968389.1:1667122-1737618 GCA_034641835.2 Pinus albicaulis
CTGGATGGCTTCCGGCAAGTCCTCCACGGCAGCCATAGGGATTTGGCGGGTCAATCCCTCCAAGTTTCTCTGCACGGCTTGGAGAGTCCTGTCGGAATCCACTGTCTCTGCCTCACCCTTGCGACGCTTATGGCGCGGTAGGCCCTCAGGACGAACTGGTCCAACATCTGAAACATGATCATGTTTAATTGTCAGTCATTATGAATCTAATAAAAAAAACATGTTTGTTTTTCATTTTTTCATACATATTTGAAAAAATCCAAAAAAATCATATAAGTCAATTTTTTTTTTTTGAAACTTACCGACTACTCCCCATGTTGTGCCAGGTGGAAGAACTAGATCCGGATCTCCACGAAAGTCCATCCCGGCATAGGGATAGTCGTCCATTGCGATGATCTGTTCTCCCCACCAAAGGAAGAACTCATCGTCCCATGTGGTGTGGGGTACCTCACTACCCCCCAGTCTCTTCATCATGTCTGCCCAACGGGCAATTCTTGGGTCCCGCGGGCTGCTGATAGTCGAGATGACTCTGGGTCTCAAAGCTGGAATCCTCTCAAAGAAGAATGTTGTCAAAATGGTGCCATAGCCAAAATGTTTGGTCTTTTTTCTTGGAAGTGCCCAGTTTGGTATGTTTTCAGGTACATTTTGACGATTTTGAGATTTTTCCCGGTTTTTGATCCATGATTTCCGACTCGTCACGGCAGGTATATGATCTTCACTGGCATATAGGTTAGGGAATCACTTTCCGTTGCATCTTGCATACTAGCATCCATACTGATCACTTGCCTTAGGGTCGATCCCATCAGGTCATGAGTATTACACCCATTTCACTCGCCGATTATTTAATCATGACTTGATGGTAGAGCCTTCCTTTACATGGGCTTCCTAGTTAGTTCCTCGCTATCACTTGTTGCCCATGTTGCATTTTATGTAGGCTCGGGAGTCCTCTTTAGTCCCGCCATGTCTTATGTGTTGAAGCTTCATTCTTCTTCTTCATCACTTATCATTTTTTCTGGCTTTTACCCTAGAGGCTCCCTGGTGTCGTTTAAGTTGTATTACTGCATTGCATATTGGCTACTTGTTTATCCTGGCCTTTAGCCGGCTTCATTTGGACTCGATGTTTAAGCCAACTTTTGACCTTGACTTTCTGTACAAGTTAACCACTGCATGCACTTAGCTATCACGACTTGACACCTTTGTACCATGGATGGAACGTTCCTCTGAGTATCACTGACCAGTTTTCGCCACCTTGCATTGAGCATAGGATTGTTCCAATCCCAGGAACTAGTGCATCTGCTTTATTGATACTCGTTCTATCCATTGTACCATAGCATTCTTTTATTCTTTTTCAGGCTTATTATATGAAAAAGACAAAAAAAATTAAATATAACAAAAAGAGCGGGAACGGGATGTATCTTCGTTATTTTGATGGCAGTACAGAGTCAATTTGTCGCCCTTGAACAAAGCACATATACTTATATATATTTCCTCCATTTGGGATGGTTCTAGTTTTGACCTAGGTTCAGCCTTTACCATGTTTCACTTGTCATTTCTCCCCCGGTTGGTTATCTCTTCCAATCATATGGAGAGTTTGTTTTGCCTCCTGCATGACAGACTTATACAGTGTCACTTTTTACTGCCATGGTCATCACAGAGTCGTGCTTTTGTTCAAGGGAAGTCTAGCCTGAGTCGGCCATTCTGCGGTGTCTCTTGACTCATTATTCAGTCGGCCTTCCCGGTCTTGTTAGTATCATGTTCTATCACATTAGATGTTTTGGTCTTCTGCTCGTGCTGGTTTGAGAAGGTCCCCATTGACTTCTTGCCGGCGGGTTTGTCTCTTATCGACTACGACACATTGCTCTGAGAGAAAACCTAGAGCCGCACCTTGGGCCTATTTCCATCATTGATAGGTGACCTCGTGCTCAGCATTCGATCATCATCATGGGTCTTTGACTGAGTGGTTTCCCCTGTGTTCGACGTCAGCACACATTATCACACTTGGGATTCGTGCAGTACCTTGATTTCCATTTGACCCTATCGGTGGATTTCTCGCCTCTGTGTCAGCTTTCATTATTGGTTGGTTCAGAGGGTTTCTTCCGTGCGCTAGCTTCATCTTGTGCATGTTGGAAACGTACTTTGGTTTTGGTTCCATCACTCTACTTCGTCCGATTCCTTCCAAATCTTGGCCTGCGGGTTACACACGAGCTGGACTAATGTGGGATGCCTTAATGCCTTCCTTCCAGCAGATCTTTTCCCATCGACTCCGACTCATTGCTCTGGGAATAAGGTCTAGAGTCTTTTTGTCAGTACCTTAGGGTTTGCAGTCATCAGTGGCAGACTCTTCGCTATCGACAGTGGGGATTCATCATTGCCTCCCGATTGGTAGATTCTTTCAAGTGTTCGACTTCAACTCATTCATTCGCACTTGTTAGATTGTACTGGGGCACCTTGACACTCATTATCATTATCGGTGGGTTGTCTCGCGTTGGTTAACGGTATACATCATTGACCGGTAATCCAACGATTTCTCACATGGTCGACTTCAGCTCATTTATTCCCATTGTGTAGAATTGTGCCATAGTGATCGGTGAAGACCTCGGGTTGCATCAGCATGTTTCGGTTCACTTTTGACAGTCCTTTCAGTATCTGCCAGTGATGCCGTCCACCCTTATATGTTGCAGTTCAGCACAGTAGCATCTTATATGTTGGCTCCCAAGTTGCCTGATTGTACCGTTTGATTCACCTCTTATGATCCGGTACTTGGAGATTCAATTACTTATTTGGTCAGACATCCAGTTGCACCATCTTTGATCAGCTTTCTATATGTGATACTTGGACATTGATTCAGACTTGTATTTCCGGGCCATGCTCAGATGATTCATTGTGTACTTTCAGTTCAGCTATACTTGTATACATGTTGGATCTATTCATTACTTTCTATATATGATGTGTTTTTGACTGAGCATGGGTATGCCCGCCTCAGCATGAGTTGACTCCCTGGTGTCTTTCATTGGTTTTTGGCAGGCTGAAATCTGGTGAAGTCCTCTCTTGTCCTTGTGAAGTTATTTCTATGTGCATAATACATTTCGGCCATCATGTACCCCTTCTGACCTCATATATTAGGGGGCATCTGTTATAGCATCATTTCTCACCTTGATATGATTCATGATTGCTTTATGGCTTTTTGGGCACCCATTCCTACAGATTTGGACAAATTCACTTAAAAACAGTGTAAAAATCCCCATACGCGACTATGCCCGTACGTTTCCGCGTGTATACACGAGTCCAGCTGCACTTTTCCGCGTATGCCATTAAAATGATTAAAAAATATATAAAAAATCCCTAATTTCGCGCTGGGTTGATGGTTACTCAGGTAGTTCAACCACCCCAGCTCGTGGCCAACTGTTTCCAACTGTTGAAACTACTTGGAGGGACTATAAAAAGCCCTCATGTGTATGGCCTAAGAGAGAGAGAGAATTATTGATATTATACTCTGTTGGTATTCCCTATCCAAGTCTGATTCCCCGTGCCTCCTGCACTTTCCCAGTTCATTACAGGAAACCCTTGTTTCCTTGAGATACACATCCCTTTATATGTTATCTCGTATGCACCAGCTTTGGAAGGAGTCTTAGCGAGGCAAGGGCTGGACGGATCCGGACGACGGTCTGCGAAGGCCTTGGAAGGATCAGGTGATCTCTCCACTTGATTACTTTTGTACGTACTATTTATAATACAGAAGTATCATGCTGTTCCCGAAATAAACGTGTTAGTGTATGATTTTATGTATGAGAATATTTGTTATACAAGCATTCATTATGATTTATTTAATGTTTTATATGAATCTCACTAACATTTAGAGTAGATATATGCTGTACAACTTGTTCTTCGTGCTGGTTTCTTCTTGTCTTTCAGGTTAAGAAGGAAGGACGGTTGCTGGGGGTTTGGACCCTGCTGGATCTACTTCAACCGTAGGACCTACGGGTAACTTTCTCGTTCTACTCTATTTAGTTTTTCTGAACGTGCATGGTTGTGTGAGTCTCTGTTAAGTAGCATGCCCCTGCTCTGTGGAGGTTGTAACCCAACCGACCTCTAGGGTGAAATTCCCCGAAACAACCTTTTTACTCAGTAGCTTTTCCCTTTTTAATCAATAGATTTCGCCTTTTCCATAAATATTGATTGTGCTGGAAAATGATTTCTAGTGCTCCTATAGGTGCTGGAAAATGATTTTCCAGCACCTACAGGAGTACTAGAAATCATTTTACACTACATAATTTCATGGAGATGAAATTACTGAAATGTCTATACTAAAATGTTTGATACACTATATCTAAGACTCCTATATCCACTACTCCTTGTGCTTCAACCCTAAGTGTCATTCACTGGTCATAACTAAATGGAATTTCCGTGATTGAATGGATCTTAATACATCACAGTAAATCGACTGTAAATTAAAATAATTTCTGATTTTTATGTTTTTGATCATATAGTCTAACGCTCGAAAAATATTTTAAGTATGAGGGGTTTTAGTAAAGCTTGCAATGAATAGTTTGGGTTGACTACATAATTCGTAGTCATTATGAAACAGATAAAAGGAGAATGTCATGAAATTTGTAGTGTTATTCTGCAAAACTGGAGCATGACATTCAAAACAAAATGTTTCTGAGTTAAAATTGTATTCTTATTTAATGGACACCCAAGAAAAAAAATTTGGTCTGAAATAAGTTGTTTGAGCTCACCATATTCTTCCATGAAAAAACATACAAGATCTACTATTTGCGCATTTCAAATTGATCTGGCTTTGATGGTATTAATTAATTTACTATTTGATGGTTAGGTTTTAGCTGTTTGTAGGTTGTCAACCTATGCAAGTAATAATTGATGTAACTCCTGTAACTAGGAGTCCCTCGTTTTATTAAGAAATGCAGCACCATTAGTCATGTTTTAGAAAGATGGTGAAATAGTATTAGATAAGAGTTTCAGTAAGTAAATTCCATTAAGAAATGCAACACCATTAGTCATGTTTAAGAAAGCTGGTGAAATAGCATTAGATAAGAATTTCAGTATAAGGAATTTTTATTAAGAAATGCAGCACCATTAGTCGTGTTTAAGAAAGCCGGTGAAATACTATTAGATAAGAATTTCAGTAAGTAAATTCTATTAAGAAATGTAGCACCATTAGTCATGTTTAACAAGGCTGGTGAAATAGCATTAAATAAGAGTTTGTAAATTCTATTAAGAAATGTAGCACCATTAGTCTACGTGTTTAAGAAGGCTGGTGAAATAGTGTTAGATAAAAGTTTCAGCAAGTAAAATCTATTAATAAATGCAGCACAATTAATCATGGTTAAGAAAACTGTTGAAATAGTATTAGATAAGAGTTTCAGCAAGTAAATACTATTAAGAAATGTTGCACCATAAATTAATCATGCTTAAGAAAGCCGATGAAATAGTATTAGATAAGAGATTCAGCACGTAAATTTCTTATGGAATTCAGTTCATTGATAAGGGAATAACACAATTGTTGAACCAGAAGGCACACTATTTTTTGAAGAAAACCATACTATAGAATAGATGACTACAAACATATAAACTATTCATAGTTGATTGCACTAGTTGCCTTAGTCTTCCCCAGATTAAGCCTGCTACACAAAATTTAAATTCTCTATACTTTTTTTTGTTGGTCATAAAACAACATAAAATGAAAATATTCAGAGCTCCAAAACACATTACATTCACAATTACTTTGTGTCTTGTACACTCCCATGATCATAATCAAGCAAGTTGAGCGTTTGTCTGGGTGGCATAATATTGTTCTTTCTGAATGCCAAGTTGAGGTCGATTGGATGCACGTACTTGCAGTTGGGGAAGGAAGGAAAAGCCTTATAAAACAAGACAAACATGTGACACTATGCACAGGCCCTGCATAAGCATTTCCATCATGATATATTACATCATGATGAACCATTTTTTGATGTAGGCAGCGTCCTTCAATGTAGAATATAATGACTATAGGAGACTATATACTATAAATCTATATTTTACCTTTTTACTCAACAACCTCCATAGCTTTTACCTTTTTACTCAGTAGCTTTTCCCCTTTTAATCAATAGCTTTCACCTTTTCCATAACTATTGATTGTGCTTAAAAAAATTTCTAGTGCTCCTGTAGGTGCTGGAAAATGATTTTCCAGCACCTACAGGAGTACTAGAAATCATTTTCACTACATAATTTCATGGAGATGCAATTACTATATTTCCTGTTGTATATGTAGAAATCACCTTCTGGACCAAATTTCTTATTTCACAATTTAGGAATAGTAGAAGAAATATTGTTGTTAGCACCTTTTACTCATGAGTTGGTTCTATTCAGAGTTTTTATTATTTAAGGTTATACTCTAGATTTCTTTTGTTGTACAAAATATGAAGTATTCAACCTTTATGAAGACTTTATGCATGATCTGAAGCATCTTAAGTCATAGGTATAATTATATATCTGTGCACTAACTGCACAGCACATCACAAACTGCACAACACAGCACTAATGCATACTCTACTATCCCTGCTACCTCTACTATTCAAGTTCATCTAATTATACCGTTGAATGTGTCATCATTTCCAACTCCCTAATATGTTTCCACATTTTTTTGCAGAGAGTCATCCAACATGGCAAAGAAATGGAAGTCAGTCATGGCTCTTGAGGTGCAAGACCCTAAAGACAAATTCATTTTTCCTAGTAAAGATTTAGTTTGGTCCGAAGTCTACAAACAAGACATGAATATTGACCGTGTTGCAAAAATTCCCAAAGAAAGATTTGATGATTCTAAAAAAGGATAGGAATCGAATCCAGATGCTCCATGTTCCTTCCTGCATCTACAAAGAAAATTCCCGAGTGCAAGAGCTAGCGATTCCTTACAGTATGATTTGTAAGTATTTTATAACTACATTGTTTATATGTTGATATTAAATATTCTTTATATTTACCAGATTTGGTGACATTTCGTAATTTATTTTGTAGTTATCATTGTTCATATGGTCCAGCTTACAGGAGAGAAGAATGGAAACACAAACCAAGGCAGTCATATGCCAAAAATAGGGGATGTCAATGCCATTATATTGTAAAGATTATGGTTCAAGATCCCAACATAGCAGTAATAACATACAATCTGTTTGATCACGAAGATGGGAAATGATGGCCTTGTCATGGAAAATACTCACTTTAACTAATGATGTTACTTGGAGAAAGCCAAGACTTCCGAAGGACATGATTTCTTATTTAGAAAGTTGTTATTTTCTTCAATTTCCAATTGACTCTGTTTGTAAAATACATATAAAGAAATATCTTGACATAGATGCTACATCCAGAGATAGGGATTTTTTCTTACGCAAAAAAGACATTGTAAACATCTATAATCGTCTGATGAAAGAAAATTATTAATTGCATAACAAAGATGAAACAAGTGTGAATCTTTGGTATCAAAGAAATCATAATGATTTCTTTTTCTACCAGAAGCCCAATGGTGCAGACATCCCTTTTATCGCTGGAATATAAACAAAATGGATGTTGGAAACTATGGTCAAGTTATCCCAAAATAGCTTGATAGCCATGGACTCAACATTCAGTACAAACAAATATGGGGTGAGTTTTTTTCCAATGATTGTTTTAATAAAATCATTTATGTTAAAATTAACTTCATTTCATTTAATATGACAGTATCAGTTGTACACACTTGCGGTGTTTGATGAGCAACAAAGTGGGGTGCCAGTTGCCTGGGTGGTGATGTCACGTAATACATCACAAGATATAGCAGTATGGTTGGAGAGCCTCATGCTTAGGTGTTTTTAGGTTCGTCTTGATTAGAGGTTTAATGTCTTTATGGTTGATGATGCTATGGTTGAAATCATTGCTTTGAGGTAACATCAATATTCTTATTTGACATTTTAAATTGCATTCGTTTTAAATTTTTCTCACTTAAAATGAATTAAATGTCGCAGGAGAATCACAAAATGTGAAGTGATCTTGTGTATTTGGCACGTAAGAAGGGCATGGCTCAAGAATGTTAATCAGTTGGTTAGTAGCTCAAAGAAAGAAAAAGACATGTTCAATGAACTTGGCCATATCATGAAATATTATTGTACTGATGAATTGGATGATGAAATCAATGTTTTTTTCACCAAATATGCAACTGAGCAGAATTTTTTGGACTATTTCTACAAGACTTGGGTTGTCGGTGACAAGATTCATAAGTTTGCAAAATATTCCTTTTGTGTTGTATGTTTTTTGTTTATGTTGGACAACTTATATTTACTAATTGAGTCTTTCCATGTAGGGATGTGGGTTAAAGGCTGCAGAGATTTTCCTCACGCAAACCAGGAGACAAATAATGTTGTGGAACCATACCACAGTTATCTGAAGACAACATTTCTATGTGATAAACGAAAGAAATGTTCTTGTAGAATGGATTGGCTATTCTACACTCTACTAAAAAATGTTGAGCCATGTTATCGATTCAAGGAAATTTTGAAAAAAGAAGGATATTATAACAACCACAAGAAAGAGATGTAGCTTGAATCATCAATGGAAAAGGCTAAAAGAATTCCAGACAGTGATTGCAGGCCTCATGAGAGAATATCTCATGCTTATTGGGTAAGGAGTCAAAGCAAAGCCGAATAAAGAATATCTTATCATTTTTCATCGCAAAATTTTTATCACTTGCGATTGCCCATGGTCTATTCAAGGGAATATTTGAAAGCATTCTATAAAAGTAGATTGGTTTCATTCCTCCTTGATGGACTTAGACCCTTTATTGGATCTTCATACCACACCCAATTCATTGAATGCACCTTTTTAGATAAGTACAAAAGCACCAAACCTTCATGCAGATGCTATCACAACCAATATTGAAGATGACAATGTTGAAGAACTTAGTGTGTTGAGAGGAGAGTTGTTTGGCTATCTAGACCTGTTTCAGAATAATCCTCCTTCTACTGTGAGCAAGACAAAAAAGTTGATTGATCTGGCTAAAAAATTTGTGGATGATGCTAATAATATTAATATTATGGATTATGACTTCACCCTTGGTTTGGGTGCCTATGAGTCGTCCTTGAAGAGGAAAAAGAGTTTCCTTAGTGCAAAAAAAAAAATATAAGGAAAAGTAATGTCACCTTGAATATTGATTTGAATTTTTTTGCATCCGAAGATGAACCACTTCAGTTTCCACACCTCAACAAGCGTGGTCGTCCTTGCTACAAAAAAACATCTTATACTGTTCCAAGTAAGTTTTATAGGGAGATGATATCAGTACGTTTAGATAAAATTGATGATCTTCCAAGTTTGTTGCTATGTTTAGATCACTTTGTCGATTTTTCAAGTTTGTTGCAATGTCTTTGATCTTTTCTATTTCTTTTAGCTTAATGTAGTGTTGGAACGTTTACAGGGCTGCAACATCTAATTAATGTGATTACAAATGAAGACTATACATAGGCCCACCATCAACCTTTTGATCACATGAGTCAAGGTACATTTGACGAGATTCCTGATTGATCTACTATGTATTTTAATGCATCTATTACTTGAAATGTTATTCCTTTCTTTGATAGAAACTATGTTGTCATATTACAAACACAGCTGGTTCGTCATTGGGTCCCCCTCGACCAGATAAAGATTGGGCCACTGACATCATAGAAATGGGTGAGTTTCCATGTTTGTTTGCATTGTCTTCGCTCCTAATATTTAGCACTAGTTGTTGTTCATGTTGTTAATGTAACACTAGAATGTTTGAAGGGTTGCTGCATCCAATTAATGTGTTTACAAATGAAGGATGTACACAGACCCACCATCAACATTTTGATCACATGAGTCAAGGTACATTTGACGAGATTCCTGATTGATATACTATGTATTCTGATGCATCTATTACTTGACATGTTATTTTTTTCTCTGACGGAAATTGTGTTGTCATATTACAAACATAGTTGGTTCGTCAATGGGTCCCCCTCCACCAGAACAAGATTGGGGCACTGACATCATGGAAATTGGTGAATTTCCATGTTTGTTGCATTGCCTTTGCTCTTTACTTTTAGCAAGTCTGGTTGTTGTTCATGTTGTTAATGTAGTGCTGGAATGTTTGCAGGGCTGGAGCGTCCAATTAATGTGATTTCAGATGAAGGATGTACAAAGACACACTATAACTATTTTTATCAGATGAGTTGAGGTGCTTAAGATGAGACTTTTAATTGATCTACTCTGTATTCTGATGCATGTATTACTTCACATCTTATTATTTTCTCTGATGAAAAATGCATTGTCATGTTACAGACACAACAACTTCTTCAATGGGTCCCCCTCTATCCGAAGACTATTGGGTCACTGACATCACAGAACTTGGAGACAACACACAAATTCGCTTCAGAAACAAGTTGTGATAGAAACTGCAACTTTTTGTTTATTGTTCGACTTACCGACATTCATGCGATGAATGTCATTCCAGTTGTGATGCTATGTTGGTGAGGATTTGTTGTGGAGTGGCCATATTTGGTTACATGTGATTCCTAGCGTGGAGGACTTTGTTGTTAGGGTTATATTGGTTTCCCTAGATAGGGTTAAGAGAGCTTAATGCTGCAAGTATGTACATGTACTTCATCTTTTCTATATAAATGAAGTGTTTCAACAGTCCAATAATTGAGTACTTGGAGATTTCAGTCCAATAATTGAGTACTTGAGTAATGAGATTTTTCTTAATGCATAAAACTTATGTTGTCACTATGGTGTATTATTTCCCAATTCAGTAGTAGGGTGTATAACCATTCCTACTATAGAGTGTCAAATTTGTTTTTAAGTTTTATTTTTACTATTTTGAAAAATATCCATGTTAATGTATCATGTATTAGACCCCATGGAAGTAAAAACAAAAACAAATATTCATGCATAGAAATAATGGTGTACTACCTGCATGGTCATTATGACAACATTGCATAATATAATGCCTAGTGGAAAATATTTGTCCTTTGAACAACAATAATCAATTGGGAGTTGAAAAGGTTCATGATACATGGCAAAATAACATAACAAAAAATAATTATACCCTCAAAAAGATTCATGTATTATATCTTGAGCCATCCAAAAATTACAATGGGTTCTTCTCTAGTGAAAGGACCATGCCATCATAGCCCCAAGGAAAATGATAAGAACAACACATTCACATATTTGAGAGTTATCATGATGATGATTAATGGCTTCATTTGCGATAACCCGTGATTCGGTATCATCTCTGACACCTGCATCTACACTTGACATTCCTACCACCAGTATATCAGTGGACATCCTATGAATGTCTGCAAGCCATTGTATGCTGAAAGATTTAAACTGAGAGCTCCACATTATTGCTCAACAGATGTTTGAAAGTTTCAGTTCAAAGTTTTATTTGGAATAGTGTTTCACACCTCTGCAATATGAAAATCATGTATCAAGAGATAAGATGCTTGTAGAAATATGTACAATTAGGAAAAACACATGGCATGGACCAGATGAAATTAGAAAGATCTGGCAAGAATCACTAATCAATCCTTAAAGATAGAAATACAAGATGAGGACACTCCAAGTTTTTTGAATAGATACAGACCAGGTTACACACTATCAAAACAAGTATGAAAAGTACCAGAAAATCTTGTGCCTTCATATAAATTCACCACCTAACACAAACCCTAAATAGAGGGTTAGGAGAAACTCAACAAGTATAACATACACTCATCTCCATCTCCACTATAAAAAACCCAATCATCACACTGGTATGTGAAAGTAATAACTCTGAGCAGAATATAACCACAATACTGGTACTAACAAGGACTCAATGGTCACACTCACATGACACTAAGGAATCCAAGCATAGAATAGAGTACAATTATGTTAGCACATAGAGCCTTGCAAGTTGCAACTTATTAGATACAAAGTTTACAGACAAAACAAATCCTTCACTCAACATATATTTGGCTCAAGTCCTACCCCAAACCCAATCAATATTTCCCTCATCGTGAATCTTCCCATGAATAATAACATACCCTCAACTTCATCAACACCAAGCATATACAACATAAGTAAGCAATCTGAGCAAAAATCTAAATGGGTAGAATCTTATAGAGTCTTCAAAAAAGCTGATTAGCAGTAGAGTCTTCTAATCTTCTGAACCTCTGTTATATCCAATGACCATTTAGGGGCATCTATCATATCTACCAGTAGGGACTCCTAATCTTTTAAACATTTTTTATATCGAATGACCTTTTAAGGACATCTACCATATTGATATTTGATTATGTAACATCTATGTCCCTTGTCTTTGATAAATCCTATGAAATTAAAGAACCCACATAAAATACTTTAATGGAAGCATGAATTTTTTTTCCTCTAGGCGTTGGAAAATGATTTTCGAGCGCCTACAGGAAAAAAAAATATATGCATATTAAATATCTAGTTATCATAATCTAATTACTAAA
Source organism: Pinus albicaulis (assembly GCA_034641835.2). Classification (NCBI taxonomy): domain Eukaryota; kingdom Viridiplantae; phylum Streptophyta; class Pinopsida; order Pinales; family Pinaceae; genus Pinus; species Pinus albicaulis. The sequence continues at coordinate 1,679,608 of MU968389.1, forward strand.
GAAAAAAACTTCGATGCCTACTTTTCTCATTGATTTGACATTACTGGGATGCTTACCTATCACATGGCATATATCATCTGTTTTTTTTTCTTTAGTAATTGGATTATGGTAACTGGATATTTGATATGCATATAATTTTTTTTTCCTGTAGGCGCTGGAAAATGTAAATTTTTTTTCCTGTAGGCACTCGAAAATCATTTTCCAGCGCCTACAGGAAAAAAAATTTATATGCATATCAAATATCTAGTTACCAGAATCCAATTACATTTAAACAAAAATTTATAGGCATCCAATTAGTGAAACAAAAAATAGATGACATATTCCATGTGATTGAAATTTTGTATATAGTGGATTATTAGCTGTGGATTAAAAAGTTGTGGTTTTGAATTAGCTTTAAACAAGTATGGCAATAATTCTGATTGAAAAACCAGTAATGATGTCATTGGTACGACCATCAATGAGCACATAATGCCCCTTCTGTTCATCTCTTGAATGCAAACAAATAAGAATATTATTCCAAATCTCAGAAATTTGCAGACTATCAAAACATATCTAAAAAAGATCAAGATCATGAAGCAATCAATCCCATTCTAACATAAAAAAGGTTAACTAATGCAAAATGTGTTAAAACTGTAACAGTCATGGATACAAAAAGCTGCAAAATTCATCTAGGCATTGTTACATAACAGAATGATGCCCTGCTTAGAGCCATCTCCATGACTGAAGTAGAAGCCACTATTATAAATATTCTTAGCAAAAAAGCACTTGTTTCAGATGAATTCACCATTGAATTCTTTAAGTTATGTTGGTCAATCATTGAGTATGATGTCTCACAAGCAGTGGAGGAATCACAATAGTCAAGAACTATAATAAGCTTTTAATGCAACATTCCTAACATTGGTTCCCAAGAAAGAAAAAATAGACCCGAATGGCCTATAGGCTGATAGGCCTATGAAATGTGATTTACAAAATCATCAAATGGTTTGAATATTCTCTCTATAAACATATATTGACCCATTCCTCCAGTAGGGAAAAAAATTCGAAGAAAAATAGCACAAATTATTGAACAACAAATTTAAGATGCCACTGAAACAACAAAGCTATTTACCGGTGACTGTTGAATCCTCCGGCACGATCGAAATTCCCTAGACTGTTGAATTTGGGACGAGCTTAACACTTTATCTGGCGCAAATGAACCAGAATGAAGGGAAGCCTTCAAAATTCCCTGTTATTACTGGCGCAAATAGTCGTAGTTCAAATTTCAAATCTCTGCCAAGCATGCGAGAGTGGTGGCGTCGTGGGGTGGTGGATGCGAGAGGAGCGACATGGAGGGAGAGAGGTGGCGGAGGCAGGGGCGCGAGGTCCACCATAGTTTGTTGCCGTCGTCGTCCGCCGTCGAGTTGGGTGGGGTCCACCTCCTACCCGGAAAGGCGAGGGGGTCACCAAAGAGGGCTGTCCCAGAGCTATCCCATCAGGCTCCATTTCGTCGAACAAAAGACACTTCCTATCCTCTATCATATATTTCTTTTGGACCTGATTTATTGTACTTGCTGCTCCGAGTTGTGTGTACTTGTACCAATTAAAAACATAGATAAAATTGTACTTTGAAGGCCATATCATATTGACGAGTCAATGTTATTTGCAAATTACTAATCAAATCCAAATCCAATTTATTAAAAATAGATGGGCAAATTAAATTCTCATTCAGTAATTATTTTGCGGACTGGTTAGTGTTTGAAGCAAAATTAGTACTTTTGAGTGTTAAACCAAATTTATCATTCTCTTGTTCTATATTTATATGCCCAAATATAAAGGCTTTATAGTTCATTTCATTTGGGACCAAAATTTTTGTACTTTCTGCTTCGAGCCAAGATAGTGTGTACTTGTACTAATTAAAATACAGTTAAAATTGTACTTCGACGGCTATATCATATCGCCAAGTAGGTGTTATTTGCAAATTACTAAACAAATCCAATTCCAATTTATTAAAAACAGATTGGGCCAATTAAATTCTCATTCAGTAATTATTTTGCGCACTCGTTAGTGTTTGAGGTGAAATTAGTACTTTGAGTGTTAACTCAGATTTTGGACCTGCGTTATTGTACTTGCTCCTCCAGGTTGTGTGTACTTGCACTAATTAAAAATATAGTTAAAATTGTACTTCTTTTCCATATCATATTGCCCAATAGGTGTTATTTGCAAATTACCAATCAAATCTGAATCCAATTTATTAAAAACCCAATTCTCATTCAGTAATTACTATTTGCATTGGTTAGTGTTTGAAGCGAAATTATTACTTTTGAGTGTTAACCCAGATTTACCATTCTCTCGTTTTACTTCATTGGCATTAAGTCTATATGATCAAAAACTATAATTATATGCCCAATTATAAAGACTTTATAGTTCATTTGATTTGGGACTAGATTTATTGGGAGTAGTCTACCCAGCCGGTAGATTCACCGGGAAACTGCCACTGATCGGAAAAGAATCCGTCTCCAATTACGTTTTTGGCACCTCAAAATTTGGATCATGTCGGTGAACATTTTCCGGCAAGTTGGCGACCATCTCCTGCTCACTCTGTTCTCCGTCACTCTGTTTCCTTCGTCACCTACATCAAAAAAAAGCGTTTGGGATTGAGAGGGAAATGGAAATTCAAATTTTAATTGAGTCTGAGATGATGGCTTAGCATATGTTGATTTTCGATGCTTCATTGGAGGGCTCGCATGGTCCATTAATGGAAAAAGATTGCAGAAGGCTTTCAGTCCCTATGGAGAAGTCGTGGAATCCAAGATTATTAGTGATCCTTATTAGTGATACGAAAACGGGAAAATCTAGTAGATTCGGCTTTGTGACCTTCAACTATGATAAATCGATAAGGGATGCCATCGATGCAATGAATGGAAAGATGCTTGATGGGAGGAGCATCACTGTTAACCCAGCCCAGTCCAGAAGAAACGGGGGCAGTCGCTTGCGAGTGGGCAGCGGTGGTGGTGGCGGTGGCCGAACCTTCTACAACGGTGGTTTTGATGATGGTGGTATCTGGAGGAGATATGTAATATGATGCTGCTTTAGGGTTGTCATTTCTCTGTTTATGCATTAAAGCATACTCAGATTGGAGTAAAGCTTAAAAAGCAACACCTATATTGTTGTAAGTACCTCTACATCAAGAGTATTTGGATAGAAGATTTAAAGAAACTCTAAAACCTCTTTTTCGTTGACATTCTTGTAAATATCTCTACAATGATAAAAGCTCTGAAACCTCATTTTCGTTGAAGTCGTTGAAGTCATGAGATTTTGAAAGTTCTATTTTTATATGAAAAGCTTAACATGTTTCGCTTCTGCTTTAATAGCAATGCAACAAAAACATTATCAATAAAAAAAAATGTAATGTTTAAAGAAAATCTATTAAAAATTTACAAAAAATAAAGACAATTAATTACTTTTTCATTCATGAAAATTCTCGTGAAAAATCATACACTAACCACTCACATAAACCACATTTTTTTAAATTCTAGTGAGAAATCATGCACTACCAACTCACACAACTCACAAAAACCACATTTATTTTATTTTATTTTTTGGAAAATAATATTTTAGGTGAGAAAATTTTGAGATGGATAATGAAGAAACATGACTGCCCCCAAACAAAGCAACAAATAATCAGGTTTACACATATTGGAGAGAGATATCTGAAATTTCAGAATTATAACCATTATTTTTAAATGGCGTGTGTGTTCAAAATTATCACGAGTTTTTTTCAAATGGTATGAATGCGTTACTATTTGTTATATGAACATCCATAATTAATATCATCACATATTTTATAATTAAAAATATATTATACATCGATACATTTTTTATTCATTTTTTTATAATATTTACCAGTTATTTTATTATAATATTGATTACCAATTATTTTATTATAATATATGTATTATAATTTACGATATATATAGTTTTATAATATTGTTATTTTTTATTTAATGTTTCTTGTTAATGTGATTGTGATGTAAATATTTATATTTATATTTTTAATGTTATTAATTTTTTTCTTTCTAAAATTAAGTTTTATATTTTAAATTAGATTCAGATTTTAAATTAGATTCAGAGGTCTAGTTAGATTTTAATTAGGTTTACGAGATTTTTCAAAAGTTATATTCATTTTTCAATTGAAAATATATTTTAAATAATTAAAAAAATACAATGTAAGTGAAACAATGTGAAAAACCAAAATATTTGATAATTAAATTGATTTAAATTTATTTTTTATCTTAATGTAAATATAATAAATTATCATTGATTTCAATTTAAATTTTATATTAAATTAAAATAAATATATAATAATATATTAACCAATATAATTTATAAAAAATATATATTTAATTTTTTCTTTTAAATCATATTAAAAAATTAGCAAATATATAATTGAAAAAGAAACCTATTTCTGAAATTATTTACTTATTTCAATGTTATCTTAATATTGCAATATACAAATGCATTATAATTCATACAATAAGTTATAAACAACCAAATAAATTGCAAATATCAAATCATAATGGTTTAGTTTTAATAAAAGAATATAAATTAGTATGCTCTCATAGGGGTTTTACTAGTGATATTTAAGTTGTTTCTTAGCATTAAATATATTAATATTTTATGTGTTTATGAGTTTGACATATCCATATTTCCAAGTGATCTCACATAAATAAAGACATATTTATCTTTATTTTGGTGACAATATTAAAGTAGTGATACACGTTTAGTTTGCAATCTAAATGAAAACTTAAAAGTTTAATTTTTAGTTTAAGTACAATTAATATATTTTGGTTTTAGATAGATTCATAATATACAATTTGCAAAACTAGCACCATTGTGCAAATTGTGTGAAGCTACATAGAGAAAAGAATCACTTATTGTGTAAAGATGAACACATAACACAATGTGCAATTAAAGTAAAATGTGTTATTATAAAAATTTAATCATTAAACAAGTTCATACCAATGTCATGTATAATGTATAAGTGTGTTGAGAGATAAATGAAGAATCACAACTAGATTGTTGGAAGTGCTAACTACATTCTTACTTAATGTATAGTTTATTGACAAATTTTATTAACATATAGTTCATTCACAAATATAATGATAGTACAAACATTAGCCTAAGCTAGTTTGAAATATGCTTCCATGCAGTCATTAAAAGCATAAGTGCATATGGTAAAGTAAATTATATATAGAGAATCTTGGGTATTTTTGTCTTTGGAATTTGTCTAAGTCTTTACATTGAAGCATCTGGATGAGCAAAATACCAACAACACTATCAAAAAAATACCAACAACATTATATTATTTTGTTTCAAAAGTTCAACACTTTTAAGCTTATTAAGAATATAAGGTCCTAAATTTGACATTACAATTTTATTATTTTGAGATGTAATATTGAGTAGTTGAATCTTTTTGGTTGGGTAGGTATATTCAAATTTACAATTGAATATAAAATGGCATGGAAAATAAAATAAAATTCTCTAGTATTATATAGACTAAATGTTCAATAAATTGGTTATAATTACTTTATTCAATATACTTAGTTTAATCATATAAATTAAATTGCTAGTAAATGTTTGTTAGGTGATAGATATTATAATACTTGTATTATGATACATTTCTCATAAGATAAAGTAGTATTAAATAATGTGCATCAATTATACACATATTTATCACTATTTTATGCACAAAACTATATGCATACAATTCAACTATACAAAGAAGTAGTGACATGCCACCAAGTGGCTCTTGTTTTAAATGATCCATTTAGATTGTACCATTACTTAGGTTGATAAAGAGGTCAAATATATTTTAATGGCCAAAAACTATTTTAATTGATCCATTAAGATTGTATCATTACTTAGGTGAATGAAGAGGTCATATTTATAAAAGTTGATCTTATTAATTAGTATCAGCATGCCAAATAATCTTTCTTTTTCTAAAGTAAATTTTTCGTTCTTTCTTCTAAGTTTTTATTTTTTTATAAATCATTTTTTAAGTTCACTGAATTTGTTTTTAGATAAGGGAATAATTTTAGTATATGTCACTAACTATTACCTCTAGAGAAATGGTATAGATGACTTCATTAATAAAAATTTGATATGCATTTTGAAACTAAACTTCCTTGGATCTAGAGAGGAATTATAATTTTGCATAATGCTTTATAAAATGATATATAGGCTTACAAAGATACCCCAAGGCCCTTTTAGGAACATCATACTTTCTAGCCTATAGGAAAGAATCTGTCGTTTCTACAAAATATTCCTGCCTCTTTCCAATTATGCGAAGCTTTAATGGGGAAGAATTTGAGAAATTGTGGATTAAAAGAGAAGGAAAACAAGAAATTTGATGTCCATCAAAAGACAATTAGAAATGGTATCACAAAAAATATTTTAGAGAAAAGAAATTCTAGGTGGGAGGCTTTTTTTTAAAGAGGGATAAGTGACATGAAAAGAAAGAAAAATGTACTAAAATATACCATCTATGTCTTGTTCCTTACATATGGTATAAAAACATGTGTATAATGCAAAAAATAGAAGGAGAATTTGACCTCCATTCTAGGTACATGGTCAAACACTTAAGAGATGTTTTAATGAGCTATCTCCTAAACAATTAGCTTGTATATAAGCATATTTATTTTCATTTTCATTTTATATTTATGGCCTTTGAATTTTTCTGGCTTTATCTATTTGACATAAATTTCTTGTTGTTTTATTTACTTTAACCATTCCTTTTCTTGTTAGTTTCTTGGAAATAAATTTTATTTCCAGTCATTTACTAGTAGTTGATTGATGATATAATATAACAAATTTTATTGCTTTAGGATCCTTGGGTACAACTATAACCACCTCTTCGATTATTACCCCAATATAAGATATAATCTATCAACTTGATAGTAGAACCATGCTTGAATGATTATGAGTAGCTAATGTCTAGGTCTAGCTAGCTTACTAGTTATCTCCAATACTCCACCCATATGAAGTTAGTGTAGTTTCTAAGGTTTACTTGTAAGAATCATGTTTATAATTAAAATATAAATATTTGTAAGGGCTCGTAGATCATATGTTTCATCCCACATGCCATTAAAGAGTGGTTGAAATCACCCTTCCACCTCTTTCCTAGACATAAAATCAAAAGGTAAAAGTATGGAAAAGGAATTTCACATTGTACGAGACTTCCTAGTATGTCCACTAGGTCTATGGATATTATTTAGCAGCAAAACATGGGCTATGATACTCCTGTGACTCCATCAAGGATATGGAGGTTCTATATTAGTAGAGCTACACCAAGAGAACATGAATAAAGTAGATTGAATATTCAACTTCTATTGTCGATGATAAACTCATGGCATTACATTGGCATCTAAGGAAGAGCTAATTAGAAAATAAATCCATACCTTAGCCTTGTATATATGACAAATAAGTGGGTCGGGCTAGAAATGAATACTCATTTTGTAATCTTAAATACAAGGTATAGCGGGAATCCATTAAGCTAAAACAACAACGTTTCGTCAAAGATAAATTTTTATCTTAATAAAACTTATGACTATCTAAGAGCTTAGTCCAAAAATTCATGGTTTTGTACAATCTTTCATTAATTTTTTAGCCGACAACAATTTTTTCATACCTTTTTTTGTTTTTTTCATTTGAAGAAGACAAAAATGATTGGGTCCCATTCTCATTTTATGGGCTTGTGAACCTCATATGCTTATCTTTGATGATAGTAGATGACTTAGAAGACTTTTCAATTTCAATTAGTATCTGACATTTTTCAAAGATCCCATCAAGTCTTAAAACTTTCTTTTGACCCCTTGTACCAACCCATTTTGAGAAAATTCATTTAGTGGTTCCCTTAAAATTTGTAAAATCACATTTTATGGAAGGTATTTAAAACTTGTCTTGGTGCAATATGGCACATCAGAAATTATTTTTGTGCAATATGTCTACTGACATGAAAATTTGATTATATGCCACATTGCAATGGTTGAATAAATTTGGAAAATTGTAGCGTTTTACAACTTCTAAAGTTTTCATATCTTGGGATTTATCAGTCTTCAAATTTATCCAATAGTGAAATGCATTGCAACGAGGAAAAGATGAAAAATTTCCAAAAATGCGATACGTTACATGGAAATTGTGTTTAGTCATGACATATTGTAGCTCTTGAGGTTTCCTACCCATGTGATAGAAAGCACCTCAAAACTCTTTCTTGGGATAAATTAAAATTTGAAACTTACAATGATGTGATAAGAGTCCTTTGTGGCACGAGGAAAAACTTTTCTTAGGCATAACACATTACAAAGTTATCAACTCTCCAAAAACAATGCACCTATAACTTTTGATGTGTTATACAAAAGTAATTTTTAACTTTATAAAAGGACAAAAGGGTCAAAATAATTCATAAAAAAACATTGGACCTTTCCATTTGTCATTCTACTTTTTCTTCACGTGCATGGAACCCAAAGAAGTTCTTGAAGCTCTTGAAGAGTCCCAAGGTTGCCACAATGCACAAAAGTTGTACCAACCTCCCTCAAGTTTTCATTTGTCACTTTTAAAGTAAGGATTATATATATATATATATATATATATATATATATATATATATATATATATATATATATATATATATTTATATTATTTTATTTTATTTTCAAAATAGCCCATTGGTTATTAAAGAATCTTTCACCTATTCCCTTGTCACTTAACCAATTAACCTAACAATATGATTTTCTCTTTAATGTGAAAATATAGTGGAAATAATTAGATAATTTTCCTTGGACCCTTATGTATTGCTTCTAAAATTAGTTAAACTATCTCAAAAGGAAAATAAAAAAACTAGGATATTGAAGATTTTGGTAACATCCATAAAGAAAAACTAAATATAGAACGAGATATGGCCACCATCAAACAAGCAATAATATCAAATGGTGGATCTAAGGAATTATGATATCAAGAAGAAGTCACTCACCTTTAGCAAGATGAAAGAGTGAAGCAAGAGGAAATCCCATGGAGACAAGAATCCCAATTACAATATGTTAAAGCGAGAAAAAAACACTAATTTTTTTCATAGATCCATAATCAACCACAAGAAAAGTAATATAATATCAAGCATAAAACACCCAATCAACAAAAAGAAGAAATGTGTGATGTAATAGCCTAGGAACTCATGAATTATTTCCAAGCCACAATCACAGAAATAGTTTAAGATAAAAGGCATGATATTAGGAAAATAAGAGAACACATTCCAAAACTTGTAAGAAGGGAAAAAAATGATATCCTTTGAAATAAATCACCATGAAGGAAATGGAAAAAACTATTATGGAAATGCCTAAACACAAGTTACTAAGTCCTAACAACTTTAGCATTGATTTTTACCAGGGTTGCTAGAAAATTCTTGGGTATGATTTAACAAGTAGTAGAATAATAGAACTACTTGTTAAATCATACCTAAGAATTTAATAGAACTTCTCCTATCTCTTAATAGAACTTAATGCTACCAATATATCCCCTATTCCTAGAAAATATTTTGTTAATTCTCCATATTTCAAACCTATTTCCCTATGTAATGTTGTCTATAAAATCATCTCCAAATTTATCATAAATTGAATAAAACTCATTCTACCCTCACTTATCTCTATTGAGAAAATTGGTTATATGGATGGTATACAAATTATGGATATTATAATACTAGTCCATGAACACATTCACTCACTTAATTCTAATAAGTCGCCATGTATGCTCATCAAACTTGATAAGTCAAAAACATTTGACAAATTGAGTTGGTAATTTATTTTTCACATGCTCACTACTTTTGGGTCTATAGATAGATGGATTCATTAGGTTCTTTCTTTCATTTCCAATTATTTGTTTTCTGTCCTATTTAATGGGAATCCCTCTCCCACTTTTTTCCCTAAAGGGTAATTAGGTAGGGAGACCACATTTCCCCTTACATATTTATCCTCATGGCTGAAGGGCTAGGTAGATATATCAAATCAGCCCTACAGTTTGGCCAACTAAAAGTTCTTTCTATCGGTTCCAATGATCTCTCTTCTTGGCACCAACAATTTGTAGACAATATTATTCTCTTAACAATCCCTACTGTCAAAGAAGCCAATACCCTTAAAAATATCCTTCAATATTTCTATGATGATTTGGGAACCTTCATTTACATGGAAATATATAAAATCTTATTTTTTAATACCCCACTAGTTGTCGAAATTCACATATCTCATTTCCTTGGTTTTCAAAGGAGCTCTCTTCTATCCAAATACCTAGGATCCCCTCTAACTAGTAATCTTCTTAGACAAAAGGTACGATAAAATATTCTCCTAAATTTGAAGCTAAATTTTCTTGTTAGAATTCCATATCACCCAATCTAGCCAATTGCTTGGTCTTGTTCAAATATGTTGTTCAATCCCTCCCCACCTATCTTCTCTCAGCAACGACAACCCCCAAATCCATATTGAATAAGATAAGAAATGGGCACCAAAAGAGATTGAAAATGGCTCTATTTCATGGGACAAAATCTGTTGTCCAAGAAAAGGAGGCCTTAGTCTCCATGATCCAGATATAATTAGTAGATCCTTACATGCTAAAACTTGTTGGAGATGGATAAAAAACCTAGATAATTTATGGAGCAAAATGTGGAAACCTAAGTATGCCACCAATACCTAAGAATCTCACATCATTAGAATGAATTGAAATATTAGGGGTTTTCATATCTTGAATTATTCTTGGAGCAACAAACATCTGATCCAATAGCATAGTTTTTGGGAAATAAAAAATGGGAACAATGCACTGTATTTTGGGATTTCTCCCACTTGGAAAAAAAAGGTCTCCCACCTAGAATTTCTTTTCTCCAACATAATTTTTGCGTTACAATTTCTTAATTATCTTTTGATGGACATAAAATTTCTTGGTTTCCTTCTCTTTTTATCCACAATTATTCAAATTCTTCCCCATTGAAGCTTGGCATAATTGGAAAGAGGCAAGAATATGTTTGGAGGAACATGGATTCTTTCCCATAGGCTATAACGTATGATGTTCCTAATGGGAGCTTGGGGGTATCTTTGTAAGCCTATATATCATTTGATAAGTAACTATGCCAAATTTCAATTCCTCTCTAGATCCAAGGAAGTTTAGTTTCAAAATGCATATCAATTTTTTATTAATGAAGTCACTTGAAAAATTTCTATCTATGTGAGATCACTTGGAAATATGGATATGTCAAACTCATAAACACATAAAATATGAAATATATATTTAATGCTAAGAAACAACTTAAATATCACTAGTACAACCCATATGAGATCATAATGCTTTTTATTCTTTTATTAAAACTAAAGCATTATGATTTGATATTTGTAATGTATTTGGTTGTTTATACCTTATTGTATATATTATAATGCATTTGTATTTTATAATGTTAAAATGATAATGAAATAAGTAAATAATTTTAGGAATGAGTTTCTCTTTCAATTATATGTTTGATAATTTCTTAATATGTTTTAAAAAAAAATTTAATATTTTTTTTTTATAAATTATATTTGTTAATATATTTATATATTTATTTTAATTTATAATATAATGATTAAGTTGAAATCAATGATAATTTATTATATTTAATTTAAATTAGTTTCGATTGATAATTATATTTAAATAAATTTAATTATCAAATATTTTGGTTTTTTCATGTATTTTTTAATTATTTAAAATATATTTTTAAATAAAAAATTAATATAACTCTTCAAAAAAAACCTACAAATCTAATTAAAACTTAACTCGAACTTTGTATCTAACTCAAAGTATAAGACTTAGATTTATAAAAAAAATAAAAATTAAAAACAATAAAAACATAAATATGAGTATCCACATCACAATCACATTAATAAGAAATATCAAATAAAAGTAACAAAATTATAAAACTATATAAATATATGATAAATTAGAATGCATCAATATTATAATAAAATAATTGATAAATATCATAAAAATGAAACATACAAATTGAATAAAAAATGTGTTGATGTATAAAATATTTTTACTTTATAAAATATGTGAAGATGAAGATATTAATTATGGATATTCATATCGCAAATATTTGAATAAATTAAAAAAAGAAAACTCATAGTTTTCTCCGACAGTTTTAAAAAAATGGTGATAATTGTGAACACGCTCATACCATTTAAAAATAATGGTGATAATTATGAACGAAAGAGTCTAACTAGCCGGAGGAATGGCCCGGTTTCCATCACCGGTCGGAAAACCTTCCGGCTCCGGCTGGCCAATCCTCCAACACCGATACCTCTGACATAATCTATGCCCATGGGTGACGTGACAACCCTCCGACACCGATGTACTCGATCGTACTTCGTCGTTGCCACCAGACAATAGGAATAGGCAACCAATATTTTTCAGTCTATTGGCCCATAAATGCACCTGGGAAATAAATGCCTACCATTGGATGGTGTACTTGCTTTAATCCAACCATGGGCATTTACTTTCCAAGTGCATTTATGGGCCAATAGACTGAAAAGTATTTGTTCCCATAGGAATACGAGGGTATACAATACCATGTACGTTGGAAATTTGAAATTTGGAAAGCCCGCTAGAAATTTGAAATTTGATAAGCCCGCTAGAAATTTGAAATTTGAATCTATATGACCGCTCAATGCATATTTTTTGCCGCTGCTTTGTTCATGTCTTCAACTATCGAAGGCCATTTTGGTGGTGAACGAATTCGCATGGAAGTCATTGGACCTGCGAGAAGTGATGACATTTATGCTACTTGCAAATGCCCAGGCCTCCCTGAGCAGGTTTTTAATCCTAATGAATGGGAAGGGAAGCCGTGGCCAGAAACAGAGCGAGTTATGCGGGACAAGAGGATTCTTGGACCAAGATCAAGATTGGGTTGTGAATCCATGGTGATAGGTGAATCCTCACACATCTTCTCACATAGAATGCTTCTGTCATCATGCCTTTAAACTAATAGCGGGAAGAAGGAATCCACTCCAGAACCTTTAGCCGTTGTTTTATTCCGGGAGCGATGACTTCGGAGTCTGCACTCGTAGGAAATGTCATTGCAAGTATAGAAGAAGATGGGTATTGCTCCAATGACAAGTTAATTAGCAGAATGTTTGTATAGGAATATAAATTCTTGGAAAATTTGGTGGCTAACATCATGCAAAATGCCTGTGCAATGGATTTTTCAGCTTTCAGAAAAGCCCAATCCATTATGGATAAATATCAGGAACAGAGTTTCTCCTTTAATGCACATTTTTCGCATCAAAACAATTGAACCAGGGATCGAATCCAGGGACATTCTTGAGTGGATCAAACAGCTATGCATACTCATGTATACTTTGGTCACCAGCGATTACAAGTCTGCGCTTACATGGTTGTTTTGAAGTTTTCCCTCTCCCGGTGTCGGATTTGGAGCTTGCAGTGTCTTTGTTAGAGAAATGCCACCACACGTGAAAATGGTTTTGGGCAATATCAAATAAGCATCTCTGTATATGATTTTTTTTTTTAATTATCTTTACATACTACTTTAAAAGTAGAATGTCTTTACATACTCCTTTAATTATCTTTACATACTACTTTCAGCATTACCAGTCATGTGGACATGGTTAAAAGTTTTGGATATGCTAGGTAAAAAATATATTAAGGTTAAACCGAAAATCTATATCCGTTTTCATAGAGTTTTTTTTTATGCCAACCAAAAAATATAACTATAAATATTTTGTTATTTTCTCATTCCCATTCTATCGTTTTATTTCTCATTATCGTTTTCTATCATAATGTTCTCACATTGTAATAATATATGGACGATTTTGTGAATAAATATCATTTTTGTGGTTAACTATATTGTTATTTTAATTATATAATTTTGATACAAAAGTTTAGAGTAATGTTATGATCTTCTATGAGGCCGGATTGTTTAATGCTTTTTTTGAAAAATGGGTTTTTTTTTTTTTTTCAATTATAAAATAGATTTAAAAACTTTTTAAATTGAAAAACATTTAAATATTTTTAAATATTATTCTTTTGATTTATTGAATACTTAACTAATAATATGAATATTATATGTTTAAAAAGTTTTGGAAATAATTTTTTTTTTTGTAATTTTAATGTATATTTAAAAAGTTTTGGAAACCATTTTTTTTTTTTTAAATATGTTAAAGGATATTTATAGTATTATAAATGATTTGGAAAATTTTAAAATTTAATTATTTTAGAAGTATTAACTTTTTGCTTTTTAATTTTTTTAATAAATAAAACAAAATTTTATATTATATAAAAAAAAATAATAAAATAAATTTCTCAACTTAAGTCCTTTAAATTTAGAGATGCTTGGTAATCCTTCTTAAGTTTGAATAGAGTATGATAGATAAGTACTAGAATATCTTTTACCTAATTTAAATTTTGGAAAAGATAATGTATAAATAGTTTTTATAATTTTATAAGGAAAAAACAAAAGTTATATTTATTTTAAAAATTAAAGCAAGGATAAAACATGTTTAAGAGAAATTGATTTCAAAATTATATCAGTTTTTGTTAGTGTACTACTAATGCCAAAACCAAGATCAAGCTAATAGGAAAAAAAATTATTTTCAAGCTAGGGTGTTCCAAAATCAAGCAAGCATGGGGAAAGTCAAAATTAAGCGAGTGAGAAGAAGTTTCAATCGAACAAGAACAAAATTATTATGGCAAGAAATTAAAAAATAAAAAATTAATCATAATAATTAAAGAAAATAAATTAAATATTAAATAAATGTTAATTAAAAATAGAATTAATGAAAATTCATAATAACTAAAATGTAATTATTTAAAAAATAAATTATATATTAAACAAATAAAAATTAAATACAAAACAATTATTAATTAAAATTTAAATAATGTAAAGACTGGCACGATGGATGTGACAGGGGCTCGACTGTTGTTTCTGCAGAACCTGCCAATGCTCTTCTTTGCCTTTCACTCTAGGCTCGTGGTTAGTTGGCAGACGTACGGTGATTAATTCTTCAGCCAACAGTATGGATCTTTTCCCTTTATGCGTTTTCTGTTACTCTCAACGGAGTTTAGGAGCTAGGGTTTCTGTGGCTAAGCGGCTTTTGCGCCTTCCTGGTGTCGCCATAAGAGGGTTAGTCGGCGGTTACAATGGGTTTTGCCAGTGTCTCGATGGAGCTAGAACCCTCTCCTGAAGACCTTCTTACCTGCTGGGTGCTTGAAATCTCGGAGAAAAACCTTGAACTCTTTTTTCCCAACCCGGTTGTTTCTCACGACCTTATAGCTGAGGCGACTTTGGGAGGTTTGTTGCAAGGGGTTGGATTGTTAGGTGAAACCCTTGTTAGTTCCAGGAGTGGGCATTGTCTTCTCGGTCCACCGCATCTGAGCAGTGGACGCCCTCAGACTTCAGAAGCAGGTTTCAAAGCGGTGATCATCTCAGATAGGTCTTTGCCTCTGTCGGCGCCTCAAGGTAACTACACTCCCTTTGTTTCTACAAGAGGCCTAGAAGATATTGTGGGTTGTAGTGGTTTTCAGTTTTTGCTGGGCCCCCATCTACCTAGGGTCGACACCCCTGTGGGCCTTTCTCCTTTGGGAAAACCTCCTCATGAGGTTTCGGTGGGATTGTGTTTTCCTGGGTTTGAGCACGTACTTTCGAAGGTTGTCCCTCTAGGGGTGGCTGAGGGTCTAGCACCAACAGTGCAGAATGAAGGCGGGTTGCCCTTTCCTGTGAGGAATGGGGTTTTAGCCCCCTGCGATCAGTCAAGGGTCTCCTCGAATGAGGCGGTTGATCTACCATCGAAATCATTGGCCTTAGAAAATCAGGAGCGTGCCCCTTGTTTCGAAGTTGCATTCGGGGCCTGTGCCCAGTCGGGCCTAAGTAAGGAAGTAGTGCCTCCCAGATCCCTTGAGGATCTCAGGCAGCTCTTGCTCGAGTCTATTGGGGCGGATTTTACCATAACCAACCCCGTGGTAGAAGAGGTGGGTTCTCAAGAAAGTTGTGGGAGAGAAGCGGAAAAAATCTAAATCCATCAAGTCGAAAGAATTTCGACCAAAATTTCTGCTGGGTGTGGACATTGGCATTGAGAAAGCCATGGAATTATCTGAGACTATGATTGTTGGAAGAGTAAGGGGCCGGAAGTATTCGGCAGATTATATCACTGACTGGGCTCAATCAATGTGGAAAGAATCTCCAGGCACGCCTGTAGAAATTTCAATTCTTGTAAGAGGCTGGTTCTGTATCACTTTTGATAGAAACGAACAAGTAGATTGGGTTCTCGAAAGAAACTGGTTTTTTGGAAAGAGACCCATTCTTTTCAGAAGATGGACTCCCCTGTTCGATGCTCAAAAGGAAAAAATGGCGGAATCTCCGGTATGGGTCAAGCTCCCTGGTCTTCCTCTGCAGTTCTGGACTGACTTTGTTTTTATCTCTATACGCAACACTTTGGGAAATTTTTTGGAAGCTGATAAGTCATATATTCAAACCAGGGATAGGAGTGTGGCCCGTATCCTGGTGAGTTTGAATCCTAGGGAAGGTCTTGCGGATGCGATGACTCTCTATTACCGGGACTTGGAGCTTTTGCAGACTCTTCACTATGAGCACCTTCCCTTTCGGTGCAATAGATGTCATAAGACTGGCCATCTGGTGAAGGAGTGTTTTCTTGGTCACCGTCGTAGACGTAGGTAGAAAAATCAGTACAGGAAGGAGAAAGTCATTTTCTCAGATCTGGATGAGTCCCCCAAGGAAGCAGTGCCTAGTCCTATGGTATAGGAGGCTCCCCCTCCCCCTGAGATGAACGCGGAACAAGACAAGGAGGCAGAAACAGTCCCTTCCTCCTCCCCTCTTGAGGATCTGGCAGACTCCCTAGTTCCCCTACAAGTTGATAAACTAGTTGGGGCGTCTCAGGCGGGTATGTCTTCCTCTAATCCTCTCTCGTTTCAGTCCTCTGCTTGTTTTTCTTTATCTGAATTTGCAGAGGAGCCTGGTCCCTCCAGGCAGATTTTAAATGACCTATCAGCTTTGAATATTTCTCTGTCGTCCTTTGATAGTGTTATCCTTTCTGTTCCTGACCCTCTTGATCTTTCATCCTCCCAAGTTCTTGGTGTTCCCCAGCCCCCCAGCTCTCGGGCCACTTCTTCTGACCCTCTTCCTTATAACTTCAGACCTCGGGCAAACAGGGTTGGGTCTGGCCTGGCAGTAGGTGGTCTTGCTCCGAATCCTGTAGTGATGGGGGCCAGGAAAATGACAGGCAGAAAATCAAACCTCTCCAAAGCTCAATCGAACGCTGTTGTGGATATTGCTGATGGTAAACAGCTGTCTCTTACCGGGGTGCTTAGAGCAGAGCGACCACCCCCTGAAGGTGTGCCATGATTTTCCTTTCTTTTAACTGCAGAGGCTTAGCTAGCCAGCCAAAAAAGATAGCTTTTAAAGAACTTGTGCGTTCTCAAAATCCGGATATTGTTTTTCTTCAGGAAAATCTGGGGAAAGGGGATGATGTAATCAGTTCTATTTCCAAACTTCTGCCTGACTGGACTTTTTTTGCCCTCGATGCAGTAGGGAGATCAGGGGATGTGGTAACTGGTTTTAATCCTAAGAAGTTTAAGTATGTTTCTTCCTGGGGTTCTGTGAATGTTCTGGCCTTGGAGATTTTTTCCAGTGAGCTCAACCTTACCTTTCTCTCCATAAATATCTATGGGCCTTGTGTAGATAGAGAGCATTTCTGGACCTCTGTCTTAAGTTCCTCCTGGCTTTCTCATCCCAACATAATTATTGGTGGAGACTTGAACTTTTCTTTGGGGGAAGCGGAGCCCTGGGGAGCCTTGGCCAGAGCTGACCTGTTAATTGATTTCTTCAGGAATCATCTGGCCCTATCCCATCTGGTGGATATTCCCCTCCTGAAGTTGCGACCTACATGGAGAAACAGAAGAATTGGCAGGACTGGGTGGGTAAGAATATTGATCGTTTCTTGTTATGCGAAGACTTGGTGGAAAAACTCATGATCTATCGACATTGGGTAGGTGAAGGAGGTGTCTCGGAACATTTTCCTATTCTCCTGGAAATTAAAGGTGATGGAAAAAAACCAGGAATCCCCTTCAGATTTAACTCATCCTGGCTCAAGGATGACTCGTACAATGTACTCTTTACAGCTACTTGGGAGAAAGATACCCATTAGGGGAATTTTGAGGTCTAAAATGGGCCTCCAAAGAAAAATGTACAACAAAATTAAAATTTATAACAACCAATAGGATTCAAGATGATGATGTCAACCATGGGGGATGATTCACCATTTTTTAAATAAAAGGGTAAAAATATTAAAAAATAATAAAACTATTTTTTCAACTCGTATTTTCAACTTATCTCCCAAAAATTTTACTCAAATTTCGAGTGGGAGTACTCGTTGGATGCAAAATTTAATTCCTCATCCAAGGAGTACCCATGTTGCATACTTTTTATGAACTCTACTACACGAAAAATGAGAAATACATAAAAAACGTGATTGTAATCACGTTTTTTAATGTATTTCTCATTTTTCATGTAGTAGGACCCATAGAAAGTATGCAACATGGGTACTCCTTGGATGAGGAATTAAATTCCGCATCCAATGAGTACTCCCGCTCGAAATTTGAGAAAAAACTTTAGGAGATAAGTTGAAAATATGAGTTGAAAAAGTAGTTTTTTCATTTTTCCCTCTAAAATTTGATGATGTCATCAAATCTTATTTGATTTTTTCCACTATTATTTTATAATTTCCTTAGGAGGCCCATTTTAGACCTCAAAATTCTCCTAATGTTTAGCTCTGAAATATCAAGGGGTGCTTTTCTTATGAACAATCTGAAGAAAATGAAAGCAGCTTCCAAAGCATGGGCTGCCCAAAAAAAGGGGAAAGAAGAAGAGGAGCTTAAGAAGGTCAATTCAAAGCTTGCTTTGATGGAAGATCCTGAAGGGGGTGGATATTCTTTTGCTGAATCGAGGGAAATAATTAAGGAGCTGGAGGCCACCAGGAAAAGCATTCTTCAGCTTAGGGAAGAAAGCTGGCATTTGAAAAGCAGAGCGATCTAGCTTCAAGCGGGAGACGAGAATACCAAATTCTTTCAAAACTATGCAAAAGGTCGGAAGCTTGCAAACACAATTTGGGAAATTCCTAAGGATAATGGTGAACATGCATCTTCTTTTGAGGATCTGGCTTCCTTGGGTATTCGTTAATTTAAAGACCTTTTCAAAGCCCCGACTAAAGCTTCCATAGTAGAAGTTATCAGAGTAGCCCATTTCTTTCCTAGCTTAATTGATGAAGAAGGCAATGAGGCTATCATGGCCCCTGTTACGAAACAAGAAATAGAGGACATTCTCAAAGGAATGCAAAGGGACAAAAGTCCAGGTCCAGATGGATGGACTTCAACACTTTTTTGATGTTCTAGGTGATGACCTGGTAGCTGTAGTAGAAGAATCCAGAGTCTCGGGAACCATTTCCCCCCCTTTCAACTCCACTTTCCTCGCCTTGATACCAAAATCTGATTAGCCTAACTCCTTTGCTGACTTCCAGCCCATTTCTCTCTGCACTTGTGTTTTCAAAATAATTGTTGTAGTCATAGCTTCTAGGATAAAGCCTTTCCTTTCCAGTCACATCTCCCCTGAACAATTTGGGTTCCTGAATGGTAGACAAATCCATGAAGTTGTAGGTGTTGCTCAAGAAACTCTTCACAGTCTGAAGAGAAGTGGAAGAAAAGGGGCTATTATAAAAATTGATTTGTCTAAAGCTTATGATAGATTTAGCTGGATGTATCTGCGCCTTTTGCTCACTCACCTTGGTTTTAGATTTGATTTTTTCAGATGGATTATGAGCTGTGTAACCTCTACTGCTATTGCCTTATTGATTAATGTTGCTGCAACCTCTTTTTTCAACCCTGAACGTGGCCTCAGGCAGGGTTTTCCTTTATCTCCACTTCTGTTCCTCCTGGCAGCAGAAGGGTTAAGCTTAATGATACATAAAGCCAAAAGGCAGGGAAACTTTAAAGGCATTGAAGTGGCGCAAAATATCTGGATTACCCACCTCCTTTTCATGGACGACATTTTTTTGTTTGTCAATGGGAGTATGGAGGATTGTCGTGTTTTAAAAAATCTTTTGGAACTCTTCCTAAAAGCTACAGGTCTCCAAATCAATGAGCAAAAGTCGACTCTTACTCCCTCTGGTCTTTCTGTTGAAGAAATTGGAAGAGTTAGAAGCTTTTTGAATTTTGAAGTCTAATCCTTGCAGGACAACTTTAAGTACTTGGGCTTTTATCTCAAACCTAACAACTACCGAATTCGTGACTAGAAGTGATTGCTTGCAAAAATCGAAAAAAAGCTTAACCATTGGAGTTTTATGTGGCTCTCGAGGGCAGGTAGACTGGTCCTAATTAAGTCAGTGCTGATGGCCATTCCGGTTTATTGGGCCAGCCTCTCTTGGGTCCCGAAAGGCATCTTGACCTCAATCGATAAACTGTGCAGTAAATTCCTTTGGGCAGGGTCAAAACTGGAACATGTCACCCCATGGGTTGCTTGGGACAAAATCACTAGACCCAAGGAATGGGGAGGTTGGGGGATTAAAAATATGTATTCCTTTGAAAAATCCCTTGCAAATAAGCTTGCTTGGCGTTTGATCACTACAAATTCTCTTTGGGTGTCGGTCATCAAAAGGAAATATATTAACCAATTTTCTGTTCTGGATTGGATTCGCTCTCCAGTCAAGTCCTCAAAAAATGCTTATGTTGTTTGGAAAGCTGTTGTGGCATCGGTTTAGAAAATTGAGCAAGGATTGGCTTGGAATGTAGGAGATGGCACTCAAGTCCGACTAGGTTGCGATCCATGGGTTGGCTGCTCTGACAGCTTCTCTCTCTCCCCGAATCTGGTATTTTTCTTAATGAAAGAGGTTTTTATACCTTAAACCAGGTAGCTGACCCTAGATAAACCTCCCTTGTGAAACAAGGCTGGCTCTTAGGCATGGAACTGCATTTGGATGACAGGTGGTTGGAAGAATGGAACCGTTATGTATCATCCTTACTCTTTTCTTCCGTTCGGATTTCAGATTCAAGAGATGAATTGCACTGGGTTCATGCACAGATAGGTTTTTACTCTCCAAAATCGGGTTATAAATGGCTGATGTCCCAAGTGGGGAGGGGGGCCTCGAGCTGGTGGTACAAACCAATCTGGAAGCTGAAATGCCCAGCCAATACAAGACTTTTCTTTTGGTGCATCCTTTAGAATAAAGTGCCAACGTGGGACTTCCTTCAAAATAGGGGAAAATCAGGTCCGAGTTGGTGTCCCCTCTGTAAGTCAGCTGAAGAAACTGCTCTCCACCTCTTCCTTCAATGTCCTTTTAATTCCAGCCTCTTGGTAGAAACTTTAAGACTAATCAATATTCCTTTTAGCTTGCGCGGTGATGACTTTCTTCAAGCTTGAAACAAGTGGTGGCAGGAGGTTCCAAATGATAAAGACAGATCCATCCCTCTTGCCATAGTGTGGGGAACTTGGATTGCTCGTAACATGGGTATTTTTAATGAGAAGTCCTTTCCTATTGTCAGATTGGCAGCAGAAGGAGCTGCCATCTACAACAACATTCCTACTTCTTCAAGACATGGTCCCCCTCAAAACATTCAACTTGAAGTTATAAATGACTCAATCCCGTGGGCCTTCTTTGATGGGGCCTCTGAGTTAAATGGCTCATGTGGCACTGGTTTATTTATTCACCTCTCTCATGCTATATCCTTTCGTGCTTTGGTGGGCCTTGGGCAAGGGTCAAATAATTTTGCTAAACTTAAAGCCCTCCATTTTCTTCTTTGCTGGTTGATTTCAAAACATTTGAGGCAAATTCAGATTTTTGGTGATTCTAGGAATGTTCTGAACTGGTTTAATGGGACCCAGCAGTGCAAAAATTATATTTTGTTACCTTTTCTTAAGGAGATCCGTCGACTTAAATGTTTCTTCACTAAGATATCTGTTTGTCACATTTACAGGGAAAGGAACCAGGAAGCAGATTGATTATCTAAAGAAGGTACTAAGTAATATTTGGGGTCCTGGACAGTAACTGAATTGGTGAATGGGCCTGTTCATGCTAGGGAACAACTAGTTTTTGGTTAAACTCTACTGTTTTTATTTATTTTATTTACATATTTTCTCTTAAAAACTCTAAACTGCTACTTCTGTGGGCTGAGAACTGTTTTCCTTATGTAAGGAGGTTCTGGGTTCCATTTTTTATTAAAAACTTCTGATTAGGGACTGGGATATTTTCTACTGCTAGTCCCTCTTTTTGATAAAAGGAAGCTTTGGGCTTCACCTTTGCATCCTTAATCTTTCTGTTCTCATCTCTGTTTCAGTTTCATATCCGGGGGATGATGAATTAACGGAGATGCATTGGTTTCTTGAGAGGTTTTTTGCTTTTTACTGGTTGCTTTGCATCACCACAGGTCTTGTAAAGAAGTTGTTTCACCATCCCCCTTTGAAAGAAGGGAATGGCACTGTACTAAAATGCTCTGCATATGCTCTAAGACTATCTATTTCTAATAGAAAGTTTGATTTTTTTTTTTCTGTGGAATTTTTTTTTTAAATAATGTAAATTATTTAATTAATAACTAAAATAAAAATATTAAACTAAAACCTACACTACTCACCTACCATATACCATACATAAACTACCATCTCCTCACAAGAAAATTTTCGTTAAAACTAGAAATTGCCCCTAAAGGTGTAAAGATACACCGAAGGGATAGAACATGCCTATGATGTTACTGACAAGTTGACAAAGGGAGCACACTTCATTCTAATGAAGTATATGAATTCAAATAGTGAGGTAGCTCAAGTTCTCATTGGGGAGATAGGGAGATTCCTTGGTATTCCTAGGAAGATTGTGTCAGAGAGAGATGCCATGTTCACTTCCAGGTTTTGGAAGGAGTTTTTGGGAACAAAATTATCTTTTAGGACAACTTAGCTTCTGCGGACAGATGGAAAGACATAGAGGCTCAACAAGATTCTGGAGTACATGTTGAGGATGTACGATTGATGTATGTGAATTATGTTGCTAGAGAGGAATCATTTCCCTTATGAGGGTATTCTATATAACATTCATGATTAGGTATGCCTAGGTTTCATGAACCACTGCAATGTCTTTGATAGCCAAGATTACTTCAAGCCCAAAAATTAGGACAAACGGGTTCCAAAGCATGCAATTCGTCTGTAAAATTTTCACGGGAATGGATTCACTACTGTGAGAAAACCTCCCCAAGACGCAAGGTCTAGGAAATCCCACATGAAGAAGGATATTTAGGGAAATACCATATATAAAGGAGTATACTTCCCCTTCAATTGAGAATGAAAATAGAATTTTGGAGCTTCATATTGGTACTTTGCATTTTTTCCGAAGGAAAAAAGTGAATTTTTTATTAAGGAAATAAAAAATTACAGAGCACATGCAATTACGCATTCAGTAGGAATAAACTCCCCAGTAAAACCCACAATCTAGTGAAAATAAAACCAGTTCTAGAGGAAACCACTGTCACCGTAACCACTAAGACATAAACTAAAAAAAATATACCACACCTCTCTAATAAAGGAGAAAACAACTCACCAAGTACTAGAGTCTAGATCAATCAACTGTAATAAAACCCATTTGAAACATACAGTTCAACAACATAGAACCATGTATGCCCCATGGAGGAGGCCACCAACATAAATACATATACGAAAACCAAAAATATGGATACTAGAGAATATATGTACAGTGCAAGTACCATAATCCAAACGAAAAATATTAAAAGTAAAAACCATCGAATCTGATATTCATCTACAGTTTATATGATTTAGGGTATTGTGTCTGACACACGAACTCTACCATCTTTAGAATCCATTATGCGCCAGCAATCCAAATCCTGTTGAAGGCCCTCCTTAGAAAGAAGGTTTGATGTTGCATTTCGTTCCCTATAGATATGGCACACAGATATAAAATCAAATGACATATTTAAAAGTAGAATTTATTCAATGATAGGGATCAAAACATGATTCATACATCTCTGAGTATTGTTGAACCAATTTATAACATTATTCAAATCTCCAAAAATTTGAACCTTAAAAAT
This sequence comes from Pinus albicaulis, assembly GCA_034641835.2. Classification (NCBI taxonomy): domain Eukaryota; kingdom Viridiplantae; phylum Streptophyta; class Pinopsida; order Pinales; family Pinaceae; genus Pinus; species Pinus albicaulis. The sequence continues at coordinate 1,703,755 of MU968389.1, forward strand.
TCCCAAATCTATGAGCCAGCAAAGGAGCAGTTTTAAAGAGAGTAATTCAGCAAAGTTATTTCTGCCAGGGCACATACCCACAAAATCTATTAAGAATATGTGTGTGTTTATGTGAATCACCAATCCAAAGCCACATCGGTTTTTAGCATCTGATGTCTCATCGAAGTATGCCCAAGGGATATCTTGGTTAACATGTTCAGTGGTGATAGTTCTTACGGTCGTGGAGATGTAATTTTTGGGTAGCAAGTCAAGGATCGATACACATTCGGTCGCGATCGAGATTGGGGATGAAACTGAATCCTTGAAAATACCTGTGTTCCTTGCAAGCCAAAGGCCCCAAGTGATGATTAGATGAATTTTATTTTTATTGATATCCAGAACCTCATTCCACCAATTTTGCCAAGCAAATTCAATTGTAGTACCATACCAAATTGTCCTGATGCCTAAAAGGGAGAGGGTGGCCTCCCATAATGTTTTGGAAAAACAACAACAGAGAAAAATATGATTAATGGTCTCCTCTGAGTCCTTGCACAAGATACACCTACCAGGACCCTCTTTATTTTGTTTTATTAAGCTATCCCAAGTTAGAGCTTTGCTTCTGAGCACACGCCAGAAAAAGAGGCTATATTTTGTCAGTATTTTAAGCTTCCACAACAATTTATGCCACCACACTTGTTGTCCCCTTACCCTATGGCTCATCAAGAAATTATAGCCAAATTTTGGAGCATATTTACCATACGGAGCATGTACCCAGCGAAGGGAATTCAGCCTTTCATAAATCCTTACATTTGTGCGTCTCAGCTCCTATATATAATTCCTCCACTCAATACCCCATCGAGGCTCTAGTTGTATGTCACCCTCCTTTGGTTTTACAATATGAGACAATTAATAAAGCCCTTTTGTATGTAGGTAATTTAAGATCCCCCGAGAGAGAGAAAAAGTTTGATTGCAACCCACCTAAGGATCACTGCCAAGGCGACCTTCTCCCCATTTCCAACTTGTTAGGTCAGACCATCGTCCACCAGTTTAAAAGAAATAAAGATGGATTTCCATATCACTGATGCATTTTTTTTTTCTTTTCTAGGATTTTTAATCCATTCCTCCAAAAGAGTGGGATAATATATTTACGTTGAACCACCGCAATCCATCGGTTATCCTCAGATATGATCCTCCATCCCAATTTAGCTGCTAATGACACGGAAAAAGATTGAAGCTCGTTTATCCCACAACCACCCCATTCCTTTTGAGTAGAAATTTTATCCCAAGCTACCAAGGGAGTCACATGCTCCTCCTTTGTCCCAGCCCAAAGGAAACAACTGCAAAGTTTCCTCACTTTTGATAAAATACATTTTGGAACCCATGTGAGCGTAATCCAGTAAACAAGATTGGCTACAAGAACAGAGTTGATGAGAACCAGTCTACTAGCCCTAGACAACCATTTTTAGCTCCATAGGTTTATTCCTTTCTCTATTTTTGTCAACAGCCAATTCCAGTCTTGATTTTTATAGGAGCCGAGTTTTAAGAAGAAGTGCAAGTATTTGAGGTTATCCCCCGTAGGAAGCACTTTAAAAGGGAGGGAGACCTCGATTATTTCAAGATGCACATCAGAGCGGCCTTCATAGGAGATGAGGGATTTTTGTGCGTTTATACTCATACATGTAGCCTTAACGAACAGATCCAAAGTGTATTTCATCTGGTTGTCCTCTTCCCTAGACCCATTGATGAAAAGAAGAATGTCATCCACAAATAGAAAATGAGATATGAAAATATTAGTAGCTACTTCAAAACCTTTTAAATCACCATTCCTCTTTGCCAAGTGTAGTATCTGGCTTAGCTCTTATGCTGCTAGTAAGAATAGGAGAGGGGATAGAGGGCATCCTTGTCTGAGCCCTCTTTGGTTGTGGAAAAAAAGGGAAGCAACCCCATTTATGAGAACAAAAAAAGATAATTTTTTTTATGCATCCCATAATACAATTAATAAAACCATTGTAGAAGCCAAAATGTGTCAATAGAGCGCACAAATATAGCCAACTGATCCCGTCATATGCTTTTGAGAGGTCAATTTGTACAATCAGACCTTTTCTTTTATATTTTTTTAATGTTGTGCATCGTTTCTTGAGCCACCCCATTAGCTTCGTGAATTTGTATGCCATCCAAGAAGCCAAAATTGGCTTCAAACAGATGGAAATAATCTTTGCAATAATTTTTTAAATGCAATTACCAATGGATATATGTATGAGTTCTCCAAAGGAAATTGGCGTATCCGATTTTGGAATTAGGGCGAGGAAAGTAGCTTTGAAAGGTTCATGAATGACCCCCCTAATCCTAGATTCCTCCACCACCCCCACCATTTCATCCCCAATTAGTTCAAAAAAGTGTTGATAAAAATCCACTGTCCACCCATCTAGCCCAAGGATCTTATCTTTTTTCATAGTCTTTAAAATACTTTCCACTTCTATTTTTGTAACTTGATCCATAAGCATCTCATTTTCTTCCTCCTCGATGTATCTAAGAAATAGTTGAGCCCCCTGAATGACCTCATAAATTGAGGCCCATTATGGGGCCTTGAAAATATTTTTGAAATGATCTCTTCCCATTGAATCCATATCTCTAAATGATTTTTCCAATCCTCCATCTGGTCTCCTCATTTCCCGAATAGTATTTGTGATTTTTCTCCCCTTAGCATAATTCTGGAAGAATTTGGTATTTTCATCACCAAGAGCTAGATCGCTCGGCTTTTTAGTCTCTACTGTTCTTCAGTGTCATTTAAAATATTTATCCTTTTTGTCTCCAGCGTTTTTAGCATCTCCCTCTTCTCCTCTGATTCATAGTTGTCTACTTATGGGAATTCCATCTCTTCTAGAGCCTCCTCAATGCTATTCAATTTAGATTCCTCCTTCAACTTTTTCTCTTTCACCCATATAATGGTTTTGGATTTCAAGGATTTTAGATTGGACATAAAAGACTAACCATGTGAGATATTATGAGAGCCGTCCATCGGTCTCAAAGTATCTTTTACTAGAGATATGAAACTGGGATCTTTGAGCCACCCCGAATTGAATTTGAAAGGGGAACCAAGCTTTTTGTTGGGTCCAAACAACTCCAGCAGAATAGGGAAGTGGTTGGAATCCCCTCCAGAACCCACCCATTTCCTACAACCAGTGTTATGATTAACAAAATCCTCATTTATAAGAAAACGATCCAGTCTTTTTGCCACCCCATCTTCACCCACTCTCTTGTTTATCCAATTAGGGACAATCTTGTTAAGGTTTATGTCGATGTGACCACTATCTCTAATTTTGTTTTGAAAAAATTCAGTAAGAGGATCTACTTGGGCTTGAGGCCCCCATGTTTCAGACATTCCTAGAGAAAAATTAAGGTCTCCTCCCACCACCAGGTGGTGAGCTTGCATACAAGCTTTTGTAAATAAATTATTCCAAAACAAGACCATAGATTTTTATGAGAGTAAAATTTGTACAGAGTTCGGTAGAGTAAACCTACACCCCCAATACCGATTTGGAACTCGAAGAGTTTTTTAATTGTAATACACTGTCATGAAGACCTTTGGCTAGACTACCTGATCTTCCTCTAGCATCCGCCGTCACCAGAGACCAGCTGGGAAATATTTTCCCAAGATAGGTCGAGATAGAATCACCCATACCCATGGTTTCTTGGAGCATGATAACATAAGGTTTGCATTGATTGAGAAGATATTCCAGGGATTTTTTTTCTAGTTTCTAGAAAACCCACGGTAGTTATAGGACATACTAATCATTTGGGAACAATAATTGGGGCCTACGCTGCCTAAATGCCCCTTTTAATTATAGGTGTTTCCCATCTGGTATGTCTAATTTATATTTAATTGTGCCTTAGAGAGATTAGTCTTCCTACCCCTAGTTTTTCGAGGCTTGTCCAAAATATTCCCCAACCCCCCAATAGGCTCATCTGGCAATGATCACTTATCCTTAGCTGAAGATTATATGGGTTTTTGTCGATCAAAAGGGTAGGGATAGAGGTAATAATGTTTTCCATGGCTAAAGAGATAGTTTCAATACAAGTAGACTCACTTAAAGGAGGCCTGGACGCACCAGGCTTTGGTAAAGAATTTAAAAAGAGGAAAGAGAAGAATATAAAGAGGAGGGAAAGCGAGGGACAGTACCATCCTGACCAAGTGCATTCTCTTCCAGCCTAAGGGCTTCCTAAGGGGGAGCTTGATCATGTGCATTCTTTGCCGAACCATGATCTTCTTGTAGGGAAAATGGTAAGTGAGTAGTGTAGGTTTTAGTTTAATATTTTTATTTTAGTTATTAATTAAATAATTTACATTATTTAAATTTTAATTAATATTTGTTTTGTATTTCTTTAATATATAATTTATGTTTTAATTAATTACATTTTAGTTATTATGAATTTTCATTAATTCTATTTTTAATTACCATTTATTTAATATTTAATTTATTTTCTTTAATTATTATGATTAATTTTTTATTTTTTAATTTCTTGCCATAATAATTTTGTTCTTGCTCAATTGAAACTTCTTCTCACTTGCTTGATTTTGGAACACCCTAGCTTGAAAATAATTTTTTTTCCTATTTACTTGATCTTGGTTTTAGCATTAGTAGTACACTAACAAAAACTTAAAATGACACAAAATTAAATCAAAAAAATTATCATGTGATAAATTGGCTATATTTAATATGTTTATAACATAGAGTACTATGTTTAACATGTTTATAACATTTTGAAATTAATTTCTCTTAAACATGTTTTATTTTTGCTTTAATTTTTAAAATAAATATAACTTTTTGTTGTTTCCTTATAAAATTATAAGAAAACTATTTATACATTATTTTTGCCAAAATTTAAATTAGGTAAAGGATATTCTAATACTTATCTATCATACTCTATTCAAACTTAAGAAGGATTACCAAACATCTCTAAATTTAAAGGACTTAAGTTGAGAAATTTATTTTATTACTAATTTTTATATAATATAAAATTTTGTTTTATTTATTAAAAAAATTAAAAAACAAAAGATTAATACTTTTAAAATAATTAAATTTTAAAATTTTCCAAAAAAAGACTTGTTTTTAATAGAAAATAGTTTTCATTTTCAAATCATTTATAATACTATAAATATCCTTTAACATATTAAAAAGTAAAAAAAATTGTTTCCAAAACTTTTTAAACATATATTAAAAAAGTAAAAAAAAAAAAAATGTTTCCAAAACTTTTTAAACATATAATATTCATTCAATAAATCAAAAAATAATATTTAAAAATGTTTAAATATTTTTCAATTTAAAAGATTTTTAAATATATTTTATAATTAAAAAAAAAAAAAAACCATTTTCAAAAAAAGCATTAAACAATCCAGCCTCATAAAAGATCTAAACTTTTGTATCAAAATTCTTTGATTAAAATAACAATATAATTAACTAAAAAAAATATTTATTCACAAAATCATCCATATATTATTATAATGTGAGAACATTATGATAAAAAACGATAATGAGAAATAAAACGATAGAATGGGAATGAGAAAATAACACAATATTTATAGTTATATTTTTTGGTTGGCATCAAAAAAAATTCTATGAATACGGATATAAATTTTCGATTCAACCTTAATATATTTTTTACCAAGCATATCAAAAACTTTTAACCATGTCCACATGACTGGTAATGCTGAAAGACTTCGCTTCTACTTTTAAAGTAGTATGTAAAGATAATTAAAAAAAAATCATATACAGAAATGCTTATTTGATATTGCCCAAAACCATTTTCAAGTGTGGTGGCATTTCTCCAACAGAGGCAAGCTCCAAATCCAACACCGGGAGAGGGAAAACTTCAAAACAACCATGTAAGCGCAGAATTGTAATCGCTGGTGACCAAAGTATACATGAGTATGCATAGCTGTTTGATCCACTCAAGAATGTCCCTGGATTCGATCCCTGGTTCAATTGTTTTGATGCGAAAAATGTGCATTAAAGGAGAAACTATGTTCCTGATATTTATTCGTAATGGATTGGGCTTTTCTGAAAGCCGACAAATCCATTGCACAGGCATTTTGCATGATGTTAGCCACCAAATTTTCCAAGAATTTATATTCCTGTACAAACATTCTGCTAACTAACTTGTCATTGGAGCACTACCCATCTTCTTCTATACTTGCAATGACATTTCCTACGAGTGCAGACTCCGAAGTCATCGCTCCCGGAATAAAACAACGGCTAAAGGTTCTGGAGTGGATTCCTTCTTCCCGCTATTAGTTTAAAGGCACGATGACAGAAGCATTCTAGGTGAGAAGATGTCTGAGGATTCACTTGTCACCTGGATTCACAACCCAATCATGATCTTGGTACAAGAATCCTCTTGTCCTGCGTAACTCGCTTTGTTTCTGGCCACGGCTTCCCTTCCCATTCATTAGGATTAAAAACCTGCTCAGGGAGGCCTGGGCATTTGCAAGTAGCATAAATGTCAGCGTCGCTCATATCACTTCTCGCAGGGCCAATGACTTCCATGCGAATTCGTTCACCACCAAAATGGCCTTCGATAGTCGAGGACATGAACAAAGCAGCTGCAAAAAATATGGGTTGAGCGGTCATATAGATTCAAATTTAAAATTTATAGTGGGCTTATCAAATTTCAAATTTATAGCGGGCTTTCCAAATTTCAAATTTCCAGCTTACATGGTATTGTATACCCTCGTAATCCTATTGTCTGGTGGCAACGACGGAGTACGACCGAGTACATCGATATCGGAGGGTTGTCACGTCACCCATGGGCATAGATTATGTCAGAGGTATTGGTGTTGGAGGATTGGCCGGCCGGAGCCGGAAGGTTTTCCGACCGGTGACAGAAACCGGGCCATTCCTCCGCCTAGTTAGACTCTTCCATTATGAACTTTCAGATATCCCTATATAAACTCGGTAATTTTTTGCTTTGTCGTCATGTTTCTTCTTTATCCATCCCAAAATGTTCCATTGAGTATTCTAACTTATATTTTGTTTCCTTTTAAAAAATGTGGTTTCTGTGAGTTGTTAGTGTAAAGAATTTCATCAATGGTGGAGTAATTAATTGTGTTTATTTTTTTAATTTTTTAATAAGTTTTTTTAAACATTGCAATTTTTTTTACTGATAATGTTTTTTCATAGTCATTAAGGAACAAAATATGTCGGCCATGTTACGTTTTCCAACTTTTTTTCCCTGTATAGATATTTACAAAAATGTCAACGAAAATGAGGTTTCAAAGCTTCTTTAAATCTTATATCCAAATAATCTTGATATAGAGGTATTTACAACAATATAGGTGCTTCTTTTTAAGCTTTACCCCAATCTGACTATTCTTTATTGCAGAAAGAGAGAAACGACAACCCTAGACCAGCATCATATTACATATCTCCTCTGGATACCACCATCGAAACCACCGTTGTAGTAGGATCCCTCACCATAACCGCCACCGCTGCTCCCACGCAAGCAACCGCCCCCATTTCTTCTGCACTGGACTGGGTTAACAGTGATACTCCACCCGTTAAGCATCTTTCCATTCATTGCATCGATGGCATCCCTTATCGATTTCTCATCGTTGAAGGTCCTGAATCCGAATCTAGGGAATCTACCGGTTTCCCGATCACTAATAATCTTGGATTCCACAACTTCTCCATAGGGACTGAAAGCCTCCTACAGGGTTTTGCCAATAGTGGACCATGCGAGTCCTCAAACGAAGCATTGGAAATCAACAAAATCAACAAGACAAAGCAAGAAACCACTAATGCAGGACATTGAACGGAGGTTGGCAAGTTAACGTTTCATTGATATTCCATCCTGAATCTCGCCACATTTAAAATTTGAAATTTGAAATTTCATTTCCCTCTCAATTCCATGCGCTTTTTGTAGATGGAAGTGAACGAAGGAAACAGAGTGACAAAGAACGCAGTTAAACAGCCCCGGAGGAGATGGTCGCCAACTTGCCGGAAACGTTCAGTCGACTTGATCCAAACTTCGAGGTGCCAAAAATTTCTTCGTCGTTCTCCGTTAATGGAGACGGATTATTTTCCGACCGATGGCACTTTCCGGGTATATGTGTTATTGTACTTTCTTCTTCGAGCCAAGATAGTGTGTACTTGTACTAATTAAAAATACAATTAAAATTGTACTTTCACGGCCATATCATCTCGCGAAGTAGGTGTTATTTGCAAATTACTAAACAAATCCAAATCCAATTTATTAGAAACAGATAGGCCAATTAAATTCTCATTCAGTAATTATTGTGCGCACTGGTTAGCGTCTAAGGCGAAATTAGTACTTGTGTTAATTGAGATTTTCCTTAGTCACCAATATTAGTGTTTGAGGCAAAATTAGTACTTTGAGTGTTAACTCAGATTTTCCACTGTCACTAATATGATTCCCCTAGTCTAATTAGGTTTCCAATTTGTCAAATTGTAATATGATTTTTATAAAATTTTACATCAACTTAAAAACAGGTTATTAACAAAAACTCAAAAACAGGTTATTCCTCTCCTCTTCAAATTTTACATAATTTTTTGAAAATTTAGATTACAATTTTAAAATTTTGTTGAATCCATATCTACAACAAACAAGATTCAAACACTTCACAAAAAAATTAATAAGATTAGAAAACTTTGAAGCCCTGTAAACAACCGTGAATGAATAACTCCATAACTCCATAATTCTTTAATATGATATTATAATAATGGGAAACATTTTACCATATCAATCCATATCTATTTACCATATCAATCCAGGTCTTGGTGGTATAAACGCACAATTTTAAATTACTAAGATTTTCTCTTCATCACACAACTTAAAATTTAATTGGTTTAAGATTTTTATTTATTTGCAAAGGTCATTTTCATTATCGATCCCAAGGCCCTCTTCATATAAATGTATTGTTTTAAATGACTACAATTTTCACTTCATTATCCATCCACGTTTTTAAATTGTTATGATTTTTATTTATTTGCAAATTTCCTCTTCATTATACATGGAGAGTCCAAGTCCCTCTTCATTTATATGTACAATATTAAACGGCTAAATTTTATACATGGTGGGTTTTAAATGGTTACAATTTGTATTTATTTGTAGCGGTCTTCTTCATTATACAGCAAGATTTTAAACTGCTTAGGTCAACCATTTGCACCTTTTTTGACATCTTTTTCGGATTCCTATTCCATGAGCTTCCCATTGTATTAATAGTCATGAATATTCACTATTGTTATACAACATTTGTTATGATATTTATAATATGGATGTGTAGTAATTAAAATCTCGCCATAGATATATGGTAATTAAAATCTAATGACTTATATACCATAGCAGTATAGCAACGCCAATATTACTTACGATTATACACCTAATACATGTTTAGTTAAGATACGCACAGTCCCATCAAGCTGTTCGAACTCTACCCTGAACTTTTCTTTTCTTTTCTTTTTTTTTTTTTTTTTTTTTTTTTTCAGAAAGAAAAGACACTGTATATATTATATAAACAGTACATGATCATAGTACAACAACGATTGTTAAAGCCCATAATAACATAAATTGAGGATCTCCATCCATTTGGCCTGACCACGGAGAGGCAAGAGAAGGCTTCATCATATAAGATAGCGTAGGGTACTACACATATGTTTCGTCTACACATGAAACTGACATAGCATAATAGGATATCATCATACCAAAACTTAACTATAAACAGTGAAAACTAGGACATTGTATGCCCTGTTACATAGTCGAAAGAGCCAAAATCTCGATCCGCCGAATAGAATCCACACACTTGCAACACACAGAAATGGAAATCAAGATAAGAAAATAGTTGTCCAAACAGAAAAAGGATATAGGAAATCCTGCTCGCTTGTAAAAACCGGCTCGCTTGCAGTAGGTAACCTTGACATCAGGGTACAAGAATCTTGAAATTTCGAATCAAATGGGAGGCCTTAAAATGGGAAATATGCAAGCTACTGAAAGGTAACGATAGGCCCCTTTTGGATAATACATCGACACGTGTATTATTTTCCCTGTATATGTGGTTCCAAGACAGTTCATGAAACTTGGATATAAGATGATTCACACGGTCAATCCATCCATGAGCACCCTGCAAACAAAGGCAAGCTTCACCAGAAAAACCATCAATTATGATCCTAGAGTCCCCATACACATGAGCAGAAAGCAGGTTGATATTAGAAGCCATCCAAAGTCCACTTCAAAGGGTCAATAGTTCTGCCTTGTTTTTAGACTCGCTCCCACCATTCTAGCAAATGTGATACATGTCCAACTCATTAAACTTAAAGCACACTCCGCATCCACAGTATTGTCCTTGGAGAGCACCATTGAAAAAAATCGTTGGAAGGGCAATGGGATGAGGCTTGATGCGAACAGAAAAATCTTTTTCAGAAAGAAGTAGAGGAGCCCGACCAGCCAACCAAGTCATGATATGGCCGTAGATCAGAGAAGCGTTGGCAGGCATACTCTCAAAAATCAACCAGTTCCGTGCACACCAGATCCCCCAGAACAAGTAAAAAGGCAAAGTTTTATACACACCCTTACAGGCTCCCCAAACCTAGATGGAGTCAATGAATTCAATTGGATGCCAATCCAAACTCATTAAGAAGTCAGAGCATAAAGCCCAAATTTTTAAGGAAAAGGGGCATGAAAAAACAGATGAAAATTTGTCTCCTCACACTTGAGACAGAAGGGGCATCTCCTAGGACCATGATATCCATGCTTTTTTAGACATTCCCAATTCAGAATTTTATTGCGCCAAAGCAACCATCCAAGCAGGAGTATCTTCGTAAGGATGTTCCAGCCCCACGCATGCCGAAAAGGGGAAGGAGAATGATTGGTCAACTGCCTGGTAATGGAGAAGTGGTATATGTCTTTTACCAGCAAGCCCCTACCATTCATAACCCCATCCCAAATAATTTGGTCGCCCTCACCATGATAACACAGGATCACCATCCGAAGGACCATTACAATTCTATTCCATTCCTCCGCATCCCTGTTCAGAAGGCCTAATTGTTTCATTGTCTTCCAAGTCAGTGAACTCATATTCCAACATAAAATAACCTATGACAAGTAAAAAATCCTCTGATGCGCCAAGCGATGAATTAACCACACATCAATAATCGGCAATACCTCAACAACTTGGACTCGGTCACATCCCAACGTAATGTCAAGACCATTACCAAATTTCCAAACTAAACGATCTGATATCAAAGGCATAATTTTGATGAAGCTGTGCCATATTTGAGATGTCGAGTCCGAGTGATCATTATGATGCCTCTGTACAAATTTTGCATGGGGTTCCCTTCAATATATTTGGTCTGAATGATGATGGACCACATCCCCTCCCCATTGAGAGCACGACACAAATTTTTGTGAGCAAAGCTTTTGTGAATGTTCGAATATTTAGAAGGCCCCAGCCTCCAAAGTACTTAGGGATGGCGATACTATCCAATCTGCATAGATGGATCTTTCTTACTTTAAGTGAGCCAGACCATATGAAGTGGGCAATGATGGAATTTATTTTTCCAACAGTGTGCTCCGGTATATAATAGAGATGTGCCCAATATACCACAAATTGCGTTAGTACCGCTTGGACCAAAATATATCTTCCTCCAAGCGAGAGCCATTTGTTAGTCCATTTTAGAATTATGTTCCTGGTTTTATCAACCAGCCATGTCCAATCCAGCACCCTGTATGCAGAATATTTCAATCTAAAACCCAAATAGGTAAATCCTTCCCCCACCTTTCTAGTTTGTACCCCCATAAACTCAACAATATAATTGATTTTCTCTGGATCTCCATTTTCATAAATTAGAAGAGATTTCTTGTTGTTTGTGCGAAGACCCGATGCAGCTCCGAAGCACGAGAGGATATAGTGGAGATAGAACCGAGTATTTCTAAGAAGCCTACCAAATACAAGTAAATCATCTACAAACAAGGAATGAGTAATACAAACAGTAGGGGAGAAAGATAGGGCTGCAAAATATACCGCTTCACTAGCCATCTTCATTAATCTGTTGAAATTTTCCATGATGAGAATAAATATGAGAGGGGAGAGTGCACATCCCTGTCTAAGACCACGACTAGAAACAAAAAATTTTGTAGGTAGCCCATTGATAATTACATCATACTTGACAGAAGTGACGCATGCCATGATCCATCTAATATTTTCCAATGATAAACTCACCTTCAGGAGATTAAGCCGGATGAAAGACCAATCACTAGAATCGTAAGCCTTGAAAATATCAATCTTCATTATAAGTGCCTCCATTTCTTTTGCATGAATCGAGTGCATTACTTCTTGCGCTATAGCAACAACATCATGAATAGATCGGCCTTTTAAGAAACCGAATTATTCCTCTGAGATGAAGGAAGCAAAAACCCCTTTGATCCTGTTTGCAATAGTTTTCGTTGAAATCTTATAGAGAACATTGCATAAGGATATCGATATGAAGTCAGAGAAATGTTTAGGTGCTGATGCTTTTGGTATCAGGGCTAGGAAGGTAGAATTCATATCATCATGAGTAAAACTAGACCTACGAGCCTGCTCAATGATTAATAACAATTCATCCTACAGTAGCTCATAGAAGAAAATAAAAAATTCGACAGGCCAGCTATCTAGGCCAAGGCTCTTGTCATGGGCAAAATATTTTAAAAAATCTTCAATCTCAGCTTTTGTGACTTCTTTCCCAGAGATTCATTTTCTGCCTGATCAAACATTTTAGGCATATGTTGCAGAACCCAAATCTAGCTATGATGGTCAATCTCCTCATCTATTTTATAGAATTCAAGAAAGTAATGAAATGCCTCTTGTTGGATCTCAGTGGAAGAATACTTCCTAGTTCCATTTGGAGCCTCAATATGCCATATGGAGTTCTCGTTCTTTCGGTCATTTTCAGGTTGGTGAAAGAATCTTGTATTAAGATCCCCCTCCTTAAGCCACTGTATTCTACTTTTTAATTTCCATGTTGTTTCATGGACTTTTAGAATTTCCAGTATACGACTTTCAAGTCTCTCCAATCTGTTATACCCCCATCATATCATCATATATTTTTCGTGGCCTCAACCTTGAGATCATATAATTCGCGCTGCATATCCATCTTTTTTTTCCTTTCCCACGATTTACCATATAAATTTTAATCTTCTGAGCTTTTCAACAATTTTTTTCCTGCCACTTAAACCCTCAAAATCCTCATCCTTCCTTCAGAATTATTTTTCCATATAGATGAACTGAGGATCCTTCAGCTAAACTCTATTGAACTTAAAAAAGATACCAGCTCGCTTCGACTCACAACGCCAGGATAGAACCATAGACCTATGGTTCGATATTGAAGAATTGATTACCTGTGATCTCATGTTCCCCAAAAGGCAGAACAAATTCTCCTTAATCATAGCCCTATCAAGACGTTTACCAATGTAGTCCCCCCCTATCGTCTATTTGACCATGTTAGAACTATGGGAGTAGGCCGAACATCTAGCATACAGTGATCACTGAAGATGCCACATATGCGGTATGCTAGTGGATCCTGACGAACCTTCTGCCCCCATAGTTCACAGGCATCCAAGGTAGAGTTAAAATCACCAATAACAAACAAATTATCAACCATTAAAATGCCAGAGGACCTCATACGCTCCCATAATGATGACCGAATATAACAAGGAGCATATAGATTGATAATATTTATCTTCACACGTAGTCCTTTAAAAGACCCCGAAAGAAAAATTCCACCAAACAATTTATAAGCATGAAGATTAAACAGAGAAGGGTTCCAAATGGCCAACAAGCCACCCGCATTTCCAATTGAGTCAATACCGGCAACAAACCAGCCCGGTTGAATGCTCAAAAAAATACCAATAGCTTTTTCCTTAGAACAAAGTTTCTTGTAGAAGAACCATGCAAGGAAGAACATCAGAGAACAGATCTCGAAGGCGCACTTGTTTAGAGGAGTCACCCAACCCCCGAATATTAAGGGATAGGATGGAATTCATTCAAAACCATGTTCGGGGCCGCTAGCTCTAAGTGCCCGAATATCATCAACAGTAGTGACAAGAACTTCATGAAAATAAGAAATATCATCCTAAAATAAGGACTTAGTCTTAAGACGACCCCTAAAATGTCTAGGCGCAGCTTTAGAATTTTTTCGCATAGTAATGTTAAAGGCCGATGCCGGGTTAATGGAAGGCAGAAGATCTGGAGGAGCTTTATCGAAGATAGTTAATGCCGCCAAGTCCAACCTAGGATTACTTATTAATGATTTGATCTTGTTAGCCACCTATAAAATTTGTCATACCAAATGGTGGCTAAATGTTTTTGGAACCTTCAAGGAACAAATTTTATTGCAAAAAAGTGTTATCTCTTGAAGACTCTTAAAGGCCTCATGCCTCTGTCCAAATCTTCACTGTTGTTTCCATCTCATATTCTAAAAATTTGTTATTTTCATAAGTCAAAACACTGCTGCAAAGACCTTTTTCCTCTTTCCACCACAAAAACTAACCTTCACTTTTTACCCCTTTCTTCTCATAAAAATCCCTCATTTTTTCATGATTTCCCTTCTTCCATTCATGAAAATCCATATTTATAACGTTTGAAATTGACTTTTAAGCCTTACCGAAACCTTCAAATCCCTTTGAAAACATTGAAAAAACATAAAAATTTCATATTCTTTATTAAAGGCTTAAGCCCCTCAGGCTAAGCCCCCTAACCACTTCCCCACATGTGCCCTTTCCATAAAAACCAAGCGCTGAACCCATTTAGCGCTTATCACATCAGAGATTTTCGATGGTGCGTAAGTCCTATGTTCCATTTAAAAAATTCCGATGCGATCAACCCTTGTATATAAACCTGCCCGACCACCTTTTTCTTTTATAAAAAACGAAGAACCCATTTATCCAAAGTTTGTTTTAAAAAACTGAAGTCGCGTGTTTAAAATAAATGGTTAGATTGAAAAGAGTCGATCGCGCAATCGCATCGGAAATATCCAAATGCGCAAGTCCTGTGCTGTGTTCAAAAAGTTCCGATTGCGATTAGTTTTGTATGGAAATACCTCCGATGTGATTAAGCCTTAACTGTAAAAGTCCCCAATCGCATCATATTTTATATATATTTTCCTGTGGGCCCGCCTCCGGTGCTTAAAACCTTGTGATATTTCGGTCCCGATCCATCTTTTCCTTTGTAAAATATAAAACCCACTTTCCCAAAGTTTCAACTTAAAAACCCAAAGCACGTGTTTTAATATAAAAATGGGTAGATCAAAAAAACTGATCGCGCAATCGCAATCGGAGTTTTCACAATGGTTAGATTGAAAGACCCGCATCAAAGTTCCGATGCGATTGGGTCTTGTGTGTTAAAACTTTCCCCGAGACCAAGTGTTAAAGGTCCCGGGCGCCAATCGCATCGCAAATGTTACAATGGGTAGATTGAAAAGGCCAGTCTCCGAACTCCGATTGCGATTGGCCCTTGTTTCGTATATACCCCGAGCATATTACAGTTCATACAACCCAAAGGTCCCACAGTCGGGCGCCTGTCCGCCTTATATGTATTTTCTGCCCCTGATCCATATAAACCTTTGTTTTATTTTTAACTTTGGGTTTTCATATATTAAAAGGGTTTTCTGTCGGTTTTTCTCAGAACTAATCCCTGTCGTTGATCAAAAGCCGATCAACGGCCTGCACTTCATGGCATTGCATTTCTCAATCGCATCTCATTTTCTCAATCGCTGCGTTATATCCCCAACCTTCGATTGCGACTCCCCTGATTCATTCTCCACCGTTGATCTCATTCTTAGATCAACGGCCATCGCTTAATCGCCTCTTCCCTCCCGATCGCGCAATCGCATCAGAGATTTTCATCGCACCCCTTTTCTCCTCTCGCCGATTGTGATCTCCCGATTAGATCTGGACCGTCCACGTGTCTAGATCCAACGGCTACACTCCTCTCCCGCCTTCTGAAGCAGTCTTACCCATTCCGCAGGATTTTTTAAACTATTTCTGTGTTGCAGGTCTTTTAATGGTTTTTCATTGTATTGAAGAGAAGGGCCGAAGGCCGGGAAATACGTTTCCTGCACCTTTCAGCTATTAAAGAGAACCATTCGTGGGCTCTATTCCATTGTTTTATCAATGATTCATGAGCATTGATACCATAAAGGCCCTGCGTGGCACTGCACATCGACAAGACACTGTTTTATTCACAGCACAGTTAAAGAGTATAAGTTTTGAAGAACAGAGCACAGCAGGATGAAGATTGAAGATAGATCTGGAAAAATACGGCTAAAGATAATTATTAAAGGCTTAATTTCCTGGTTTAAAACACAGTCAGAAGAAATCATAAGTGTTTAACTGACATAAGAGACCTCCACCGCTGTATTTGAGGCGAATTGATTCCTCAGCTACTACAAGAGCCACCTGCTGCCTCAAACCATTCAAAATAGAGGCCGAAGTTATTGTTCCTAATCTGATATTCTGCCTCCAGCGCAGCCAGGGAATTACTATTGCAAGGAACTTAAATGCAAAAAAATATCTGCAGAGTTACTCCCATATTACGCAGAGCCTTAAAGTCAACAAAGCTCCCACCGATCTTTGATATTAATTGTAAAACATTAATACAGCAGTCCACCTGTAAACTTCTCCATCGAGCCCCTCAAAAGGTCGAGAAGTCTTAAGTCTGTATTAATTATCCTTGAGATCTTTTGTTAGATCCCACCTCCTCATCCTTCTATAAATACTTCAGTAGAAGATGAGTACCTGTTGGTTGATTGGTTGTTGTTTCATCACAAGTTGTAATACTGAAAACTCTCTGAAATAAATACATAGTCCGTTGAAGTTGAAGAAGAAACTAGAGTCTTGGAAGTCTTGATGATGTTGTTGCATGCTTGTTTCTGAGAAGGCTCTATCATTGGATCCATGAGCTTGGCTGTTGGTGAAGTATTCTGAACTGTTTTATGTTTTTCCCCTGTTTTCATTATGTTCCATAATTTCTTACTACAGTAGGCTGAAAGTTTTAGGCAAAGAAATGACTCTTGGAAGCACCTTAGACCTGTTCACCCTTCACTGTTTAATGTTTTCTGCTGCTGAAGTATTTTAGAGGCTTTAATCTTTCTCTTTAGTCTTCATGCTTGTTTATTTCCTTGATAGTTCGAATAGTTGGTTTCAGCATGATTATGGTTTGCCCTGCTTGTCTGCTGCCACTTAAAAACTATTATTGAAGTCTCTCTTTGAAGTTCTTTGCTTATAGTGAATCAAAGAGGCATGTTTTGATTGTGCCCTTTATCCTCACTTAAACAGTTGGCTTAGAGGTCGTTATAATTATGATCATAGATGTTTTTAGGTATTTCCTCTTCTATGACTGCAATTATCAGTGAATCTTTTATGTTTTCTAAGTCATTTGAAATAAGATCTTTGAGGAAATAGGGTGTTCCCCGAATCTTAGATTTCATTTTAAAAGTTGTTTTGAAGTCATTATTTGCTTTTAAAGGTGTGATTTGTAGAATTCATGGCTAGCCCTGTCTATCAAAGAGCTCTTTATTGTTCAAGTTATGCTTTCGAATTCCCTTTGTTGAGAATTAAACCTCTCTTTCCAAATAATTGATGTCCATCTCAATCCAAAAACCAAAGGATCCTGTGGCCAAGTTAGATTTTCCCTTTGATATCCCATATCCATTGATGAGTGCATTATGACCTTTTCTTGACTCCATTGCCCAATGAAACAGATATTTTGCTGTCCTATATATCTTTCCTAGGCCTTTCATGTTCTGCTGTATCATTCCAACCAAACAAACAAACAAATAAACACCTGCACTTAATAATTAGTCTAAAACCAATACTCCAAGCACACAAGATAAACCTTTGCAAACAAACTTTTGAGAGATCCCTCTCTGAGAACAGGAGGACTAGATCCTGTAACTCTAAAGATTGGTTCTGATGTTGCCTTGTTTTTTGATTTTCCAAACTATCAAAACACGGGACACCAACAGATGTCACTACCAACATAATCTTTTGGCGACCCCAGTATATCCCCGCTCACAGGATCATGGGGAGATTGCAGCGAGGCCCACTCCAAAGGAGGCATAGATGGGGAGACAATCGACAGACCGACAGGACTCGGATTAGAGGAGTGACCAACCTGGTTGATAATAGGGCAGGAGTCATGCAATTTAATTTCTGAATGACCGACATACATAGAGGGAGGAGACATATTCCCATAGCTAGGTTTGTCAGCAGGAGATCATAGCTCAGCCTCATGATTATCAACTTTATGAACATGGGGCGAGGGAATCCCATCCGGAGCCTTTCCAGAACCTACAGTCCTATCACTATCAGATGAGGGAGGATTAGACTTACCGGATAATCTCGCAGATTGAGATTCATTAGCCTTCATCTTTTGCTCGCCGAGATAACATTTGACATGTCACCCCATATTCCTGTGTCTCATAAGGCATCTGATTATTAGATGCCCAGTATGATGGCAAATTAAACAACGGAATGGGACACCCAAAAATCCACCCCCGCTACCTTGCAATATGCTAAATATAGGTGGTCACATTATAAAGAAATTAGAATAAGATTATTTATATTACCAATATATCAGAGGGCAGAACATTAAATCTTGGAGTAGGCTAAACATGAGAATTTTGAAGACCTCAACCATGCGCACCTCTCCAATAGCCTGCCTCTGTTTTCGTTTCTAATCGTCCGTGTTGGTCATGTTAAGCGAGTGGTGTTACACACCATAAATGATGCATCATAATTATCCATCCATTCTATGTTTTCAAATTGAGAGCGGTATCATGAAATTTTGAAAATTTGCAAAACAATCACGTTCTTTCTGGAACGTCCCTTGGCTTGTCAGCGTCACACAAGCTTGATGGTTGGTTTTTGCATGCTTTCTATTTCTTCCAAATAAAAACAATATACTTTTTAAATTGCTGTTGTGGGATGTATCATATATTTATATTTGTAGGAAACACAACTATAACTTCAACCACTGTAAATATCTCTTATGAGTATCATTTAGCTTATTTGAAAAAAAAAATCATAAACAATCCAATCAAATTATTGAACAGAAAAACTTTGATGTAAAACCTAATTTTGGTTGTCACGTTAGAATGACTTTATATATATATATATATATATATATATATATATATATATATATATATATATATTTCTTCATTTAAATTGCATGTTTTTGCTGAGAATCAACTTTATATATATCATTTAGATTGGATGTATTGCTGTGAACCAAAACTGTGAGAATCATTTACCTGAACCCGAGACATTATTCGATCGGGACCAAAAGTTTTAATTAACATAAGGTGTTACATTTACATATGGAAAGTTGTAATATCAGAAAAAAATATTTCAATATTTATAATTATTAAAAAACAAGGCATTACCGTTTCACATGGAAAACTTTGATTATTAAAAAGTCACGCACTAGATAGAAAGATTGATATTGGGAATATACAATTATTTTCAAATTAGGTAAAGTGTTAATTAAAAAATATTATTTTTTAATTACTAAATTATTTCGTTAATATGAAATCTCATTATATATTGAAATATTATTGTATATATAAATAACAATTCTCTTTAGTAGATATTTAGATAAAAATGTTATAAAACTTATTTTAATATTTATAGTTATTAAAAAAATATATGAAATAATTACAATAAATGGTTGTTGGTTAACAAAATGTTGTTTTTTTTAAATTATTTGGCCATTCAATTAATAAGAATGTTACTTTAAGTAATGAAGAAAAATTCTTCCCCGGTTAGATAATATTGTTTTTATATTATAAAATAATTTGATTATAATAAATATATTTATTTTGTTTAATAAGTATATAGATAAATTTATGAGAAAAATGTTATAAGTTTTACAATAAGTGAGAGAAGGGCCTATAGGAATTACACAATTATGGATGAATGATTTGCCTAAATAATAGGGGCTAATTCCCAAGGAAACAACATAAGGAAATAAGAGCTTGAGAGTTTGACAGACATGAAAATTGGCTAAGTATTGGTTAAATATTGACTAGTGGCTTTCCTCTAGATATATCCTCGTGTTATGCGTATTGATTCAAGTTGCAAGTTTTTGATTTTGCTTCTCAATCGTGAATTGTTTTCCACAGATGAGTAGAGTAGATTTCAGTCTTATGTTTTATAACATTTCATGAGAAGTATTGAATCTACAATTAATTTCTATAAGCAAGGACCACTACATAGATTTATTTTCAAACACTGAGCGAGAGGAGGAGGATGCATACCAGGGGGTAGATACATGTGAGGGTGAACCTTGAAGCTCGGGAGGAGGTGGCCCACCCCACATTGTGGAGGATATTTCTTACCCATTGTTGGAGTTATTGCTTCACTTGGGGGAGTTCCAAAGTATTTGACAATGAGGATAAAAGGCACGGTGCAAAGGCAACGTGTATCCGTGTTGGTGGACAATGGGGCAACCCATAATTTTGTTGATGCATAGTTGGTGGAGCATAGAGGCATTCAGATAGAGGCTTTTGAGGGATTTTCAATACTAGTGCGAGGAGATAGGACTATGGAGTTTACCCGGTATGCTCCCAGCATGACAGTGACCATGGGGAACTATTCGATGATAGAATATTTCTTCATGGTGGATGTTCTAGACACCAATGTGGTGATGGGAATTCATTGGTTGTATTTTCTTGGGCGTTTCACTACTGATTGGAGGAAACTAGAGATGGGGTTCATAAGGTCAGATGGAAAGTTAGTAGTGTGGAGGGGTATGCATTCATATCCACCCTCAACAGTGTCTACACAAAAGATGGAAGTTGATTTGAGGTGTGGTGAAATAAAGTGGGTTATAGAGTTGAGGATCTCAGAGACTAGGGGGGTGAAGCAACAGACATATTGGCTCTCTTGTAGAGACATATGGAGATATTTGGAGAGATTCCACCAGGCAGTCTTCCCGACAAAGGGTTCGAGCACACCATTGAGATGGAGGAGGGGTTTCACATAGTCATCACCACTCCCTACAAGCACATCTGTATGAGATTGATAGTGTTATACAAGAGTTGTTGAGGTTGGGTCATATCAGGCCTAGCTCGAGTCCTTTCACTTCTTTTGTAGTGTTGTTTAAGTAGAAGGATGGGATCTTGTGCATGTGCATAGACTACAGGGACCTAAAAAAGAAGACGTTGAAGAGCAAGTATCCCATTTTTCACATTGATGAGTTGATGGAGGAGCTTAGAGGAGCCAAGTACTTCTATAAGATAGAATTGTGCGTAGGGTACCACCAGATCTGGGTGAGGGAGCAGGACATCCCCAATAATTCTTTTCGTTACCATTATGGAAACTTTGATTTCTTGGTGATTCCCTTTGGGCTAACCAATGCACCAACCACGTTTCGGTATTGCATGAACCATTTGTTCCACAAGCAGTTGTGACAATGTGTCTTGGTATAATTTGATGATATATTGATACATAACAGGACTTGGGAGAAGCACCTCCAACAACTATATGCGAAAATGTCCAAGTGTGGGTTCGAATTGATAGAGATGTTATATCTTGGGAATGTGATTGGGAGGATGGAGTACACTTTCATTAGGAGAAGATTAGGGCCATTATGGATTGGCCTACGCCCAGGAATGTGATAGAGTTGATGGGATTCATGAGAATATATACATATTACAAAACGTTCGTGAAGGGTTTTTCCCAGTTAGCAGCACCCCTTATGAATTTGACAAAGAAAGGGGCTTTTGAGTGGACTAATGTGGCATAGGAGGCTTTTGAGCACCTCAAGAGGGTGATGGGTATTTTTCATGTTTTAGCCCTTCCATATTTTTCATGCCCATTTGTCTCAGAGCACGATGCATCAGGGGAGGGCATTGAAGCATTTTTTTCATAGGAAGGTCACCCCATAACATTTGAGAGTTGAAAACTTCAGCCACATGAGAGATTGTATCCCATATATGGTAAAGAGATGCTAGCAATCATGCATGTGTTGGATAATTTTCGACAATAATTAGTGGGAACATGTTCAAGGTTAAGACTTATCACAACAGTCTTTGATTTTTCGTGGAGCAACAGAACCTGCAGGAGAGACAACAAAAATGGACCAGTAATATCCAAGCATATGATTTTGAGATTGATTATGTCAAGGGAAATAAAAACATAGTAGTTGATGCATTATTACGCAGGCCTACAACACTCTCTTTGATGGATATCACGCAGGATTGGAAGGCACAAATTTTGGTGGAGTACTCCAAGGATCAACATACATATGAGATATTGGATGGTACTCATGGGGATGAGAGATACCGAGAAATGGATGATGTTATCTATTAAAAAGAAAGGATTTATTTAGTGCCATGATCACATTTGAGGGAGAAGATCCTAAACGCAACTCATGACTCACATTTAACAGGGCATGAGGGTTTCTATAGGACTTACAGGGCCATATGGGAGCATTTCACTTGGCAGGGTCTTACGGAGGATGTTCTGAGGCATGTGAGGAGTGCGATGCATGCCAAAGGAATAAGGGAGAGAACACACATTATGCTGGGTTACTACTGGTGAACCCCGGTATTGCACCAAGAGTGTTGCAACTCCCAGGGACTGCCCTACTTTACTTTATCAACCCGGGGTTCGTACAAACTTGGAGGTGACAATGCTATATACACAACAGATGCACTCTATTCATGTCATCCTCTTCCGCTTTCCGAAAGGGTGCTATTTCTTAAACTATGATAAAAACTGAAAAGTAAATTGCTGAAATGAAATGAAAGAAATGAAACTAAACTAAATTGTTGAAAAGAAATGACAAGAATGAACTAATTTAATTTGCTGAAAATAAATGACAGAAGGAAACTAATTTAACTTGCTAAAAATAAATGGAAGAAAAGAAACTAATTCTAAACCACACTTAACTTGGCCAAATGACCAAATGCACTCTACTTGTCCTATGGTCTATCTATCATGCTTCTACTCATGCAACTAAGCTATCCATGACTTAATTCTAATTAAAAAGAGTGTTGGTTTGCAGCTTGGAGGAAATAAAAGGGCTAAAGGGGCTAATGGAGGGCTTAACACATGAAATGAGGCTTAGAAGTGGAATGTGGGGGTTTAAACCGGATTAAAGCTTTGTTGTAGCGCAAACAGACCTTGGAGCAGAATAATTCACAAAGTGCGATGGCGGAGTGCGATAGAGGACAAAGGTTGCAATATGCGATTTAGCAATCGCAATATCGCAAGAGTAAAGGGATAACGAAAAGGTCGTCTGGGAGCAGGAGCGAAGTGCGATGAGGTAAGTCTTGCGAAATACGATGCAGAGTGGTGACGTGGAGATGGGACCGATAATGCAATCGCAATATCGCGAAGTTGGAGTGGTAAGTGCTAAGGAAAAAAAAAACAAAAAGGTTGCGATGAGCGATTTGCGAAGCGACAACAATATCACATCGGTGTTTGAAAGTGGTAAGTGTTAAGGAGAAAAGGTAAAAGTTGTGACCTTCAGTTGCGCGAAAAGGAAATGGGATTGTGTTGCGGTAAGTAAAAAAAGGGAAAAGGCACGATCTGTGATATGCGAGATCGCAATATCGTAATCGGTAGAACCAAGCGATAAGTGTTAAAAGAAGAGGGAAAGAATTGCGGGTTGCGATTCGCGATGTACAGTAGCAGGGGTTTCAAGGAGGAAAGGCAGAGGTTGAGTTCTAATGGTTTTTCAAGCATTTTGTGTTAAAAGAGATAAGGAAATCATGAATGATAAAAACAAAGGAATGAGGTGGGAAAAAGGGTTTAAGTGTTTTTGGAAATAAAGGTGGGTGCAGCAGTTGGAATAAGCAGAAAAATGAGAGAATGGAGGGCGTAACAACGATGGAAAATGAAGTGGGGAAGCGCTACGGAACTCTGGGTTTTTTTTAACAATAAGTCTTGTAGACAACTCTGCCGATCTTATGCACGAGAAACCGACAAATGCGTGAAAAATACCGTGCAAAGGAAGATTGGAAAATGGTAATGCAACTCTCCTTCTAATCTCATAAAAAGTGAACATAAACCAATTTTTGGGTCTATGGGAAGGTTCACCCTCCTCGAGCTCTATTGAACCAGATGAGAAGTGGGCCTTGATCCATAACTTTTCTTGGTTTTTCTCCTCTACTCTATCACTCAGAAGCAAATGAAAACTACAACAGCATACTGAAAGCAAAAACTAAGCAGCAACTTGAAACATAAATGAAATTATCAGAAGCGGAGCTAATGAAATGATAGAAAGAAAAGAACCAATACAACAGAGAAGCTGAGGCACATGGATTGGGCCCTAACCCATGAGGCTAGATCTTTGAAACTTAAATCAGTAAAATGAAATCAGCCTGCTCAATTCATAAAAGAATAACCTCATACATCTCTAAAAGTTTGATTACTGAAATAATAAAAATATCAATAACTTGAAATAGAGTTCCAACTGAAATCGACTAGTATTGGATAACTCCTCCTAGCTCTAGCTCAGATCTATTTATTCTACAGGGTAGCTACCAACAACTCCCTAGAAAATGGTGATTGAGTCCTCTTGAATCCTAGTAAACAAATATTGAGTACACTCCTCTTTGAGTTGCTTGGCTACCTCTGGAATTTGAATTGCTGGAGAGAATCCTTGGGATGCTTTAGCTGCCTTTGGAGTTCAAATTACTAGAGAGAATCTAGGGCGGACAATCCTCCTACAATTTCTCCTTGTTGTCTCCTCCAAGTCTTTATGATAAAATATTTATAAAAATGCTTAATAAATCATGATTTTATGCACTCAACATCATATTAGGTACTCAGAGTATGTTAGCCTTAATCACCACCTATACTAGCATCATAAAACCAAATAATAACAAAAATGCAAGATAAAGAGATCTAAGAAGGAAAAAAAGTGATTATTAACCCCTCCAAATATGTCTGATGATGGAGCTCATCATCACCCCCCTACTGAATGGTTTCTAATCCTCTGAGCAACTAATCCTCCTCCTGTACTTCCTTGAAGGCTTTGATAATCTAGTGATTTCCTGAGGAAGAAGTTTGGGAGTTTCACAAAGGGGGTAAAAACCATTATTCTTTTCTGCACTCTCCCATTCTCTATCTTGTGCATCTATGTCCTTTTCACCATTAAACCCCAGCAGCAAAGGTGGGTTGAGCTTTAGTCCCAACCATTGGATATTTTTGGCCTGCGTGGCCCTCTTGTATAATGGTGCCCTTTCAAATGCACCCCTCAGTCTTTCTAGAGTATGGTACTCAGTGTTCTTGAGGCTATGAGAGAGGCTGATCCATCTCCTCTAGCTGGTCAAATGCACTCATCTTCTTTATGCCTAGAAACATCATCAAAGTGGTCTATTACCTTTTCTTGAGTCTGAAGGTAGCTTTCAACCAGTTTAGGGCCCCTTTCAATATCTCGATGGTTAAGGATGACTCCTCTTGGGTTGAAAAATTATGGTATGATATATAAGGGTTCTCTATTTCTTATTCCCATGACCTTCCATATCTCTTTTTCTCTAGTGTCCTAATTCACCATCCAAGATGCTAGAGCCATTAACTACATATCCCCCATTATAGGATTTGGGTCCCAAATATCCAGATTTGTCATTACAAAGTTATGCACATAAAATTCTACCATCTTTGCCTGATCAGCGATGTTAGCTTTCTTGTAGAAATTCATGAATTGCCTACAATCTTGGAAAGGTAGTGATCCATGGGAGGCTAGAGTTTTGATTTGAAATAGAAGCCATTGCTCCTTGAGGTACACAACATTGAGTCAAAAGGGAACCTGTGTTGAAGGGCTTCTATGCATAAGTCTGCCATGGTGGTTAATTGCTCCTCTTTTTGCTGCAATTTCTCCTTCATTGCTACATTCTCTGTTTGTGCCTTTTGTAGCTTCTCCTTCATAACCATTTCTTTGATCTTTTCCTCCTCCCTTGGTGAGTCTTCAATGATAATCAGGCTCGTGGGAGGAGTTTTTCGCTCTCTCTGACTTATCCTTTGGCTCTTGTCAGCTCTGAAATACATGGAGGTCTGACTTTTTCTCTTTGCGCTCAGAGGAGCTAGGGTGGAAACTACCTCCTTGTATTAAGGGGATGTGGTGTTGTGTTGTGAGTCTGCTTCTTGCCCACTTTCTTCTATCTCTATGACTTATATGGCCATCTCTTATGTTTTTCCTTGGCCCTTTGGCTCTTCCTCTTCTTCTTCTTATGGTTCTTCTTCCTCTGTTAGTTCTTCTTCTTCTTCTCTAAGGCTAGAAGTGGAATTCGACCTTGTTTGGGTTGCTATAAAAGCTTCCCTACTCATGTTTGTGAAAGAGGACTAGGCCATGGGTAGGGTGACGTTGTTCTGCCGTTGTCGCTGCATGTTGTCCCAGAATACATGGCTGAGGCTCACTCTTGCTGCATTGCGGCCTTTCGTCGATCTCTTTCCCTTTAAAAATTCTCAA
This sequence comes from Pinus albicaulis, assembly GCA_034641835.2. Taxonomy (NCBI): domain Eukaryota; kingdom Viridiplantae; phylum Streptophyta; class Pinopsida; order Pinales; family Pinaceae; genus Pinus; species Pinus albicaulis. Next base: position 1,730,207 of record MU968389.1, read on the forward strand.
TTATTTGGTTTGGATGAGACATGCCCTCTTTATTATCAGACTTGTGCAGCTACTTCTTATGTAACTCGGCCTCAACTCCAACTTTTTTTAGAGACCATTAGACCCTCTTCTTGTTAATTTCCTGATACTGCATGTCTCCTCCTCTCATCCTCCTCCACTCCAACTAGTCTAATTTTTTGCTGGCCCAAGTGGCGTGTACTTCTAGTTTTTTTTCAGTCATACCTCACAGTGGTGGCCAAGTTAACTGGCCACCTTTCTACCTCTTAGAATGTTAGTCTGCAAATTTAATTATTTCTGGCTATTATGAATGCATAACGAGGGGTGAGGGACTATACCTGAGCTTACCTATCGTTTCCAAGGTGTTTGTAGGAGCTATATTGAGGAGACAGGCCTTTTGGATGTTGCGTTCTTCACTATTATCTTGTTCTCTGATTGAGCAGCTTGCTGAATGAGAAGCTCTCTGAGTGAACTACGGATTTTTTGTTTCTCCCTGTTGTATATGTTGCGTGGGGGTGCCCCATATGTCATGGGTGGAGCTTCTTGTCTTTCTTGGGGTCTATTTCATGTGCTTCTCCCATGTTTTCTTGTTGTTCAAGAACATATGTCTGCGCTGTAGGAATTCCTTGATGTTTGTAGCAGTCTATGTTTTGATTTCCTTGCTACATTGTGCTCAGGAATGGAGGAGTGTGGTGCATGAAGGTGATGGAGGAAGTTATACAGATGAATGGAGTGAATGATGGGATGGATGGTAAAACAAAAGAAGTGAAAAGAATATGAATGCCTTCATGTGTTTCTAGAAACCATTAATAACCTGCAAAACAACAAACACAGAATTGTAGATGTATTTTTTTATTTTTCCTTTTTTCCTTTTTTTTTTTAAAGAAAGTGGGCTGCCTCCATGGAGGTTTTCAACCACAGACTTGCCTTGGGTGCCTCAGAGAGGTTTTCACCCATGGAATTTTTTATTTTTTTTTAAGAAAGTAAGCTGCCTCCATCTAGGTTTTCCAGTTTTCACCCATGGATCTTTTTTTTTTTTTAAATTATGGAGTTTCCCATCACATACACCTCTTTGCTTATTGAATTTACGAATTTTGCCTTTGACAAAGGCTTCTTGTAAATTTTAATTCTATGACCATTGACAAGCAAGGGTATCCTTTTCTCATATATGGTTCCGATTTGAATTGCGTCATTATCAAAACATTTTTCCACTGTGTAAGGTCCTAACCATCTTGTCATCAGCTTGCCTTTGAAATATTTAAAACTTGAATCATACAACATTGCCCAATCTCCTTCTTGGAAGGTATTTTCTTTGATGTTCTTATCATGCCATACCTTCCTTTGCAATTGAACTACCTCTGTGTGAAGAAGTGCTTGCATTCTTAACTCATCCAATCCATTTAGTTGCAACAACCTCTCTTTTTTGGCATTTGATAGATCTAGATTTAATTCAGTCACCATTCTTAAAGTATTGAATTCACACTCAACTGAAAGTAGCGATTTCTTACCATAGACTAGTTCATAAGGAGTGAATCTTGTTGTTGTCTTCGAAGTAATGTTGTAGGCCCAAGTAGCTTCTACCAATCTGTCTGCCCAATATTTTCTACTGCTACCCACAAACTTGTTGAGGATTCTCTCTAAAGCTCTGTTAGTGACTTCTACTTGGCCATTCGCCTGAGGGTGATAGGAAGTAGAAGTTCTAGGTTCAATCTTGTGCTTCCTCAAGAGATTCTCAATGAGGTGAGAGGTGAATTGTGATCCTTGATAAGTGACTATTTCTCTGGGGTATCCAAACTTGTAAAACACATTCTCCCTCATAAATTCTGCTACTTTGTCCTTGGTTGCTACTTTCACTACTTTTTTTTTTGGCCCACTTGATCAGGTAATCAGTGCAGACTATGATATACTTCCTTTGTCCGGATGGTGGATCGATAGGTCCAACAAAATCCATGCCCCACTTATCAAATGGCTCAAGAGCCACCTGAGGGTGTAAAAGCATTTCATTCCTTTGTGTGGGTTTCCCCATCCCCTGGCATTGGTCATACCTGTTGGTGTGTCATCTGGAATCTTGATGAAGGGTAGGCCAATAGTATCCTGCCTGCAAAACTTTGTAGGCAGTTCTCTTTGCAGCAAATTGGCCTCCACATGTTCTATCATGACATGCAGAGAGGATATAAAAAACTTCTTCCTCCCTCACACATCTCCTTAGGATTTTATTAGGGCCTAGATTGAAAAGGTTTCCCCCAATCCATGTGAAAGGGGCGCTTTTTCTAATGATTATGCTCTTCTCCCTGAATGAAAGATTGGGAGGGAGTTTTCCAGCAACTAAGTAGTTGGCTATATCAGCAAACCTGGTGAGAGTGCTAATATAGAAAAAATATGCTCATTTGGCAATTGGTCATCCACCATTCCTTCTTCACCTGCAAGGAGAGCTAACCTGGACAAAAAATCTGCAACAACATTCTCCTTTCCATGTTTATCAACAATAGTAAAATCAAATTGCTGCAACATTAACAACCATCTAATTATCCTAGCATTAACATCCAATTTGTTCATTAAATACTTGATGGTTGCATGGTCAGTGTGAACAAAGCTTTGGTATCCAGTTACATAATGCCTGAATTTGTTCAATGCATGGACAATGGATAACATCTCCTTCTTGGTAACAGTATAATTCAGCTCAGCCTTGGAAAAATTATTGCTGATGAAATAAATGGCATAAGGGATTTTGTCTTCTAATTGTCCTAAGGCTGCCCCTACAACTTTGTCGGATGCATTAGTGTGGATATGGAAAGGCATAGTCCAATTTGGACCTCGGAGGATAGAGTCAGTAGTCAACTGTTTCTTAATGAGCTCGAAAGCATCTTGGCAAGGACCATACCAAATAAAATCAGAATCCTTTGCCAATAACTCAAATAATGGTGAAACCATCTTACTGAAATATTTGATGAACCTTCTGTAGTAACCAGCTAATCCTAGAAAACTCCTGACATATTTTTTCTTTTGAGGAGCAGGTACCCTTTTGATGATAGTGATTTTGTTCAGTTCTACTTGTATTCCTGCTTGGGATATGGAGTGTCCTAATACAACCCCTGATTTCTTCTGGAATTCACACTTTTCTAGGCTCAAGGAGAGATGCAACTCAATGCACCTTCTTAGTACTTTATCCAAATTGGAGAGAGCTTCCTGGAAGTCATCCCCATATGGTGTGAAATCACTCATGTAGATTTCGATAGTGTCATGGACTAACTTAGAAAAGATGGTCAGGACAGCTCTTTGGAAGGTAGCTGGGGCATTGCACAACCCAAAGGGTAGGACTCTATAAGCAAAGGTACCCCAAGGGTAGGTGAAAGTAGTCTTATCCTGGTCTTCAGGGCTGATTTGAATCTGATTGTACCCTCTGAACCCATATAAGAAGGAAAAGAACTTCTTCCCCACAAGGCTATACAGGACTTGTTCTATAAAGGGAAAAGGGAAATGGTCTTTCTTGGTGGATTTGTTAAGTTCACGATAATCAACACAAATTCACCACTTCCCATTCTTCTTTGGGACTAAGACAAGAGGAGATACCCACTCACTGTCAGATATAGGATATATGAACCCTGCATCCAATAGTTTCGGCAGCTCTTCTTTGACTATGTCCTTCAAAGTCGGGTTCATCCTTATTTGGGGTTGTCTCACGGGCTTGCATTATTATTTGATGTAAATATTATGTTTTTACATTGAAGGATGCACCCCTTTCATGTCTTTGTAATCCCAAGCAAATGCATCTAGATTCTCTTTCAAAAGCTGGCAAAACTGCTTCTCTTCTTCATTCGAGAGGTTTGGGTTGATTTTAAGAGATTTGGATGGGCCAAACTCAATAGCCTTGGTGGATTCAGAGGTTGACTCAACTGGGTGCGCTTCCATCCAAGGTTGGCTTTCTGATTCTTCGACTAAGTTTTCAAGAGGAATGTTAGTGGAGGACTGGTTTTGAATGGCATGGTCGATGAGTTCATCTTCATCAAGCTGCCCCCCTCTAAGAATAGCATCTATAGTACACATAGGGGAAGTGTTATATAACTCATCTTCTTCGTCCTCCAACCATATAGGGAGATCATGATCAATGGAAGGCTAGGCTGGAGGATATAACACTAGTTGTTTAGATAAAGGCCCATTTTTTATAGCCATTTTTCCGGCCTGACAACTAATATAAGCATCTCCAGTGGCTAACCAATGTCTCCCTAAGATGAGAGGGTAACCATTAAACTTGGTTTTTGGTTGCAGAACAAGGAAATCTATAGGATACTCCCAAGAGTCAATGATAACCATGATATCCTCAACAATTCCTTCCGGAGTTGCTTTGGACCGATTTGCAAGTTGCAGAATTGTTGTGGTTTTCCTCAAAGTCCCTTGGATATTAAGTTTCAATATAGTTTCCTTGGTCGTGATGTTGATGGCATCCCTTAGATCAATCAGAGTGTTGGGGACTATGACACCATTTATATGTAGATCGACAACTGGACTACTAGGGTCCAGGTACTTTGGAAATATCACCCTTCCCAGCACTAGGTCAAACAATTTTCCTACCACATTGATGGTGGGGGTATCTCTCTTCCTTTTGCCAGGTTTCTTGAAGCACTTTTCTTTGATGGGCCTATTATAGATAGGGACATCCTTAATGGCCTGGAGAATTGGTATCTTTACACACAAATTTTCCAATTCTCCCAGGAGTTCAGTCTCTTCTAGGGTGTGCTGACTAGGGTGGATCAAGCGGTCAGGAAAAGGAGGTTGTTGGATCTGAGTGTTACCTTCTTCCTTTTCCTCCTCAACCTCTATAGGTGGAGATGGAGGATGATTTTCTGGGAGTACTCTTCCTGACTTGAGGTTAACCTCCTATATCTCCACAACATAAGTTGGATAGGATGTTTCTCCACTGGGAGCCTCCTGTGTCTATCAGTTGTTCGGGCTCGAATTGGGCTGTGCAAGTATAGGTAGCCTAGGTGGAGCATCATAAGTAAGCTGAGGTTGAGGTTGGGGTGGAGGCATTAGAGTGGGTGGTTGATTTTTTTGAGGCCTCCACCCTTGGGATGGATTGTTCCATTGAGGTTGTTGTGGAACATACTGTTGGAATGGTTGGTTTACTAGCTGAGGATGATATGAAGGGTTATAAGGCCAAATAGGAGGTTTATACCAGGATGGAGGAGTGGGGGTGCACCAAGGTTGCATGGGTGCACTTTGATTGTTGTGATAGTAAGAGTAACGTTCACCTTGCATACCTTGTTGATATGGCCGAGGGCCTTGAGGCCTTCTCTGATTGATGAAACAGAGTTTCTCTAACATTGCTTCCCCACCTTGATATACAACCTTGAGTCCAGGTAAGGAGGGACACTTGTCCGTGCCATAATTCTTTTCACAGACTAAGCAAACATCTATGACATTCAGTGGACAATCATTTCTTGGGTGCTTCCGGGTACATCTAGGACAAAATAAGTCCAGGGCTCTCTCTGATTCCTCTTGCTTCATTTTGACCTGCATTGTGTCCATTTTCAAAGCAAAGGTGTGCATCATGTCACTCTTTAAGTCCTTTATCATGTTTCCAATCTCATGTTTGATGGAGGGGGAAGAGGAAGGAGTATTGGATGTATTCTAGCTAGCTCTGTCCTTCTTTCTAAAGGCCCTATAATGGTTTCGGAAGACATTTTTTATTGTTTCATAAGGCAGCTGGTAGATATCTCCTCTTGATATCATATTCAAGGTTTCTATCAGCTCTTCTCTGATCCCTCGAAGAAGTACAATTTTAAGTGATGCAGGATCAAGAGTACAATTGGCTCTCTTATAGTTTAATTGAAATCTCTCTTCATAGTCCTCTAGGGATTCATCATGCCCTAGAGTCATCCTAAATATCTCATCCTTAGTTTCCTTGGACCTACAATATTCTCTGTACTTGTTGTTGAAGGTCTCTTCCATCTGTGCCTAGGTAGTGATGTTGTCCCCAGGCAGACCCCATGAACCAGCACAAGGCTACATCCTTAAGAGTGGATGGGAATAGCTTCAACTTCTGATCATCAGATGTGTAGTCATAAGTCATACAAACCATAGCAAATTCAAACATAACAATGTTACCCATGAAATAGGTAACCGCAATGTTACCTACTTTTTTTTGGTAGCATAAAAAGCACCCGATTTTGAAAATTGGTGATGCAGAATCACCAATTTTTTTTTTTTTTGCACATTTTTGACACTCTAATATTTTTATTTATGAGGTATGAATATTTGTTTTAAAATGTTAGTGAATTTCATGTTAATTTTGAAATGTATTGATGCAACATCAAATTTTTTTTTTTAGAGTGGTGATTTTCATGCTAATTTTGAAACGTATTTATGCTGCATCAACTTTTTTTTTTTAGAGTGGTGATTTTCATGCTAATTTTGAAACGTATTGATGCTACATCAACCTTTTTTTTTATAATGGTGATTTTCATGTTGGTAATAAAAAACAAAACTTAGATAAAATATATATATATAAAAACAATTAAAAAAACCCAATAAAAATGTAAAAAAAACAAAAATAGCTCGTAAAAATAAAAAATTTAAACAAAAATAAATTAAAAAAAAAACAAAAATATTTGAAAATTATATCAAAGGAAATGACAAAATTTGGAAAAAAAAAACACATAATTTAAAGAAAAACAACAAAAATTGACCCAGGATTAAAAAAAATAAATAAATAAAAAAATAAAAAAATAAATAAAAATCTAACTTAAAAAAAAAAAAACCACATGCAAATAATTAAAAAACAAATACACATAAATTTAGTGCTTTTTTTTTTTTTTAATGAAACAATTTATAAATTTTAAAAATGAAAAACTACATAAAAAATTAAAAAAAAAAAACAATTAAATTAAATTAAAATTTTAAAATTTAATAAATAAACTTTAAATTTTAAATTTTAAAAAATAAGTAATCTATAAAAAATAAAAAATTAAATTAAATTTAAGGTTAAAAAAAAATGAATTAAAAAAAAAAATAATAATAATTTTTTTGAAATTAAAAAAAATTTGAAATAAAATCAAATTAAAATAAAATATTAAAAATTAAAAAAATAAAATAAAAATAAAAATAAAATCAAATAAAAAATATACATATATATTAAAAATTAAAAAAAATAAAAAAAATAAAAATAAAAACAAAATCTAACAAAAAAAACAGAACAAATTATATTTAAAAAAAAAAAAAAAATTGAAAAAAAAATAAAAAAATAAATAAAATTTGAAAAAATCAATTTAAAAAAAAAAACTTAAAAAAATGGCGGCGGTGGTGGTGGTGGGGGTGGCGCCACCCGGCCCTCCCTGCCCGGGCGGCGGCAGAGGCCGGTCGGTGGGCGGGCGAGGGGCTGTGCAGCCACCCCGCTCGCCCACCAGCTGGCCTCCGCC
>MU968389.1:1737718-1889937 GCA_034641835.2 Pinus albicaulis
AGATCTGGTATTCAAAATTTTGTGACGAAATGTTTGGTTTTCCAGCAGAATAAAGTTGAGACAATTAAGACCCCTGATCTTCTACAACCTTTATCCATTCCAAGTCAACGTTGGGAGGAGATTCCAATGGATTTTATCATAGGTTTACCTAAGTCTGAAGGAAAGAGTGTCATCATGGTGGTAGTTGATAAACTTACCAAGTATGCACACTTTTGTGCATTATCTCATCCATTTAAAGTAAGTACAGTTGCTACTACATTTATGGACACAATTCAAAAGCTACATGGAATCTCAAGGGTTATTGTGAGCGACAGAGATCCCATTTTTACTGGAAATTTTTGGATGGAGTTATTTTCTTGTTTGGGTACTCAATTAGCTCATAGCTCATCTTATCATCCTCAATTCGATGGTCAAACTGAGATAGTAAATAAATGTTTGGAAGGATATCTTCATTTTTTTGTATCTGATAAACAAATACAATGGGTCAAGTGGTTACCTCTCGCAGAATGGTGTTATAACACTTCCTTCCATACTGCAGCAAAAATGACCCCATTTATGGCACTTTATCGATATCATCCACCATCCATCACATCATCTTTAAGAGAAAATTAAAAGGTTCAAGCAGTGGAAGATCACATCAAGCATCAACAAGCAGTTCTCCAGCTCTTAAAGGATAACTTGAATTTGGCACAAAATTTAATGAAACAATGGGCAGATCAACATCACAGCGAGAGAAGTTTTGATGTAGGAGACTCAGTATTTTTACGGCTACAACCATACAAACAAATGTCCCTCAAGAAAGCTAAGAAGGATAATAAATTATCGCCAAAGTACTATGGTCATTACAAGGTGGTGCAAAAAATTGGTACTATCGCATACAAATTGGAGCTTCCTGCTTCTTCATGAGTGCATCCAGTTTTCCATGTTTCATGCTTAAAGAAGGTTATAGGTGAAAATCTTCTAGTTCAAACAATATTGCCAGAACGTGATGAGGAAGGAAAAATCATATTGGAACCTGCAGCGGTCACAGAAACATGAACTCGACAACTATGTAATCAATCAATTCCAGAGTATCTCATCAAGTGGAAGAACTTACCCACTGAAGATTCTACATGGGAGGACGAGAATTTTATACAAAAGCACCGAGAGCTACTCAAGCGTTTCGGAAAACACTTTTTTGAAGGAGAGGGGCATGTTAGGTCCCTATATTACTAGTATAGTCCCTTATTGTTGTTAGTGTAACCCCCTTATTGTTATTATTGTATCCATGTAACCCCCATATTGTTATTATTGTGCCCTTAAATTATTATTGTTAGGTCAGTAGGATTACATTGTGGCCCCATGGACTCCTATATATAGAAAGGAGGTTTTGTAATTTGAATAATCCAAGAATTTTTCATTTATGTAATGTATTGGAGGTTTCCCCCTCGAAGTGGCTTATTTCTAAGGCTTTGATATCTCTTTTCTTCTATTTTTGGAGCTGGTTTCACAACATCTTCCTATAAAGTAAGGTATCCACATTTTTAAGGTTTGCATTATTGCTACAAGCTCTAGATCATGGGTAACATAGTTCTTCTCATGTTCAATTAGGTTTTTTTACTCATAGAAAACCCCATGTACTTCTTGCATCGAGACTCCACCAAGGGCCTTCCTTACAGACATCGGTGCAAACCAGGAAGTCCTTCTCTAGATTTTTTATTCTCAAATTAGGTGAAAAATTAAGTAATTTCTTAAGACACTCAAAACCGTTTGTACACTTTGATGTCAAATGAAATTTGACTCCTTTCCTTTGCAATTCAATGGTTAGATTCTTGACCTTTGAAAATTTTTTCGAACCATAGATAATATATGGCGAGCCCCATGAAGGATCTGACCTTTATGAAATTTTTGAGAGTGGGCCACTCCATTATGGCCTTGATATTTTCATGGTGTAGAACCACTCCTTCCTTTGAAATTGAATTCCTCAAGTATTGGACTTGTGTTTGGAATAATTCACACTCGCTAAGTTTAGCGTCCAATTTATGCTTCCTCAACAATTGCAACATTTTCTTCAGATATCATTCATGCTCCTCCCTAGTTTCAAGTAAACCAATATGTCATCCACAATAAGAGTAATACCACAATATACCTCCTCATCAACGCAAAGGATATTACTATGCTTTTGGTTGAAATACACCCTTTTACATCCCCTTTTCCTATTCTATTTAAGACTATAATGCAAGTTATGTACCATCAGTACCATGTTATACTAGTTTATAAAATTTTGTTTCTTCACCTTACTTGCATTACCAAATTCTCATTCTGATTCACAAGGAAAAGGGATCGAGTTAACTCATTTTGACACTCTTGTTCACTTAAGGAAACTCATATGGTGGAATGTGATCACTTTATCCTCATCTACAATTTTTTTCTAAACAAAAAAATCATACAAGAGTGGGGAAGAACCATAAAGCATGAGGAACATTTTTCCTAAATATTAAAGAATCTAAAAAGTGGATAAAAGCTTTTTTACATGAGGAAACATCATCCACCCCAAATTTTGTTCCCAATTTAAGCAAAGGAATAATTTCATAATATGTATAACATCCACTTGCTTATATATTGGAGGCTTGGAAATTTAGAAAAGGGTCGGAGTTCATTTCATTGTTATGTTGTCAATATCTTCCATGAGAGAGAGAGATTTTTTGGAGATAGGAGTTGGAGGAGGTGCTTCTACAACTACATATATTGGTTGAAATCTCCCTCCTTTTTTATTAATAAAGATAGATCTATTTTTCTTGCTTCCTAACTTGTATTCAATGTTCATTATTTATGTCTAACAAATGATGATTTGGAAGTATGGCTTGTCATGATTTATTCAGTAATACTTAGGTGCCCATTTATTATAGTTTTGATTGATCCTATTATTATGTTGTGAGGGTTTTTTTATTTTCCTTTGTGTGCAGGTTTATCCTTTAGATCTAGTTAGGAGTTCTTCTCAACTACATTGTCGGATCCAAATTGTCTACACAAAAAGTCAAGGGACTTCTTCTATAGCCTTTGTATAACAATATAACTCTATCTATAAGTGTCGAACGTTAGAACAAATATTTTCCTTACCCTATATGCCCTAGGTTTCTTAGAAAACCTGAGACGGTTTCTTATTTTTCCAACCAAGCATAAATCCCTACAACAAAATTTATAACTCCACCAGGGAAAATTCTTCTTCCCATTTTTTTTCCCTCTTGTAAATTCCCTGTCTTTTATCTTCCTTTGCTTGAATTCCTTTCTTTAGTTTTCATGCATAGTAACCTAACTTATCTGAGAACTTTTCTCTGAACCAAACCCTCTTTTCTTGATTGAAACTTGTATAATAATTCTTGCAGTGGACCTTATATCATTATAAATCAGGTTATCCCTTATAGACAAGTGATACCCCTTCCTATAATCAACTTTCACTACAAGAAAAAGGGACATTGGTGAGGGGCGAAAATGGTCACCATAAGCTCATTGGTGAGGGTCAAAAGAGCCTTCGTCACCAAAAATTGAACGTCACCAAAGGTGGCGTCTCCAAAAGTATAAGTGTTGTGGTGACATTCAAGGTCCGTAACCAATAATGATTTATAGTGATGGATAGTGACCGCCACCATTTCATATGAGCAATGGTGACAGACAATAGCCTCCGTCACCAAAAAACTGAACGTCACCAAAGGTGGCGTCGCCGAAAGTATAGCTGTTGTGGGGACATTCAAGGTCCATCACCAATAATGATTTATAGTGATGGATAGTGACTGTCACCATTTCATATGAGCAATGGTGATGGAAAATAGCCTCCGTCACCAGAAAACTAAACGTCACCAAAGGTAGCGTCACCGAAAGTATGGGTTGTGGTGACATTCAAGGTTCGTCACGAATATTGATTATAATGACGAATATTGACTGTCGCCATTTCATATGAACAACAACGATTTTTTGTGATGGACCTTTCATGGTTGTCACTATTGGTGCATATATATGGCGACGTTCATTGACCGTCACCATAAATTCATTGGTGACATCAAGCTCCGTCACGAATAATGACTATAACACTAGAAAATTTGGCGGAAATTCCAATGGCCAATTCGTCGCTATTCTGACACATAGTCGTCGCAAGAGCGACAGTTCGAGGGTGGACAAACCGTGGTTTGTCCTGCCATCGCAGTTCCGACGCACGTAAAAAGTGTCGCACTATCGACACCTCTTCCATCGCTTCCGAATAAGCGTCACTCTTCCGATGTCTCACAAACTGTCGCGCCTCCGATGTTTGTAAACTGTCGGACTTCCGATGAAATGTGGTTCGACGTTTGGAACGTCGCTCTTCCGACGCCTAAAAGTCGTCATAATTCCGACCCAATGTGGTCCGACGTTTTGGACGTCGCTCTTCCGACGTCTGTAAGATGTCGCAATGCCGACGATATGTGGTCCAACGTTTGGTACGTCGCTCTTCCGACGTTTGTAATCTGTCGCAACTCTGACAATATGTGGTCCGACGTTTGGAACTTCGCTCTTCCGACGTTTGTAATCTGTCGCAATTCAGACAAAATGTGGTCCGACGTTTTCATACTATCTCTCTTCCGACGTTTCTAGGTTGTCGCAGTTCCGACGTCTATAAGGCGTCGGTAGACCGACGGAGGGTTCAATTTAAAAAAAAAAATTGAAACTTTAAAAGACGAGAAACGCTGTTTTGAATATATTATATGAAGTAAAACAACCCATGAAAGTGAAATAGCAGTATGTAGAATAGTAAAGTAACAGATAGAGTACCGACGTCCATTGTTCCAAATACAAATTAAAGTACCCAAAACCCTGCAACAGAGAAAAACGAATATGTCCAAAATATAAAAATACCATCAGACCATATCAATAAACCAGCAACATAGACCAGCATCGCTAGTTTTGAAGGCAGAGTGATAAACATTAATCATTTTTTTTTTCACAAGAGAAAAAACGTTGTTTTGAATATATTATATGAAGTAAAACAATCCATGAAGTCATTAGATTTTCACATCTGAAGATTGGAACCCAAATATCCATCCAGAAAAGTGGAAGTCCCACCCCAGACAATGATAGAAAAATACCCCATGTCACATACAGGGACATGATATAAAACCCAGTAACGGTCCACATGGAGATTATCGACAATCTGAGAAATCATCCAAATATGCCCGAGGCATCTATAAGAAAGTGAAATAGCAGTATGTAGAATAGTAAAGCAACAGATAGAGTACCGACGTCCATTGTTCCAAATAGAAATTAAAGTACCCAAAATCCTTGAACAGAGAAAAACGCTAATCATGTGAGGAGTGTGATATGTCCAAAATATAAAAAGACCATCAGACCATATCAATAAACCAGCAACATAGACCAGCATCGCTAGTTTTGAAGGCAGAGTGATAAATATTAATCATTTTTTTTTTCACAAGAGAAAAAACGATGTTTTGAATATATTGTATGAAGTAAAACAGTCCATGAAGTCATTACATTTTCACATCTTAAGATTGGAACCCAAATATCCATCCAGAAAAGTGGAAGTCCCACCCCAGACAATGATAGAAAAATACCTCATGTCACATACAACGACTTGATATAAAACCCAGTAACGGTCCACATGGAGATTATCGACAATCTGAGAAAGCATCCAAATATGCCCGAGGCATCTATAAGAAAGTGAAATAGCAGTATGTAGAATAGTAAAGCAACAGATAGAGTATCGACGTTCATTGTTCCAAATACAAATTAAAGTACCCAAAATCCTTCAACAGAGAAAATCGTTAATCATGTGAGGAGTGTGAGGAGTGTGATATGTCCAAAATATAAAAAAAACCATTAGACCATATCAACAAACCAGCAACATAGACCAGCATCGCTAGTTTTGAAGGCAGAGTGATAAACATTAATCATTTTTTTTTTCACAAGAGAAAAATCGTTTTTTTGAATATATTATATGAAGTAAAACAGTCCATGAAATCATTACATTTTCACATATGAAGATTGGAACCCAAATATCCATCCAGAAAAGTGGAAGTCCCACCCCAGACAGTGATAGAAAAATACCCCATGTCACATACAGCGACTTGATATAAAACCCAGTAACGGTCCACATGGAGATTATCGAAAATCTGAGAAAGCATCCAAATATGCCCGAGGCATCTATAAGAAAGTGAAATAGCAGTATGTAGAATAGTAAAGCAACAGATAGAGTACCGACATCCATTGTTCCAAATACAAATTAAAGTACCCAAAATCATGCAACAGAGAAAAACGCTAATCATGTGAGGAGTGTGATATGTCCAAAATGACCATCAGACCATATCAATAAACCAGCAACATAGACCAGCATCGCTAGTTTTGAAGGCAGAGTGATAAACATTAATCATTTTTTTTTCACAAGAGAAAAAATGATGTTTTGAATATATTATATGAAGTAAAACAGTCCATGAAGTCATTAAATTTTCACATTTGAAGATTGGAACCCAAATATCCATCCAGAAAAGTGGAAGTCCCACCCCAGACAATGATAGAAAAATACCCCATGTCACATACAATGACTTGATATAAAACCCAGTAACGGTCCACATGGAGATTATCGACAATCTGAGAAAGCATCCAAATATGCCCAAGGCATCTATAAGAAAGTGAAATAGTAGTATGTAGAATACTAAAGCAACAGATAGAGTACGTACCGACGTCCATTGTTCCAAATACAAATTAAAGTACCCAAAATCCTTGAACAGAGAAAAACGCTAATCATGTGAGGAGTGTGATATGTCCAAAATATAAAAAGACCATCAGACCATATCAATAAACCAGCAACATAGACAAGCATCGCTAGTTTTGAAGGCAGAATGATAAACATTAATCATTTTTTTTCAGAAGAGAAAAACGCTATTTTGAATATATTATATGAAGTAAAACAGTCCATGAAGTCATTACATTTTCACATCTGAAGATTGGAACCCAAATATCCATCCAGAAAAGTGGAAGTCCCACCCCAGACAATGATAGAAAAATACCCCATGTCACATATAGGGACATGATATAAAATCCAGTAACGGTCCACATGGAGATTATCGACAATCTGAGAAAGCATTCAAATATGCCCGAGGCATCTATAAGAAAGTGAAATAGTAGTATATAGAATAGTAAAGCAACAGATAGAGTACCGATGTCCATTGTGCTAAATACAAATTAAAGTACCCAAAATCCTTGAACAGATCAAGAAAAACGCTAATCATGTGAGAATTTTAAGTAAAGTTAATCTATTAACATTGCGAATAAAATTACACTGAAGTCAAAAACATTGCCTAGCCATACTCATGGAAAATTTGTCATCAAAAAATCAAAAAATTAAGAAGACTGCCCTCATACGGGGAAACCAGTCTTGAACGTTTAATTTACAGAATTCAAAAATATTACAAAGGTCCAGCACAGTAAAATAAACTAAAAGCAGCCCAATTAAGTGGGCCTGCTAAGCAAGAAAAAAAAATTCACCAAACTACTCCTCCGGTGGTTCCTCCACGATTCGGCACCATCCTTCGGAAGGTCCAGGATCGCTAGGTGCTACCTCCACATGCATGCCACGGCTCCCCTCCTGAAGGCCCGAATGTTGGCCGGCTTTTTCCGAGCTCAGACCCGCCGGACGGGTGCATTCTTCCTCCGTTTGGGCCTCCTCACGGAAGACCACAGTGACTAAAGTCGTGATTCACGGGCGGTTGAGAGAGAAATTAAAGGAAAATTGCGCAGTGCGCGTCGTGGGAGAAGGTGAACTAGCAGTGGGGAATCCAGGAGCAAGGGAATCCATACGGTGGCCAGATCCTAAAAGCCGACCCCGCCCACTCCTAGTATTTGGATATCGACCTAAGTAATAATCACTGGACTGGCCGGAAGTCGACTCTGTTGAGGGGCTGGAGGGAGCGCGCCGGGGTTGACCTCTAGTGCTCCCCCTGCGACAACACATCCTATGACGCACGCAAGGCATGGGTGCAATCTCAGGCGCAGTGGGCACAAGAGGAGACGGAGAAGCATAATTCCAATTAACAGAGGAAGACAGACAGAGACGGAACCGAGAGAAATGAAAATATGCAGCAAGGTCTAGGCAGCAGTTCAGCTGGCCACTTCTCCTTATCGTCACAGTTAGCAGGCAATGTAATCTAGCAACCGGCTTGTCTGAAAAACCATGGCTAAACACCATTTTGTCGACCCGTCTGCAATGCAATCAAAGGACGCCCGTCATAATTAATCTCTGATCATTAATAATGAGAGCCGAAGGCCAGATCAAATTGGAGCATGCAGAATCGCTAAGAGGAGTGGAGGTCCGATCTTGAACAGTGTTAAAAATTAATTAATGCGGATTTGATGTGAAAACTTAATTGAACAGCGTTAAATATTAATGCGATTGATATGAAATCGCCATATCCATGTCCCATCGCCTTAAACGCCATCGAATGCACCCGCAGCCGGGAGCAGGGCAAGTTTTTATTGAGGACACGTGGCAGAAATTGATTGGAGCGGATCTTTGTTTGGGCTGCTCGCGCAGTGGAAATCCAGACCCGTAAAATATTAGGGCGAATTTGATAAGAAATTCGCGTCACAAAATTGGCCGACGTCAGCAGGCTATTTTGGAATGCGAATTTGGTTTGAATTATGGTTTATCGCCGTTTGAAGTCCGGCGGGCTCGACTCAAGAACAATTTTGTTTGATCCCATCTTATAAAATTTGTGTTGGTTTTCTTTGATAATACACATATTTATAATAAATAATGGGAATACCACACTAAACATGTGGAAAATTTATATAAATAATTATTGAGAACAATCATTTTTATGTAAAAATATCCAAGGCGAGGTCTGTGTAGAGAACCGGGGTCGTGAAAACTGTTCAAATATAAAAATCTCGCTTAATAAAGAGACAAAATTGTTGTGCTTTCGGAACCTGACCCGAGGATTGGACATGAGTTAACAAACAAAAGGATAGCGAAACCAGACATGCACCCGTGGTCAAGCCCTCTACCAAAACCACGAGCGGAATCACAAAAGCGGGTTGCCCATATCGCACCGCTTTTGCGGAGTAGGCGGTATTTCCTATTCGCGAGCGATTCCATAGGGAATGCGACACGTGGAGAAGTGACCCCTGGAAAACCACCGTTTAACCCACGCCATCGCACGTTAAAGCCCGACGTTGGAAGCCGAGCGAAATTGCTAAGAGTCGTTGATTTGGAGAAGGGCCATCGGACGGTGGTCGCACGTTGAACTTTCCCGAAGGTTAACTAAGGTGTGCAGAGGATAGCTAGGTACGATACGAGTGTTTGATTGGTTATTGATATATATAGGTGGGGCCGGAGTATAATGAAATTGTTTAATTAAACGATTGGCGGATAATTAGCATAAGTCTGAAGCGTGATTGTTGTAAGGTTGGGTGGTGAAATATAGAGCCGAAAGTTCATTACAAGTTATTTATTTAAAAAGAAACGTGGAGTATAAATACAAAGAGTTGAAAGTTAAACATCGATTATAAGGATTGGAGATAATATAAAGTAGAGAATATAAATTAAAGTCCAACCATTGTGGATAGTATTTATTTATCAAATTCTACGAATTTCATAAATAAACCCGAAGAAAGAAGAAGTCAATTAAGACTCAGGCTGGAGGAAAAGAACGAGGTACACCAAGGGAAAATGCTGACAGAGCGATTGTAGACACACCAGCTCTCCTTGGGGGTCCAATTTCAGTTTTTTTGCGTCACACGATGATCTCTCTTCTCTGGCATTTACTTGTATTGAAGATCACTATTCTAGGAATAAGGAGTTATTTTCTCCAAAAGTAACCCTAGCCAAACATTGACAATGCATCAAGGATATCTTTCTATGCTTCATAAGCACATTTGTTCTACTTCTAAATCATGTCTTGGAAGTGGTTGTTGTGCTGGAAATTATTCACCAGTTGGTTTCATACCAAAGTCTTTTTCACATTTTCAGCATCCAATACATGAAAAAGATATATGGTTTAAAACAACATAAATATTTGAAATTTTGCAAGAATTTTCTGGCACACTTTGAATATGAATTTTGAAGTCAAGTGCATGATGTTGTATAGGATCAAGTGTCATTTTGAATACCAAATGTTTCACAAGAAACTTCTCAACATGCTACCCTGCAGTAAGGCTTAAATGACAATATTGCATCAACTATTTCCATAATAAAAGTGCACCTCGGCCATAAGACTAAACAACTACAAATGTTGTAGATCTAACAAGACCACACAATCAAATGTATTCCACAAGGCCAATACTGTATGAAAAATGAAAAGGAGTTTGCAACCAAAAATACCTTAGGCAACTAATTCAATTAGATACACCAAACCATCAGCAAAAAGGAAAACCAGCCTACTCAAAAGGCAAGCGTTTACCTCCTTTGACATAATTTTGAGTTCCGAAACAAGGGCATTTATTGTCTTGTCAATGCCCCTGGTAATTTGAATGGGGTTTGCACCTGCTGCAACAACCTAAACAAAAAGTTTTCATTTCAAATTATTTTCCACAAATTTAAGATACAACCATTGTCAGTTTTGTATTTCCTAACAAGCTCATAAATTTTGACAAAAGAACCAAAATTTTTTAATACCTGATAGCAAATTTTTCACTCAAAAACTATCTTAGACTCAATAAGCCCAACCCAAAACTAAAAAACCAAACACCATAAGACCCTACAAAAATGAATAGATGATCTTAATCCCGTACTATCGACAAAAATTTACCTTTACACCCTCACTTATTAAACCCTGTGCTATTGAATTTTAACTTCAACTGCTGCAGCAGAAGGACGGATGCAGCAGCAACATTTTTTTTTGGAGGTTGCTTGCACGCCATCCAGAAATTTAATTCAACATTTAAAATTCCTGCAAGTTTTTTTTTGTAGACGGCCGCAGCCATATTTCTGTACATGATTGTATTTAAACACAACAACCAGCATTAACGCAATTCACCAACCAGAAATTAAACAAACAGAAATTTACCCGACAGTTTTGTAAATTCAAAAGGAGGACACGTGGAGCATTAATATTGGATCGCATGAAATTGAAGGGAATCTGAAAACCTGAAAACCGGACCCGATTTTTTTATAGGGCACATTGGATTGAGAATTCGAGTTAAAATTAGGCAGACGTCAGCATCCCATTTTGGAACGCGAATTTGGTTTGAAATTCAATCTATTCAGACTTTTGAAGTCCGACGGAAAGTGTTCTTTAATGTTTTGATAGTTTAATATATACATATGTTTTAAACATATGTTATATATATATCATATGCGAAATGAAAGGTGGGCCATAGAATTTAGTTTTAATTTTATTTTTTTAAAAAGAGGGTTTATTATAATATGTTTTATATGTTACAACATATAAAAATAAAAAGGACAAAAAAGCTTGGTAGTTTTTTTTATAGACAGTACGTAAATTTTTTATTACACAGTAGTGTGTAAAAAGTGAAAGACCGAGTGTAACTTTTTAAGTGTGTATGCACATCAGTGCGAAAGTGAAAAACACAGCAGAGTGTTTTAGAGACAGAGTATGTTTGTTTTGAACAGACAGTGAGTTGGTTTTATGCACTGCGTTTTGTAGCAGTCATAATTTTGTAATCCCTCTCAGTGAGGAAGTAGTGTAATAGTTTTTTTTTGAGTTATTGAAGGGAATAGAAGTTTGTTTTCAAAGTATTGAAACTCTGTCTCCTGTCAAAGAAATTTTTATTTTCTGTGTGTTAGAGGAAGGGAGATTTATTTTCCATTCATTGTTCTCGAATTTTTCAATATTCCAACATGTGCAAGAACAACAGATGTTGTGGTTCCATCCCCAGCTAAATCATTTGTCTTTGCCGCAGCTTGCCTTACCAACTTGGCCCCAATATTTTCAACTGGGTCCTCTAATTCAATCAATAAAAATGCCAAAACCATAGCATTGAGATACATTTCATTACAATGTCAATAACAATAAAATTTGACTCAGCCATAACCCTTTCCTTTTATTGTTGTGAAAAGCTTTATGCATTACTCTAATGTGGCTAGTCCATAGGACAAGTAGACCACTGGGTAACAAATATGTTTCCTTTCACCTTTGAGTTTTCAAATTATGCCTACCAAATCTAAGACATTTAAGAGGGGGAACTAATACAACGTTAAAAATAAAACCAGAGCACACATCTACAAATTACCTCCTTAGCTACCGTCACACCATCATTAACTATTTTCGGAGAACCATGCTTGCTCTCCAAGACAACATTTTTCCCTTCGCCCCAAGGGTGACTCCAACAAGATCAGCAAGTTTTTTCACACCGCCTGCAAGACAAATTGACAATGCTTTCAGTAAGTGTGCAATTGAATGCCAGACCATATGCCAAAAAAACCCTCCATGAAAAATTAAAATAACACATTAAAATCGAATATAAGTGGACAAGGAAAGATCCACCGCAGTGAAGTTTCATGTGCAGGTGACCTTCCTTTAAACATAATTTTTTCTCTGACCTGCAATTTTTTTGTCACCGAGCCATCCTTGTTGAAGTACAACTCCTTTTCCATAGCTCTTGTATTAAATACCTTCTCTCTGTCGTGTAATCTCAGAGTCCCTCTTCTGCTTGAGCGATTAAAGGAAATGGGTGAAAAAACTGAAAGAGAAGACAATTGTCTGCCATAATTATCAAACATTGCACCCAACTTCTTCCCCTTTCCATTGTTACCCAATGAGGTAGATGTGGCAATTGTTGTCATACCGCCCAAAGAAGAGGCCATCTTCTCTTATGCCGAATATAGAATTACAAGATCTTCATATTAGTATGAACCTTAAAAAACATGACTCCCATTGCTAAAAACCACTTTTAAGTTGTAACAGGCAAACTAAACAACTATCGCAACTTTTGGCAACTTCTGGAGCATTAAGAGAGAAACAACCAAAGAGAAATACAACCAAAATCCTCATTTTAACGAGACCGGACTATATATTTGCATTAAGATAATAGAAAGAAATCACGACTATATTAAGGCCAGCACAAAACAATCTTTAACCAGTGTCTCTCGCGGCCTTCAGGTTGCCATGCTAGAGGTTTCATATTTTTAATTTAAATTCTTGACCTCTCGTGCCCATCTATGAATGCATCCAATGGGATATCTACATCAAATGCTCCTTTATATCCCCAAAACAAATTCCCTACTACAAGAGCACCAGTATTGATGGATCACCCCACACCATCCCACCCACTAGAAACGGTGAAAAAGGAAACCCGAGAAACCTTATGAAATATCTCAAGATGACTATATGGGTGGTTCTTATGAATCAACCAACCATTCAGAACATGCTCATCAATCCAAACCATGAGTATTATGTGACAATATTCAAGTAGGCACTGAATCGAATTTCTGAAGCTATGTTAGAGAAACCCTAAACTCTCACTGAAAATAGGTGAAATGTGGCACCACTCAGAGATTGACATGTGCCAATTGGTACAAGTGGTAGACAATTGGCATGCTCAAACAACTAGGTGATGCAGGAATGACATGAGGGAGAAAATATCAGAAAAGCCCCAAATCTGGAGAACTAAAGCTCATCACCAACCTGAGATTGATAACTTTACATGATGTAACCTATGAAATCGTAAATGGAGAAATCATAGTAACAATAAAGTAACCTATGTAACAATAAAGTCGGATTCATCCCAGGAGTGGTAATGGGAGAAATCATAGTGAACAACAGGAAACATGCAGAGTTGCTTACAATCAAATAGATGAAAAAACACATACAAAAAACCTAGATAATAATCATGAACAAGCTTAATATTGAATTATGAACTGTAAAGGAACTTACAATGTGACATTACGAACTTGGTCAAGCGCACAAGAAAAAATATCCTGGACATGACCTTGGTTGACAAGTTGTATTGCTCATGATGCAAGAGGATTTGTACCTGCACTGCCAAGTCAATCAAAATCCATCATTATCTATACAATAAATACAAGTAATTGATGTAGTATTTTTTACTCTAGGATGCATTCTTATGATAATGTTAGAACATATGTTGAAAATGTCAAAACATACCTGAATAAGCTCCTCTTCGTTTCAAGAACAATTTATTGGAGTTGCATGAACTTGGAACAAGACTCCCACAATCTGAAAGAGTAGCAACTAAGTCAAGAGTGACTTTTTGTTGCTATGCTGGATCAAGGGAGGTTTGCTCCAAGATTAAATCGCTCCAATAAATTATTCTCTACCAAACAGGGCCAAGCACGTGAAGGTGGAAGCTCTTATGGCCCCTCCCCCCCCTCCCCTCACATCACTCTCAATTCCCCAATACCCAATCTATATTTCATTTTTTACTTTCATGAGCATAAAAAAAAATATTCAATAACTAATAAAAAAAAATTTCAACAAAAAGTACGCAAGGAAACATTGCAATTAATGCTTGACATAAAAATAGTATGATAAATGAGTTTTTATATAACGCAAAAAACGTTCCAAGTATGGTAACGTTTGTCTTATAATAATACAATATTTTACATTGTCAAATTTTCTTTTTCTTCTTCCTATTTTTAAAGCTCCTAATTACATCATCAATATCATCGTGCTCTGCTCTTGTTTCGTGCCTTTCAACCCACACTGCTCACCTAGTCGCGTATTCACGATGTTCCGCGGGTCATCCGGGGCGGATTTTGGGCATCGCCTACAAAAACAGATAATATTAAATTTTAATTGTCAGTTTTTAAATATCATTGAACTAGTTCGGTAATATTAATAAAAAAATTGCAATGAGATTATTTACCTGGTGCACCAGTTGTCGCCGCTGACCTAGTTGTGTAGTTTTGATGTCTGGTCTCATCCAGTGACGGGGCATCGCCTACAAAAATAGATAATATTAAATTTTAATTGTCAGTTTTTAAATATCATTGAACTAGTTCGATAATATTAATAAAAAAAATTGCACTGAGATTATTTACCTGGTGCACCAGTTGTCGGCCACGACCTAGTCGCGTTGTCATGATGTCTCGGTCTCATCCAAAGGATGGGAATCGCCACAAAACAGATAATATTAAATTTAATTATCGTTTTTAAATATCATTGAACTAGTTCGGTAATATTAATAAAAAAAATTGCAATGAGATTATTTACCTGGTGCACCAGTTGTCATCATTGGGACTGTTTCCCTGTCTTCCTCTCTGGTGGTAATATCCTCAAGGGAAAAATTCTCTGTCATTTAAAAAAAAACGTTATAAGGACAACCATCAAGGTATAATTAGAAAAAAATATAAGTGGAAATTAATTACCGTCACGGCCCTCACTGATAGTATCATTGTCGGCCTGGTCCCCACTACAATGATCAAGTTGCACGTGAGGAACATCTACATCTGGCTCTACAACTGGGTTATTTTCCTCGTTGGCAGTGTTGTTCCCCTGATTTAAAAAAAGTTGTTAGACATTAAATTTATGGACGAAAACAAACATATTGAAAGGTTAATGTTTTACCTTATCGGGGCATTCTGCATTCTGGGACTCCGCCCCCCCAAGCTTCGCGACGTTCAACTACAACTCGATAGCCAAAACTAAAATCGATATTTTTATCTTCCTCTGTAGTTTCTGTTCCGAAGTCATCACCCTACATTACATATGATTGTGTATTTTTAATCATATTTGATAGGATTACAAAAACGTTGGAAGGAAATACAATCAATTATAAGATGTTTAGCTACTTAATTACAATTCTTGCAGCTAATTTCAAGTAGCCGCCCTGGCCTAGCTTGTGATGGCCCTTTTTCTCAATCCTATCTTTGGTTGCCTTTGAGGTGTCAGACAACCTAGCATCAAAATATTGAATTCAGATATGATGTAGCACACTTTTATTTTAGACATAGAGAAAATTAAAGCTATTGAATTAAAGTTGTAATTTACCTTGCGGGTCAAGTTGGCATTTTTCCTTATTTCTTTGCCCTTTTCTCTTTTCCGTCATGGATGAGTGCTCTCCACTCATTCTCTAGAACTGCGAGAGGACGCTCATATCTAGGGTTAAATTGCAATTGCGTCCTATATGTGTCCCCGGTATATTTCAAATATTTGCTGGCTACTCGAGCCACTACTGTTCTATCAAATGTGTCGACCCCAAAAAGGGCTTCTAGATAATCTAGAAGTTCTTTTTTCAGGTTGGAATTATGGGAATTCCACCCTGTGCGTATGGTTGGGCCAAAAATTACCAACGCATGGCTCTCCAAAAACCTATAGAACTCATTGTTTCCTACATAGAATAAAACCAAAAAAAAGAAGAAGATATTATCATTAATTTAAAAATAAATAAATCATGATAAATATGTTTTAGATAAAGTACATGAAATAGTTAAAATATTAAAATTTACCTGGGAGTTGTACATGCTTTATAGGGACACCTTCATCATTCACCAACAACGTGCCATTAATGGTCCCCGTGGAGCTGACACGTGTAGCTCCAGGAAACGCAATAATGTAGTTGGCCATATTAGCCTCATCACTGCCAACATGTTCAGCGGTTGGCTGGGTGTCTGCTTGGGCAGGGTGTGTTTCTTGGCTAGTACCTAAAGGATTAGAAGGTGTACGAGAGGGTTTCTGGGCAATCTCTTTCCCTTGTGTCCCACTACCACCAACACCGGGTTTAGCAAGTGTCAGATAACACTACATACAAAAGAACTTTTTTTTAGTTTAGTCAATGTAAAAATTAAAAATCAAACTATCACAATTCATCTCATGCAGAACAAAAAAAATATCCTTTTGATTTTTTATTATTACCTGATATGTTTCTAGCTGGCTCATAAGTTTTTTTATCCTCTCTTCTGTTTCAGGTGTTTGAGGCGCGTCTATCAAAGTATTAAATTTCGACCTTGCATCTCGTGCCTTTTTTCGCAACAAGAACACTGGAGATAGGGATGAAGAAAGCTCTTCCTCAAAGAGGGAATCATCAGGCGTACCATGGCTAGGTGTCTGCATATTTGAACAAAATTAATATTATTTCAATTATGTAAATAACTAAAATACCTCAAGATAGAGCAATGCTGGCACTTTACATGTTCTTCCGTTGGCCTCTTTCCACGATCATCCCGTCTCGGGGTTGTTCCTGCACTGCTCTGATCAGTCTGCCACATTGCAATAAAATTATAAATGTAAAAACTTGAAAACAATATCTAACTTGAAAACACAAAATGAAAACTGAAATAATTTCTAATAAGACACCAGAAGACAGAGTTAGAGTTTCAAATATGCCTTGCATTGAATTCAGTCCTGGAAACATGTCATTGCACATTAAGGCACCCAAACATTCAATCCATGAATGATATATTTAAGTAGGCTTCTCCTATTCTGGGAAAACACCATACCTATAATGCATTCACTTGCATGTATAAAGGGAAAGGAAAACATGTTTTCATACAACGGTGACAAAGGCATCTTGGGGAAAGGTATCTTCAATTTTTATTTATGTTGTTCACCCACACCACTCTCGTGTTTTCACTAATCCTGTTTTGTAGTTTTTGGATTCAAATTAAGTTAAGGCCTTAAGTATTTTTTGACCTTTCGGTGTAGTTTTTATAAGTGGATTGAATGGATTTTCCATTAATTCTGCACTTTTTCTCTTCATGCGCATGTTTCCCTGGAAATCAAATGCATGATTTAGTCCCATACATTTAACAAGTTGTTGGATCAACTCCATAGGAAATATCATGTTTCCTATTCAATCAAAATTTATCTCAGTTAGGGTAGGTAGGAAGGTTTTCCCTTTGTATTAATAGGGCACTTCTAGTTTGCATTTTTATTATATCTTTCAAATTTAGTGTCGTTTCAATTAGGGCATGAATTTTTGCAACTTTCAAGGTGAGAATGAACAAAGACAAATTTTTGTGATGGATGACTGTATATGACTCCATGGCTAGAGGAAAGGCACTAATCTACTTCTTCAAATATCTATAGTTCTCATTCACCTCATACAGAGATGGTCCCTGATTTTGAGCCAAATGTCGCAGCAAAAAGTTCCCCCCCTCCATAATTTGATATTCAATGGAAATTTCTTAAATTGATGATGGGGCATGATTATGGAACATTGGCACATACATATGTAATGGAATTCCAAGATCATGATATATGTTTGCATATGTTTATGGCAATGTTCCACCAAGTTCCCTGGAGGTGGGAGCGAGGGGGCGAGGGAGCGGCCTATGCAAAAGCTCCCTACCAATTTTCAGGAAACGTGGGGGGACGTCGGGGTCATAAAAATTATAAAATTTAATATTTAAAATGTAACTATATTTTTGCAAGGAATGTATATACAGTCATCATACACTTGCATCATGAAAGATAAATTATAAATGATAAAATCACAAATCAATGAATGATGAATCATATAATTGAAACAAATTTAAAAGTTAAAAGTTAAAACATACATCATACAATCATGCATGTAAGTTTGTAAGTTTGTAACTATATAATCATTAATGTAACTACTAACAATGTACAATGAAAATAAAGTTTAAGATATCATATGACATATTATATCAAGATTCAAAATAGAGTTTAAACTGAAGTTTACAACTCAAGTCTCAAACATAAAACTTAAACGCAAATAAGTTATGTCTGAAACATAAAACATAAAACATAACATATGAATATCAAATGATATCATCATAATGATAAATGAGCATAAATGCTCAAGTTAATGCCCCACTAGTCTCCGCATCCAACTTCTGCACGAATATATCAAGATCAACCATGTCACCATCTGAATCAGAATCACTTGGATTCTCAAATATGCTAAGTGGCACATCAAATTTTAACACGAAACCATAAACTAAAAGGGGCGGTGAGGGGACGTGAGGGGGCGTGAAGGGGGGTGTGAGGGGGTGTGACGAGGCGTGAAAGGGGGTGTGCGGGGGCGTGAGGGGGCGTGAGGGAAACATCCCCTAGAAGTCCCCAAGACCCCGGAGCGCGAGGGGGCGAGGAATCTAGACCCCTAGGTGGGGGGGCGAGACCCCGTGTAATACTGGTTTATGGAGGTGGTGGAGCAAAAAAGAGCTCAAATAGAGCTGAAATTTTTCACATAAAAAGGATTGTGGGCTTGACTAATGGTTCCATTTAAAAAATGATATCTAGATAGAGAATAAGTGTAGCATGCAAACATGCATCGAAAATCCATCTGAGTTTGCATTGTATTACTTATGATGGATTCAAATTTGGGTTTCAAAATGCCAGGTTATGGCATGATTTTGTCGAGAAACCCTTAGTTGGATTCTCATGTTGGTTTAATTTATTTTTTAAGTTTGTTTTGCAATCTTTGGGTGATAGTAACTCATGAACTAGGTTACCAATGTGTAACAATCATATTTCAAGAATAAAGTTGTGATTTTTTTATATTATTATTATCTATTAGCTACGAGTATTGACACCTAATGCCTGGAATTTTGACATCTTGATAGCATGGATAATTTCGAAAATGTTTCTAGTAATGTTAACATAATAACTATCATTACGTGTCTTCACTTTTGTCACCATAATATACCTGTGATATGGACTCATCACACAACTTCATATGCTATGTCCCAACAAGTTCAAACTGGTTGAACCTACCTCATAGTGTGGTTATTAAGGACAAGTTGCTTGACATATAACTCGATAGCATAGACCACGTTGCAGTTCTAAAAAGAATCCTCAAGTGTCAAAAAAACTTCACAATATGTTCTACTATAAAGCCTTTTGGGATACCTGAAATAATATATGTATCATTGATGACTTTTAAAGTATGACAAGATCCAAAGGGAAAGGAAATCAATGGAAGAGTGATCCACCAATGAGAACCTAGAATTTAGCATTAGATGAGTTAGAGTCTAGGAAATTGAAACCCTATAATTTTAATTAGTGATGAAGGAAATCACATAGGTAATTATATTTTCATGTAGAATAATCTGTTAATTCAAAGTTAAACTACATAATATGAAAGGCATACCATAAATTTTTCCACGTAAGTCCAAACAACCTATAAAAAGGGAAAACCTTCTTTTTCCATGGGAAATAATTTACCTTTCCTTTTTCAAGACAATTTAAATCACAAAAAATATGAACTATACTGCACACATTCTTGGATAATGTGAAAGTGGAAAAGGAATACCTTACACAAGTGATGCACACATGTACATTTGAACGCTAATAGATTTTTGTAGTTGAAATGCAATGCTTGTTTTCATTTAAATGTAGGGTTTTTAAAACAGGGAGAAATAATGGCTGCCAAATTAATAAGCGTTTCTTTGGGAAAAATTTAAATCTTGTATTGGGTGATGAAGATAATAGAGGGTATTGAATCTTTATTCTTTACATCTAGAGAGAACCCTACAGCCTAACACAATCCAATGGAATTGACCAAAAAACCCCAAATAGAGTCAACCCTACTATAGGAGGAAGGGCCTGCAGTAGGAACTTACCATTTTGCAAGAGCTTTTGGCAAGAGCCGAGGGCGAATGCCGTTCTGCAAGAGCCGAGGGCGAACGCCGAGGGCGACGTCGAGGGCAAATGTTGTTTCGCAAGAGCCGAGGGAGAATGTCGTTCAAAGCGCCGAGGGCAAATCTGTGGCGAATGCTATTCGCAAGAGCCTGTGGCGTAATGCTGAGGGCGAATGCTGTTCTGCAAGAGCTCAGGGCGAATTCTGAGGGCGAATGCTGTTCTGCAAGAGCTGAGGGCGAATGGTGAGGGCGAATGTTGTTCTGCAAGAGCGGAGGGCGAATGCGCGCGTGATATCAGATGTTAATGTAGCACACATGTACATTTGAACACTAATATATTTTTGTAGTTGAAATGCAATGCTTGTTTTCATTTAAATGTAGGGTTTTTAAAGCAGGGAGAAATAATGGCTGCCAAATTAATAAGCGTTTCTTTGGGAAAAATTTAAATCTTGTATTGGGTGATGAAGATAATAGAGGGTATTAAATCTTGATTCTTAACATCTACAGAGAACCCTACAGCCTAACAGAATCCAATGGAATTGACCAAAAAAACCCAAATAGAGTCAACCCTACTATAGGAGGAAGGGCCTGCAGTAAGAACTTACCATTTTGCAAGAGCTGAGGGCGAACGCTGAGGGCGAATGCTGAGGGAAAATGATGTTCTGCAAGAGCTGAGCGCGAATGCTAAGGGCAAATGCTCTTCTGCAAGAGCGGAGGGTGAATGCGCGTGTGATATCAGACGTTAATGTAGCTATTGCGACAAATACGAAACAATAAAATCATTTTTATGTAGCGCGCATATAAGTTTCGAATTTTTATGTAGCGCACATATAAGTTTCGTATTTTTATGTACCGCGCATATAAGTGTCGTTATACCGACGGCGGAAAAGGCGTTGCTATTACGACGGGTGCCTCCAAACGTCGCAATGGCGACACCTAGACATTGTGTCGCAGTTGCGACGTTTGGAGTTGTCTCAATAGCGAAGCTTTGGGCCATGGTGTCGCAATTGCGACGTTGTCCTCCAAACGTCGCAATTGCGACACATTTTTAAGTGTCGGTATTGCGACACTTTTCTATAGACGTCGGTATAGCGACGGTTTCGGGCGGGATGGAAAAAATTTGGGAAAATTTCCAACATTTGGTCAAAAGCATCGGAACCAAGTGTCGGAATTTCCGCCAAATGTAGTAGTGAAATATTATTGAAATTCATGAGCTTTAAAAAAGAAGATGACAGAGGGCATACCTGCTGGCGCTGAAAAAATATTTTTTCGGGAGTGCGAATGTGTGGCATTGCCTCTGTGTGCTTGGGATTTGTTACTTGGATCCTAGTTTTCATTTTAGATGGGGTTGCCCCCAGACTGATATCATGGGGGGCGTTGCTGGTTACTGCCCCCTGTCCAAGATCTCCCCAAATACAGATTACTGCTGCCTAGGTGACTTTAGGTCAAAGACCCGACCAAGTCATCTGCAGCAATCGATGCGCTTGATAACTCAAGAAGATGAGGCAACTAGGTTCCCCATTCCCTGGATGGTGTATGGTGGCTTGGGGGGAGGAGGGACAAATGGTTGTCTTTCTCGTGACCGTTGCTCCTCCTGTAAGTACAGGATGGTACGAGGTTCATTTCCGGATGCCCAGGTGGAGGGATCCTCTTGATAGGACTGCTCGATGGTGTGCAAGGCACCCCTATATCAAGAGATTTTTGGGCAACGATAGGTATAATGCCCATAGATGTTGTAGATAGCGCATGCATTATTGGTACGCAATGCTTTGCCTTTACCTTTGGTGGTAGGTTCCTTTTTAAGGGAATGCGACGTCGCAATGTATGTCTCAGATCCAAGGAGTGGTTTTAATTCATCCAACTCTGGACAGATATGGGTAGGGTGACCGATTACGTCGCATATGGCGTAGACTGGTGATTCCCATTGTATGGTGAGGGGACACCAACTTCTTTCCTCTCTTCTCGGCTTTGTTAGTCGTAATCACCGGTTTTGCAATGGGGACTTCCTTTGCGGTGGTGGTTTCAACTGTTTCTTGGATGAGTGGGGCCGCCTCGGGATTGAGGGGCTTCAATCCAGTGGCAATAATGTGGGTGGCTCCTGTTCATGTAGGGGGAACGAGGTATCAAACTGGGAGTGCCAATGATATGTTTGGTAATACCAGCATTTCCAAAACCTGCGGGGAGACGAAGCCAGCTGGGGGGTAGAGGAGAGGGTTTTAGGAGGCGGCATAGGCTAGAGAGGCTACTGTGGTCGATGCCTCGGTGTTATTACTGCTTGTGTTTGTGTCCTGACTAGCGTCGACGCTTGATGTGGAAATCATGCACACCGGAGCCCCTATGACATCAGGCTGTGACTTAGGGATTATGGGAGGATCTCCTAGGAATGACCCTAGAACGGACGGAGGTTTGAATTGGCTGGGGCCATATTCTTGGTACCATGAGAGGCCATCCGAGACTGTATCTACATAGGGTAGAATTACATCCTTGTTTGTTAGGGGTCGCTGCTCGTTGTGCGTCAGTTGGTCTATAGTAATGATGCAGTCCTCGTGGGGGAACATCATGATGCGGAAGGCAAAGGAGGCTATGGCAGACATGGCGTACATATAACTCCACCCAAGGAGTATATTGCAGTCCAAGTGAGAATCCAAGACTTCAATGTCTATGTGGACCATATTTCCGACTAAGCAGACCGAGATGTTTTGGTAGAGGTCGACGGGGGTCGAGGGATGATCGTCGTATGCTCGAAGCATGATGACTAAGGGTTTTAGTTCAGGAGAACCTAACTTCTGCCAAACATTTTTGGACATGATGCATGTGGATGTACCCTCATCTATGACACATCAATGGATAGTGATATTTTTCACCGACACTAGTATCTGGAAGGCAACCATGGAAGGAAGTCGAGGGGTGGCTTTATCTAAGTCAAAAGCCATTATGCGTGTATCAGTAGGGTCGATTGCGCTTAACGAGGAAAGGAGGGCTTTCTATTCTTTTGGGCATGACTGAAATACTTCCAGAGCTGACATAGAAGCAGGAGATTGTGCTAAATTGTCCACGATACTATAATTATGGGCCGTTTTGTAGTAGTTTCCTGCTCGCCTATTAGGTCCCTTTGCCATTTTTGGCAATGGTTCTATAGGCATATTTGAAATGGTCAAAGGTGCAGTCGGTGAACTGGTACTTGACCCTGACGTATTGATGTCTGGTGGGGTGTCGTAGTTGCGATTCCGCGTTTGGAAAAACATCTCTTATCCAGTCATGTAGATTTCATGGCTGCTTTTCTTGGAATCGTCTGTATTTTTCTGGTGAGTGTTAACCGTCCCTTGGTTGGGGAAAGGTTCTTGTATCACAACTGGTTGCTGGGAAGATCCTCCTTGTCCTTGGTTACTCTATAGCTTCTTCAGCTCAGGGAGATCGGGACAGGGGTGAGTATAGTGACCATACTCACCACATATCGAACAGGAATGGTTAGTTCGAAGAGGTGGCTTTTTTCTCTGCCATTGGGCATTTCTCGGCTCCTGGTTCTGATTCCAGTTGGAGTTGCCTCCAGCCTAGGATCACGATGGGCATTGCTGGTTGCTTCCCCCTTGTCCAGGGTTCCCTTTTGACTTGTTTTTAGATTTTTTATTTACCACATTAGGAGAGTAGTTCTCCTGGTTATATTGGTGTGGTTGGTTTTGGGACGACTACATAAAGTTCACCTGTGCATTGTTTTGCATAGGTGGGTCATGTGCTAGGGACTGATCGTAATGTGGTCCTTGGTTTGCACTTGACTGTTGGAGGGAAGTTATTTCGTCAATGTTTCTTTCTACGTACTGATTTCCCTGAGCAGAAAGATAGGGTCCTCCCTAGTGATACGCTAGCACCCTATTGGTCAAATTTTGCTGAGGCATATGATGACTTTGAAAACTAGGTTGAGGCACGTTCTGGGTAGAACTGTATGTGTAACCAGGGTTTTTACTGTTGTTGTTTAGGTAACCTTGGGTCAATGACCAAATTAGCCCGTCTGTAGAGTTCGACGCGCTTGGAAATTCTTGATAAGTTTACAGGCGCGGGGCGTAAGGAAGGATGTTATAAATGTATCCTGACTGCGTATAAATCAACTCAAGCTTCTGGGCTTTGCTGATTGCATCCTCTTTGGATGTGGGATTCTTCCGCGCCACATCCTTTGAAATCTCTGCCGTAAGATTTTTCAAGAACAAATGTAAGAGCACCCAGTCGTCGAGTTTGGCTTTACATAAACTGCGATGCTTCCTCCATTCATGGAGATGGTCTGAGATGTGGATGGTGGGGGTTTGTCTAAAATGAGTCAATAATTCCATTCTGGAATCATGGTGAATGGGTAACTGAAAAATATGTTAAGAATGCGGTAGCGAGGGAATTAAAGGTTCCATGTGAAGCTGAGGGTTGCTCCACGTACCACTTCGCGGCTACTCCTATAAGAGTGCATTGAAATAATCTCAATCGAATAGTGTCATCAATGATACTATTCGATGAGCACCACAGGTGAAAGGTCATGACATGATTACCTAGGTCTTCCGCTTGCTTGCCTTCGAAATTTGGTATATTTGAAGGGAGATTCGTGGGCATGAGAGGCCATGTAGTATCGTGTGCGATGGGTTCATTCGTTAGCTTGGTTAAATCAGGCAGATTCAACAAAGCCAAGAAAGGTGATTGAGAGGTAGATGCCATTGCAATGTGTGAAAACACAAAGTTCTGGTTAGGATGAGGGTTAGTCTATGATGTACCCTGTTGTGTATTCATTTGGCTTCGCGAATGGGATGCACTCCTCTGCCCCCTAGGGGTCATGGGAGGAGTGGTATGTGGTGTGGTGTTGGGAGACCGACTAGGGTTCCCAACTACGGCTGCCCCAATAAAGGACGAACCAATAATGGTAGCAGTGTTTCATCTTTGACGCCTGAATGGCAAAAGACTTGGAACCCCTCCCGGTAATGGGGGGAGGTCCAAAAGACGCTTGGAGCGATGAGGTTCCGTTGGGACCTGTCAGGTGTCGCCCAGGTTTTGTTTTTGGAAAAATTTGAGAAGATAGAGTCTATGATCAAAGAAAACTTCTTGTCACATACATAAAACAAAGTGAAAAATAAATTAAATTTCCTTTTAAATTAATATATGTGATCAAGCAATAAAAAAAAGTGGTTTTTGTTCATTTGCGAATGATACTCAAAATCCTAGAAGACCTATGCGTCCTCACACACTCAAAAGTAACTGGGCCTTGAGAATATTTCTTGCGAGTGCTGGCACAATGTCTCGTAAGAGCTGTCGACGCCCCCAGTCAGCCGAAGAGAATCCACCAAGGTAAGGGTAGAGGGTCTGGCGCTTGCCTGCACCGTCACCTATAGGGTAAAGGTTGCCCTAGTTTCTGGCCACTAAGAACCATAGTCCCACATGAGCGTTCGAGTCCTGGGCGTCTTGGTAGTTACCTAATAGTACCGCGTATCAGCCAGGTCAGGTAGCCCCAACTGATACTGCACGCACTGCGCCTAAGCCTAACCCCCTCTAAAACGGGTCTTTGCCACGCTTGGGTTTTCTTTGCCGTGGGCTGATAGGTGGATTTGAAGCTCCATAAATACACAACTTCTATGTTTCAATATGAAGTATGATCAAGGCAGCTTATTGGATGCCTACCCCCTTGATCCTAACTTAAGCTATAAATTATTTTGTGGCCCCCGTGGAGAGAATTTAGTGAGTTTGGTTAACTAAGTTTTAGGTGCCTTTGCTTTGCTTAGTGGGTGAGTGTGTGTGAGAAAAAAGTGGACAAGCACATAGTTTGAACATGTGGATATTGATGATCCTTTACAAAATCCCCTATTTAAACTATGTTGTATTGTTCCTGGCTCAAATGGAAAACATGTGCGGATAATGGGCCACTTTCAAATTGTGAATAGGGACTAAGGGACAAAATCTGTTGTCCAAAAAAAGGAGGCCTTAGTCTCCATGATCCAGATATACTTAGTAGATTCTTACATGTTAAAAATTGTTGGAGATGCATCAAAAGCTTAGATAATTTATGGAGAAAAATGTAGAAACTTAAGTATGCCACCAATAACTAAGAATATCACCTCATTAGAATGAATTGCAACATTAGGGGTTCTCATATCTTGAATTATTCTTGGAGAAACAAACATCTTATCCAATAGCATAGTTTTTGGGAAATAAAAAATGGAAACAATGCACTATGTTTTGGGATTTCTCCCACTTGGAAAAAAAAGTCTCCCACCTAGAATTTCTTTTCTCCAACATATTTTTTTGTGATACAATTTATTAATCATATTTTGATGGACATAAAATTTCTTGTTTTCCTTCTCTTTTTATCCACAATTATTCAAATTCTTCCCCATTGAAGCTTGGCATAATTGGAAAGAGGCAGGAATATGTTTGGAGGAACATGGATTCATTCCC
Organism: Pinus albicaulis; assembly: GCA_034641835.2. Taxonomy (NCBI): domain Eukaryota; kingdom Viridiplantae; phylum Streptophyta; class Pinopsida; order Pinales; family Pinaceae; genus Pinus; species Pinus albicaulis. Next base: position 1,764,624 of record MU968389.1, read on the forward strand.
ATAGGCTATAAAGTATGATGTTCCAAAAGGGACCTTGGGGGTATCTTTGTAAGCCTATATATCATTTGATAAGGAATTATGCCAAATTTCAATTCCTCTCTAGATCCGAGGAAGTTTAGATTGAAAATGCATATCAAATTCTTAGTAGTGAAGTCACTTGGATTTTTTTTATCTATGTGAGATCACTTTGAAATATGGATATGTCAAACTCATAAACACATAAAATATTAAATATATATTTAATGCTAAGAAACAACTTCAATATCACGAGTAAAACCCATATGAGAGCATATTACTTTTTATTCTTTTATTAAAACTAAAGCATTATGATTGACATTTGTGATGTATTTCGTTGTTTATAACTTATTGTATAAATTATAATGAATTTGTATTTTAAAATGTTAAAATGATAATTAAATAAGTAAAGAATTTCAAGAATGGGGGTTTCTCTATAATTTTGTAATATGTTTTAAGAGAAAATTTTGAACATATTTTTTATAAAATTATATTTGCTAATATATTATTATATATTTATTTTAATTTATAATATAAATATTAACTTGAAATTAATGATAATTTATTAGTAAGATATAAATTATATTAAAGAATAGTTTTATTATTATTATTTAAATTAGTTTCAATTGATAATTATATTTAAATCAATTTAATTATCAAATATTTTGGTTTTTCAAGTTGTTTAGTGAGATCGTATCTTTTTAATTATTTAAAATATCTTTTTAAATGGAAAATGAATATAACTCTTAAAAACACTTAAAAATTAATTCTAACTTTGAATCTAATTTAGATTATAAGACTTAAATTTATAAAAAACTAAGAAAAATATAAATATAAATATAAGTATCCACATCACAATCACATTAATAAGAAAAATTAAATCAAAAGCAACAAAATTACAAAACAATATAAATATATGATAAATTATAATGCATCAATATTAAATAAAGTAATTGATAAATATTATAAAAATAAAACATAAGAATTGAATAAAAATGTGTTGATATATAATATATTTTTAATTTATAAAATATGTGAAGATATTAATTATGGATATTCATATTCATAATTTTTGAGTAAATTAAAAAATGAGAATTCATAAGGTGCTCATACCATTTTAAAAAAATGGTGATAATTCTGAACACACTCATACCATTTAAAAATAATGGTAATAATTTTGAACTTTCAGATGTCCCTATGTAAACTTGATAATTTTTTGCTTTGTCTCAGGTAGTCGTGTTTCTTCATTATCCATCCCAAAATATTCCCTTGAGTATTCTAATTTATATATATCTTTTTCTTTTAAAAAATGTGGTTTGTGTGAGTTGTTAATGCAAGATTTTTCACTAGAATTTTTATCAATGGTGGAGTAACTAATTGTGTTTATTTTTTGCAATTTTTCAATAAGTTTTTTTAAACATTACAGATAATGTTTTTTTTTCATAGCCATTAAGGCACATAATACCTTAGCCATGTTACATTTTCCACATACAAATAAGACCTTCAAAATTGCATGACGTTAGATAACTTCAATGAAAATGAGGTTTCAGAGCTTCTGTCTCTTTATAGGTATTTAAAACAATGTCAACGAAAATAAGGTTTCAAAGCTTCTTTAAATATTCTATCCAAATAATCTTGATGTAGAGGTATTTACAACAATATAGGTGTTTCTTTTTAAGCTTTACCCCAATCTAACTATGCTTTAATGCAGAAACAGAGAACTGAAAACCCTAGAGCAGCATCATATTACATATCTCACAGAGAAATGACAACCCTAGAGAAACATCATATTACATATCTCCTCCAGAGAACCATCGACGTAGCAAGATCCACCACCATAACCACCACCACCGCTACCCCCACGCGAGCGACCGCCACTGTTTCCTTTAGAGTGGGCTGTGTTAACGGTGATGCTCCTCCCGTCAAGCATATTTCCATTCATTGCACTAATGGCATCCCTTATCGAATCCTCATCATTGAAGGTCACGAATCCGAATCTAGGGAATCTACTAGTTTCTCGATCACTAATAATCTTGGATTCCACAACTTGTCCATAGGGACTGAAAGCCTCCTACATGCTTCTGCCATTAGTGGACCATGCGAGTCCTCTAACGAAGCATTGGAAATCAACAAAATCAACATCTGCTAAGCCTCTTCTCAGACTGGGTTTTAAGAAAACTTGGTAGAACAAGAGAGAGAAAGAAACCACTAACATGGGACATTGAACAGAGGCTGGTGGGTTAGCGCTTCATTGATATTCCATCCTGAATCCTATCACATTTAAAATTTAAAATATGAGTTTTCATTTCCCTCTCAATTCCATACGCTTTTTGTAGATGGAAGTGACGAAGGAAACAGAGTGACAGAGAACTCAGCGAAACAGACCTAGAGGAGATGTTCACCAACTTGCCGGAAAATGTTCGGCCTACGTGATCCAAACTTCGAAGTGCCATAAACATCCTCGTCGTTCTCCGTCAATGGAGACAAATTCTTTTCCGACCGATGGCACTTTTCGGGCAAATCTACCAGCTAGGTAAACTACTCCGAGTTATTGTAGTTTATGCTACTACTCCGAGTTATTTTACTTTATGCTTCGAGCGAAGATAGTGTGTACTTGTACTAATTAAAAATATAGTTAAAATTGTACATTGACTGCCATATCATCTCGCGAAGTAGGTGTTATTTGAAAATTACCAAACAAATCCAAATCCAATTTTTTAAAAGCAGATAGGGCAATTAAATTCACATTCAGTAATTATTTTGTGCATTGGTTAGTGTCTGAGGCGAAATTAGTAGTTGTGTTTTAAGTGAGATTTTCCTTAGTCACCAATATTAGTGTTTGAGGCGAAATTAGTACTTTGAACCGTTAACTCAGATTTTCCTCAATCACTAATATGATTCACCCAATCTAAATTGGAGTCAGCCAATCTAATTAGGTTTCCAATTTGTCAAATTCTGATATGATTTTGATAAAATTTAGCAAATTTTTTTGGAAATTTAGATTACAATTTTAAAGTTTCAAAATTTTGAATATTAAATCCATATCCACTAAAAACAAAATTCAAACACTTCTACTATTAACTTTTTTTGAAAATTAATAAGATTAAGAAACTTTGATGCTAAAATTAATAAGATTAAGAAACTTTGATGCTATGTAACAACGGGTGAATGAATAGTTCCATAATTCTTTGATATGATATGATGGAAAACATTTTACCATGAAATCCATATTTATTTACCATATCAATCTAGGTCTTGGTGGTATAAACGAACAATTTTAAACTCCCGAGATTTTCTTAGTCATACAACCTGGAATCTAAATGGTTTAAGAATTTTATTTCTTTGCAAAGGCCATTTTCGTTATGGATCCCAAGGCCCTTTTCATATAAATGTATTGTTTTAAATGATTACAATTTTTATTTTATTATACATCTACATTTTTAAATTGTTATGATTTTTATTGAGCCAAAAGGCTTATTGAGTTGAAAGACTTATTCTACAATGCAGTATGAGGGACATGTGTAAGTATGTTATGTTCTTAAAAATAAAATAGTTTTAACTCATGTCAACAAAACAAAAAAATAAAAATAAAATAACCTTATAAGTAAACAATTAAAAATATATTAACACAACAATTAACTGAGTTGTTGATATTTCACTTTCACTCTTCAAATAATAAATACAATATTTAGATGTCTATCTTAAATAATATAATTTTACATAACTTTACATAGATAAAATAATTAAAAAATAAATAAAAATAACAAGGAAAGTAGAGTAGTTACTTCTTAATAAGAGAAAAATGTGTAACTCATTCAATTTTTAATATAAAATATTAATAGTAATAAACTATCAAAATATACAATTTAAACAATGAACAATTACCACTATAGAAAATAAATAAAAATAACAAGGAAAATAGAGTAGTTACTTCTTAATAAGAGGAAAATGTGTATCTCATTCAATTTTTAATATAAAATATCAATAATGATAAACTATCAAAATATACAATTTAAACAATGAACAATTACCACTAAAGATCCATATTAATCAGATATTTACCAAACACTACAATGGATTAATTGACGTGGATATATTTTTTAAGTTTGAGATTTGATCTCTACATGCTCTTGATAGATCCCTGGTTAAAATGCCTCTATTTTAGTTCTTTAGCACGGTGTTAAGGCTATGTATGTCTCTCTTAAAATTAAAATAAAATATTCTCTAAATAGAAAAACAATGTAGGCTATAAGAGAAAAAGAAAATATATATATATATATGCTAAGCATTTTTAATTAGTTTTCCATATGAACTATCTTGTGTAATATAATTAGAAGTAAAAACAAATGTGAATAAGATGTTTAAACGTTATGCTTTTCAAAAATATTTTAATACCTCATATCAATTATATATATATCTATATATAGAAAAAAATGTTGAAAGAAAATGTTTTAATGTCGTATAGAATAAAATATCAAATGTGAGTTATGAATAAAATATTTTAATATGACTTAATATAAAATGGCTCAATACACACGTTATGTAATCTCTATAATATTCAAAAATGCAATTTACACATTGTTTTCTGCACTCTAAAATAGTTTTGCAACAAAATAAATTTGATCCCTTTCGACGCTTTAGATGGATCTATGCTGGTAATTGAGCCGAAAGGCTCATTCTACAATGCAATATGAGAGACATGTGTAAGTATGTCACGTCATAAAAAAGTAAAAAATAAATAATTTTAGCTCATGTCCGTGAAACAAAAAAATAAAAATAAAATAACCTTATAAATAAACAATTAAAAATCTATTAACACAACAATTAACTAAGTTGTTGATATTTCACTTTCACTCTTCAAGTAATAAATACAATATTTAGATGTCTATCTTAAATAATATAATTTTACATAAATTTACAAAAATAAAATAACTAAAAAATAAATAAAAATAGCAGGGAAAGTAGAGTAGTTACTTCTTAATAAGAGGAAAATGTGTAACTCATTCAATATTTAATTACGCTGTAAAGCATAGCTATTTGAAAACGAATTTCCTAAATTGCTACGTGTACCATTGTGCACTCTTAAAATAATCTCTACCTTACATTAAATAATCAGTTACAAAAATAGTTACAAAAATATTGAGTCTTTCTCTTAATGAGTCGTCTTCCATTTTGATGAACTAAACAACATGCAATATCTTCATGTCGTGCTCTGTGACTCCATGAGGTTGTGGCCTCCCGTGCCTGTGGATTCAAACTTCTGCCTGTGGATTCAACCTTCAGTACCAAGGATTCAAACTTCTGCCTATGGATTCAACCTTCAGTACCAATCAAATATATAACAGTCATGATTTCGCTAGCAAGACTCCTTCATCTGGCCAAATTATGTGTCTGGTGCTCAACAATGACAGTAGACAGAAGCTCAACAGGTCCTCCGACCGATATTTCTAATCCTCCCCACGCTTCGTTAATCATGTTGATGATTCATTTATCTCTACCCTCACAAAGCTATATAGAGAAATGAACGGCTCTTTGTAAAACACTGTTTTCAATACTTTCTCATCAGGTAAAAAATGCCCCTTCTTATGGTTTCCCTATTCAAATTTGATCTCAAAGCAAAAGAATAGCAAAGAAACACATAAATGGTAGTTCTAAAATGTGTCTCCGGGTTGTTAGGTAATAATTTAAGCTAAACAATTTTGTTAATCGTTTTAATATTTCTAAGATATGGCTCTGTCATTATCTAGTTTTAATAGTTCATGTTTAAAGTTAGTAGGCTTATACTTACAGAGATCCCTGAACTCTAGATCCATTAAACATTAAGAGGGATCCAAAAAAATTCAAACACAAGCCTTTTGATGTAGATTAAGATGGACTTATGCTTATGTGTATGTATATTTAACCTTTTTTCCATGTAAATATTTTCCAACGTTACACACAAGGATCTCCCCAACACATACTTCAGTTTTTCCTATTGATATCATTGCTGCTAGCGAATTCAAATTTTCTTTCTCCTTGGTATCTTTTATAGAATTTTAGTAAGTTTCTTTACAAATTTTGTATATAATATGTGTTGTTTGGTGATTCCTCTACTGTAAAATTTGGTAGCAATCCATATTGTGTTTTAACTATTGATGGGTTCCCAATGGAGAACATTTCATTATGTCTGAAAATGTCTACTCCATTTTTATTTTTTCTATTGTTCCTTCCTATAGATTGCACGAGATACATAAATTTCCCCTTAATTTTCAAGGCTTCAGGGAGACCATGTTCAACACATTGTTATAAGCAAGTCAGAGTAAAATCCTATGTAGCATGAATTAAAATTCATAAACAACCTACTTGGATCTCCTAAGCCAGAAGGAACATGGATGTTTAATAATCATGAAATTACAATTCATGCATAAACAGCCTTCCAGGATCTCCTGAGCCATGATGAACACATAATTTTAATTATCATGAAATTACAATTCAGTGCTAAGCTTAACCGAATTAGAAGGAAAAGTCACCTTAGCAAAAATCTAATTGGATTTTTTTTTTTCATTATTACTGAAATTGTTGCACCAATCCAACTTTTTTCATATCAATTCATTGGATCAGTCCGTTAATTAACCTTGTCAATTCTTTCGCCAAAGAAAAAATTGGAAGTAAAACTTCTTTTAAGTAGGAGTCAGTGGTAGTACGGTGGGTATTGTAATGGGGGGAGTAAAGGGTCTGGTAAATCATCAGTAAAGAATGGATGCTCATCCGGGATTTTGTGTCTTCCCACCTGCACATACGGGCATGATACATTATGTTACGGTAGGTTTTAGATGGACGTATTAATGTTTATGTCTGATCATTCTGATAATGATCATAAAACCCTTTCATTAAAATTTAGAAGCAAGCCTGCTAGAAATAAACCCATGGATTTCATTAGCTGAGTATATTAATTGTTAAAAAAAATATAGCCAAAACAAAATAGGAAACTCAGACAATTTTGAAAGCTGTTTGAATTTCAATAAACAAACTTTGGCATGGAGTATTTCGATTTCTCTGAGTATGAATTCTATAAGCGAGCCACTGAATCCAGGCATGGTGAAAGCATTGGAATTGTAAGTGGGGTCATTGTAACAGTATTGGGCCCTCTCCAAAAGGTTGAAAATGATGTTGTCCTCTTGACGGATCAGAGAATGACAGATACTGTCCAAGGTGAGGTTCTTGCTCAGATCCAACCGCTTGTTCTCCACTCTGCAAAAATATTACCCACTGATTATATATAACACTAGCATAATCAAATACTCCACTTTAACGGTTTCTTAGCCTATAAAAACATTGAGTTTTGCGCATAAAATAATAAAAATAAAAGAAAAACTGGATATTAGGATAGAAAACAGACCCGAATGTCGGCAAAGTCGAAACCCGGGTTATCAGAAGATCTAAGTATGACGTTGAAATAGGTGCCCAACCAGAGGATTTTTATTTTTCTTGAGAAAATTTCATTGTAAAACGCTGTGTATGGGATCCAAATTTGGCGTGTGTGAGTGCTGGTGCATAGACCCGAGATGGGACAAGGAGTTTAAGATCCATAGAAGTGGTTCCTCTGTATTCCCTTAGAGTTCTCAAACTATTTGGGTCAGAATGATATGTAAATATGCAACACCCAGTTGACGATTCGAAGCCAAACCTGATGATGAAATCAATGTATATATACCATAGTCTACTAGAAGCTGAAATTTTTTTGGGTAGGACAATAGCCTATGAGAAACCCATATCCTCAAATGACCTTAGAGAGCATTCTGCCATTGAAAAGAAAGAATAGTGGTGACAAAGATATTGCGTGGGAGGAATCTGGAAATTGGTCAATGGTTGGTGGGATGAATTTCATTTTCTTATGTTTAGTAGGTGCGCACACATCCGCTTACTTTGCATATCAGTAAAATATATAAGTGTACCAATGAAATATACAACAATCATGATTCCGCTAGCAAGACTCCTTCATCTAGCCAAATTATGTGTCTGGTGCTCAACAATGACAGTCGACAAAAGCTCAACAGGTCCTCCGACCGAGATTTCTACTCATCCCCACGCTTTTTTAATCATGTTGATGATTCATTTATCTCTACCCTCACAAATCTCTACAGAGAAAGGATTCCCCCTGGTGCAAAGGTTCTGGACCTGATGAGCTCCTGGGTAAGTCATATTCCTCCTCAAATTCAATACAAAAGAGTTGCTGGCCATGGTTTGAATGCCCAGGAACTTGCAAAAAATCCCAAGCTTGATTATTTCTTTTTGAAATATTTGAATGAGGATCAGACCATAGAGGCCAACGATTGCAGTTTTTATTATGTTTTGTGCGCTGCTGGTGTTCACTACCTTCAGCAGCCTGAGAAGGTTTTTGCAGAAATTTATCGAATTCTTAGGCCTGGTGGTCTGTGTATTGTGATCTTTAGCAATAGGATGTTCTATGAGAAGGAAATCAATGAATGCAGAGATTGTACAAATTATACTAGGATACAGCTTGTTGTGCAGTATTTTCAATGTGTGGCTGGCTTCACACAGCCTGAGATAATAAAAGAATCGAAGAAGCCAAGGAAAAAAGATTCTCCATTTGGGTGGCTTTCGGTGTTTCTGAGAATGGGGAGTGACCCATTTAATGCGGTTATTGCTCATAGAAATTTTAAGCCCATTTTAATGTGCGGCATAGTGCTCAATTGGGCTTCTTTGATTTCACTAGAATTGGGCTTCTTTGGTCAGGTAAGGAACTAGTCCGGAGCTCTACTAAGTAATCATAAAAGAGAGAGATGTATCCCATGGTTGCATGGTCAAGACTCCAATGTAATCTGTAGAATTTATCCTGGTATTTATTCTTCTTCATTAATGGGGGTTGTAGAGTACCCTGTTGAAATATTTGTCATCATGTTTTGCATAGTTTTGAATATGGGGTTTCAGTAAGATCTCTAAGTCCAATGGATTGTGACTTGTAAGACAAATGAAAAACTCTATTAATCGATACCAGAATTGGCACAATATGGCTGAAAACTTAAAGGTCATGATACACATGGCAGATTTCTATTAGGCATGTTAATTTTAAGCGCACCTTTCTTTAGTTTTTGGAAAATGCATCTTATAGTTCATCAACAAAAAATACATCAAGAATTATATATTATGGAGTTGATGCTTGAGCAGACAGGTTACCCTTACCTAAATAGACAAGGAGAAATAGTCTATCAGCTCTGGCACCAATTGCAAGAGAATATTTATCTACATCTTTCACGAAAATGCTTTTTGAATGTCATAGAAAGTGAATAGAGTCATGTTTACTATCAAAGTTACAAGTAGTAACTTCAACTAAGAAATTAGCATGGAAAATAATGGCTACCACCATGTGTGTGGACTTTGCGATGTGTTTTCTTTTATATGCTATTGCTTTATAGTGTTTCCTTTGCAACATATGGTGCAATTGCTAGTATAAAATATTAATAATAATAAACTATCAAAATATACAATTTAGACAATGAAAAATTACCACTATAGATCCATACTAATGAGATATTTACCAAACACTAAAATGGATTAATTGATGTGTATATATTTTTTAAATTTGAGATTTGATCCCTCTATGCTCTTGATAGATCCCTGGTTAAAATCCCTCTATACTAGTTCTTTAGCCTAGTGTGAAGGCTATGTATAAGTATGTCCATCCCTCTTAAAAAAAATTCTCTAAATAGAAAAATAATGTAGGCTATAATAAAAAAAGAAAAATATATATATGATAAGCGTTTTTAATTAGTTTTCCATATGACCTATTTTATGTAATATAATTATAAGTAAAAAAAAATGTGAATAAGATGTTTAAACCTTATGCTTTTAAAAAATATTTTAATACCTCATATCAACTCTCTATATATCTATGTATAGAAAAAAAAATGTTAAAAGAAAATATTTAAATGTCGTATATAATAAAATATCCAATGTGAGTTATGAATACACTATTTTCATATGAATTAATATAAAATGGCTCAATACACATGTTATGTAATCTCTATAATATTCAAAAATGTAATTTAAATAGTAAAAAATTACACATTGTTTTCTGCACTCTAAAATAAGTTTGCAACAAGAGAAATTTGATCCTTTTGGCTCATGTTAGATCCGTGCTTTAGATGGATCTATGCTGGGGGTTTTGCATGTATGAGGGACATGTGTAAGTATGTCATGTCCTAAAAAAATAAAAAATAAATAGTTTTAGCTCATGTTGGCGAAACAAAAAAATAAAAATAAAATAACCTTATAAATAAACAATTAAAAATCTATTAACACGACAATTAACTAAGTTGTTGATATTTTAGTTTCACTCTTCAAGTAATAAATACAATATTTAGATGTCTATCTTAAATAATATAATTTTACATAACTTTACAAAGATAAAATAATTAAATAAATAAATAAAAATAGTAGGGAAAGTATAGTAGTTACTTCTTAATAAGAGGAAAATGTGTAACTCATTCAATTTTTAATATATAATATTAATAACGATAAACAATCAAAATATACAATTTAAACAATGAAAAATTACCACTATAGATCCATACTAATGAGATATTTACCAAACACTTAAATGGATTAATTGATGTGTATATATTTTTTAAGTTTGAGATTTGATCTCTTTATGCTCTTGATAGATCCGGGGTTAAAATGCCTCTATACTAGTTCTTTAGCTTAGTGTGCAGGCTATGTATAAATATGTCTGTCCCTCTTAAAATAAAAATAAAATATTCTCTAAATAGAAAAACAATGTAGGCTATAATAAAAAAAGAAAAAAAATAAAAATAAATAAATAAATATATATATATATATATATATATATATATATATATATATATATATATATATATATATGCTAAACGTTTTTAATTAGTTTTCCATATGACCTATTTTATGTAATATAATTAGAAGCAAAAAAAATGTGAATAAGATGTTCAAACCTTATGCTTTTCAAAAATATTTTAATACCTCACATCAACTTTATATATATCTATGTATAGAAAAAAATGTTAAAAGAAAATGTTTAAATGTCATATAGAATACAATATCCAATGTGAGTTATGAATAAAATATTTTAATATGACTTAATATAAAATGGCTCAATACACAATTTATGTAATCTCTATAATATTCAAAAATGCAATTTAAATAGTAAAAAATTACGTTCTCTGCACTCTAAAATACGTTTGCAACAAAAGAAATCTGAACCCTTTAGGCTCATGTTAGATCCATGCTTTAGATGGATCTATGCTGGTAATACTTACAATGAGTGTCAAAGATCCAACAATGGTTATAGAAGGATAGATTACCATGTAGAAAAGGTAGAGAGGATAAAAACACATTTAAAAGATAATTCTCATACAATAACAAGAGTTGTAGCTCTTCTTTATTGATCACACAAATTTGATTGACATTACTTACAATGAATCCGGTGGAGGGTGTTTAAACCTTTTCGACTACTGACTCGCCAAATATAACTTGACATTAACATGCTCTCTAAATTCATCTATAACTTAAACTCGACTTGAATCAAAGCTCTCAATGCTCAGTTAACTAGTTCTCTAAATATAGAAAACTCTTCATGCATAAATAATTAGCTTATTTTAACACTCCCCCTTGATTATGAAAATATGACTCAACATAACTCGTACATGAATTAACTATGTCTTATAGGCTTATAGTATAAATTGACTCAAATATCGCTCAAACATGTCTCTGATCTATGTCTAAGCTAGGCTTACAATGACTCAAAAACTTTTACATATTTGCATTTTTTTTCTCTGCTTCCAAATTCTATATCCTCGAAATTGCTTCATTTTTTGTTGCATTTTCTTGTTGTAGGCTCCATATTTCCTTACTTACCACTGCTCCAATTTTTCTTTGACTTTTCTTGAATTTGTGCTGAAAAACAATCTCATCTTCTCTTCTACACCTTCCTCTTCAAATATTCGTTCAACCATGGACTGCTGCCACAACATTACATCTTCAAATTGTCTTCTTTTCTATGCTTCTTGCGCTTCATATTCCTGAATTTCTTTCTGCCATATTTCTTCATTGTAGAATCTTATCTCTTCACATTCATCATCAAGTATTGCTGGTTTCGTCCTGTAATCTGCACTCTCAAGATCATTATTCACCATTTCGTTCAATTCTTTTATTCCAACTGTTGCTTTAAGACTCACATCAATTTGTTCAATTGGATTTTGAATCCATTCTTCAATGAACTTCAAATCTGCATTAAATTTATTAACAACCTTGATTTCAACTTCTTCTCTCATGCTGTTTTGATTACTTGCATATTCAAAAACAATGTTAAAAACATATTTATTATGATCTTCAGTGAGATCTTGTTCCTCTTCCTCTTCCTTTTTTGTCTTCTTTTCAACTGTTTTACAGACCTCTTCTGTCGCAAACATGTTGTCTTCCACTTGGCTTCCAAACACAACTTTGGGTTTCTCTCGCCAAATAACAACATATCCATATGTTCTTTTTTTCGCATCATGTGCAACGACTCATCACCAGCTAACGATTCTTCATCAAATTTGAATTCAACAATTCCAATTGTTCGATCCACCGAACAACTTCCTACTCTATTGATAGCTTTATCTAAACCAAACTAAGTTGTTGCTTGTTCGCACACTACTTCATGAGTAGTTCCAGCTGCTTCATATCTTGTTACTATAAAGACAACTTTAACCATCAATGATTCATCATACATGGCACTTACAATATTACCATAATCAATCTTTGTTTCAAAAAGAAAACCCCACATAACATCAAAGTAATGTTAATCCACACTATGGTGGGATATCCGAGCATGCATGTGCTCATTGACAATTTCATCGTTACCAAATTCACCAGCTCTAACTGGATTCATCAATGCACATCTCACTTTGTTGTCAGCATTCACAAGTGTTTCATCACAATGAGATTCGCCATCTTCTGCACCATCCACGTTATGGTGGAGTGCTTGAGCATTGATATGATCTTGCTCTGCTTCACATGCAAAGGCTTCAAATTTTATTTTTTAAATCTTTGTTGCATCTTCTTCATCCATATGCATGCTTGCATAATGGATTTCACCATCATCTGCACCATCCATATTACAGTGGAGTGCTTGAGCATCGATATGCTCTTTCTCTGCTTCACATCCAGAGGCTTCAACTTCTCTCTTTGCAATCTTTGTTGCATGTTCTTCATCCATATGCATGCTTGCATAATGGGTTTCACCATCATCTACACCATCCATATTACAGTGGAGTTCTTGAGCATTGATATGCTCTTGCTATAATTCACATACATAGGCTTCAGCTTCTCTCTTTGCAATATCTCTTGCATCTTCTTCATCCACATGTATGCTTGCATAATGGGTTTCACTTTTATAGTCTTCACAACCATCTTCTAATTTTGAGTGGGATTTTCCAAGCTCTATTGTCCTTTCAGAGTCTTGCTCATATACTCTCAGATCTACGTCTGACTCAACAAATTATGACACATCTTGCTGTTGCATGTCACTCCCCCTTGAACCAAATTCTACTTCCAGGATCTTCCATGATCCCTTGGAAGATGTAACTTTTTCTACCTTGCACATAATTCCTTCATCCATTACTTGCTGAATGAAACTCAACACTAGGGAATCTTTGTCTTCTGCTAGACATCTCAGTTCCTTGGCTGCGACCTGAACCTCTCTAATCATGGCAACAATCTCCGCCTCTTCTTTTTTATCCTTTTCTTAGCATTCTTCCGTCATGCTTTGTGACCTATGACTGTTGTCATTCCTTTGTCTTAGACCGATGAATGTTGTCATTTCTTTGTATTATAATTGCTTGCATGTTGCGTAAGTCTATCTTCCATATTGTCCTAAAAAAAAATAATTTTTAATATGCATCCCCGTAAGGCACAATCTTCTCCCAAAAACCTGTCAAACTTGACAAAAACACCAAAAAATTTGTGGACTGACGAAATTTACAAAACCCTTAAATTTACTTTCTAGTAAAACCCCTTTTTATTTTTCAAAAAACTCTAATACAATCTTTCTGGCTGATAAAAAAATACTTTATAAAAAAAAAAAACCTTTTCCAAAAGCTATATAAAATCTCTTGAACTTTTATGATATAACTTTATAATACCTCTCAAAAAGGAGCTCATGTGACCCTTTCTTTTTATATAAATATCACCTTGTTGATTTTATGAGTAAATATTCCCACTCGGCTTTGCTTTGATTTGGAACACCCTTTTTTGAATTATTTAAACTTGCCCTTGTTACATTTCATGCGCCTTAAAAACCTTTTTAAAAAACATGTTTAATGGATGAAAACTAGGGTTTGTGGGTGGTTGACATTTCACTATGGCCGCGGACTCCAAAAAATTAGCAGCTAGAGCTACGACCCAAGTCCTCTCGTTATGGCGGCTTGTGATGAAATACAAATAATGATGGCATTGCATATCGAGACTGCAAATCTCTTAGATACACACGATTTTATATTAAGCAATTCTGTATGCTCTATTACCGCGACCTTTCTATTTGAGGCCTGCGTGCTAACACATGTCTCGCTATGTGGATGTTTTTAAAAAACATGTTTAATGGATGAAAACTAGGGTTTGTGGGTGGTTGACATTTCACTATGGCCGCGGACTCCAAAAAATTAGCAGCTAGAGCTACGACCCAAGTCCTCTCGTTATGGCGGCTTGTGATGAAATACAAATAATGATGGCATTGCATATCGAGACTGCAAATCTCTTAGATACACACGATTTTATATTAAGCAATTCTGTATGTTCTATTACCGCGACCTTTCTATTTGAGGCCTGCGTGCTAACACATGTCTCGCTATGTGGATTTGCATTAAACGCTTCTCTCGCTATGTTGAACTGTGTTAATAATAACACTGCGAAATTTCAACAAGGCCACGTGCTATGGAATCACGAGAAATTTTTAACATGTAACGTGGCTCTCTGTTGAGCTCACCAACGTTCTAACGCCTTGAGTATAACTTCCAGATGCATTATAGATTAAACAAGTGAGAAAAACAATTTCTCCTCTCACATGGATTATTGTTGATCTGCCCTCCTATTGGAAGGAGGTCCCCTAACCACAGTTTTGGTCCAGTTTTGTAATATTTAGTCTAGCACAAGGGTTTTGGGGTGGGTCGAAGCCCCCAATGAATTGTAAAGGGTCAAAGGGTAGACCACGAGTCCACAAACCACGGTTTGTGGACCATAGAGTAGCGCAGGCTAATATGTTATAAATATATAGATAAATAGAGTCTAGAAGGAGGTTAAGTTTGGATTAAGCTTGGACACGAACTTGTGGATTTTTTTTTATTGTCTGGGTAAGGGCTCCTACTGGCTATATGCGCGGAGACCTTGAGTCCTATAGTGTGCGGACCTCGTTGGCTGTGTGCGGGGGATGGTACATAGAGTTTGTAAGTTGGATCTGGATACAAATGAATGAGAAGAATGTTTGTGATATTTACGTGTTTCTATGTCATGATCATCAGCTACGCTTTATGATATTTCTGATATTATACTTATGATTTACTAATGCACACGTGGATGCGATATTATGAATGCATAGATTTGGTTTAAGTACTCTGTTCCAGTTATATGATTTATGATCTTTGCTTTGCCAATATATTGTTAAGGGTTTTCTGTATTAGAGTTTCTCTTGTCTGAAAGGACCCACTTTAATTAAATTTCTCTCTCTCAGAGTGCGGAAACATGGTTCCAGCACCCTCCCATACTACTTCAGGTGAGACCTTGACCTGCGTAAACAGGCCATTGCCAAAAGGGTGAGTAGTACAGGGGTTTGTTAGCAAAACTTAAAACCAAACCTGGGTCAAGACCCCTAAAGCCAACAAATGGTTCCAATGCTGGGACCGGGAGCATTTTGAGAGAGGGATTGGGTAATGCCACGAGGTCATTGGCAGCCATTAAAGCCTGAGCTTGAGGACTGGTTCAAAAATAGATTCAGGAGTTTGCCCTAAAAAGAGAATAGAAGTAAGAAGCTATCTGCTGAAGAGTGGAAGAACAAGTAAATTTTTATAGAGCTACACGAAATGTTATTTGTATCCTTCGCACACAAATTTCAAGAGTGGCTAGCATGGTTGGTAGAGTTCCAGACTTGCTGGAAAGATGATCAAGTCACATAGTGGACCCCTGAATTAATTCAACAATTGGAAAATACTGATAACAAGATCACCAGGACTGTCTACCACTGGGTTGATAGTATTTTGGGGGGATTTGTAACAGAATTTGCAGTTGATCAGTTTGTGTCATATTCAGAAGCGAAGCAAAGGTTCTTAAAAGGATTTAAAGGTAAGCTTTTGCAAACCCTGTCGTTGTTGATTAAGATGCTATTGAGTAAAACGGGTGTCCTATGTGACCACACGAAGTGAATGACCTCTGAGCATAGTGGAAGCATGACACGAAGCGGTAAATACTACTAGGTTAATCAAGAAGGGGATAGAGCGGTAGACAAAACCTTAAGGGAATCGCCTGACTTTAACCAGGGCAGGGCTGCGCAAGTTGGAACCAGTCCCCCAGCTATGCCATCATCAAACCGGTGCAAGGGTAATAATTCTCCTACCCCACCTCTGCCACCACCTCAGGATGATATGGCTGCACACATGAAACTGCCTACCTTTAAGGGTGTGGGGGATGAGGATATGGATCGATTACGGTTTGTATTAGACTCTATATGGACTACGCAGAACATTAATAATGATGATGTCGAAAGAGCGCACCTATTCACAGCCTTTGAAGGAAGGGCCCTAGACTGGTTTATGGGATATATTAGTCAACACGCGAATGTGTCAATACAAGATATTAAGGACGCCTTGAAGCAGCAGTTCAAAAAGCCTAAATTGTACTCTCAATGTGTAGTTGAATTAAAGGACTTCAAGCAGGGACCTATAGAGTCCGTCTGGGAAGCTAATAAATGATTGAGAAAGGTCATCAATGATGGGGGGTTTGTCTATGAGGATAAGCATCACAAGGAATGGTTTATCTCCATGCTATTGCCACACCTGCACAGACCTATGGGACAACAGATCCGGAGCTAGCTAGAGGCAATGCACTTAGAAATTCAAAACTTACGGAAGGATTAGGGTAAGGAAGCTAGCCCGGATGTCTGGTGCATATGTTGTAGGGTGTCGACCCATACTAAGGATCGATGCCCTTTGTTATCAGATTATATCCAAGCTGGGGGGCCAAGCCATCTATGCCCTGTGGAAATGATTGGACCTAGTAGCCCCATGTTGTAGTCCATTGACTGTTTGGTAGCAGGAAGACATGATACAGATCACTGCCCACAACTAGGTTCCTATGTTCCAAAATTGAAACAACACAGGTGCAGATTCTGCTCATCTGTAGGACATGATGAACAAAACTGCCGAACACTCGACCTAATGGTAGATATGGGAAACCTATATAGGGTGCAGGCTGACCCCTCATCACCACTCTCTCCCTCTGTGAGGGGAGGATCCCTCGCAAGAGGAAGGGTAGGAGGAAGAGGTGGAAGTACAGGTCGGGGATGAGGGAAACTAATCTCCTACAACTGTGGGGACGTGGGACATTATGCACGAGACTGCTCGAACACTGCGTGCTAGTCCTGCAAATATTGGAGGCAATTCGACCATGTCATTGACAACTGTCTAATGCTAATAGCCAAAATGCAGGAGAAAAAACATACACCCATGTAGAACGTGCAATGGGTTAAGGCAGAACCACGAGATGATGGGCCAAGTATCAATGTGATCATGCACAGCGGAATTGCCACTGGAGGAGCTGAGGGAAAGATGCGGCTGAGTCACTAATCCAGAAAGCTGTGGAGAAAAAGGAAAGCTTAGATCTGAAAAAGGAGAAATAAACCTTCATGGAAGCTTGGAGGAAGATGGCAAAAGACAAAGCATCTACCTCAAATATTTCGATAGACCCAAAATCAGATGAAGTAGTTAAACCATTCCTTCAGGCATGTATGAAGTTGTTGCGCAACCAGAAGGCAGTAGAGAATCTCCAAGCATTAATAGATAGATGCACAGAAAAGGTTACCTCGCAACTAGAGGTTAAAACTGTGAACAATCTATACAAGAACAGAAAAAGGACTGGTCGGGAGATGTGCATGACTGCATAGATTGGAGACTATGAAATGGACCAAGTCATCCTTGACTTAGGATCAGACGCAAATGTCCTGCCCAAGAAAACCTGACAATGAATGGGAGAACCTAAGCTGGAATGGTTTACTATTCAGTTACGAATGGCTAATCAGTAAAATATCATCCCACTGGGACCACTGCCAAAGGTTGTGGTAGACATCGTAGGTGTCAAAGTTTATGCTGATTTTGAGGTAATCCAAATAGTGGATGACGTGGACCCTTACCCGGCGCTCTTAGGCCTGTATTGGGCTATTGACATGGGAGGTATCATTAATTTGAAAAGGAGAAGTATTATCTTTGAAAACGAAGGGAAACAGGTGATAGTCCCCTTGGATCTAGCAGAAGGTGAGCGATATAATGAACCAGTACGTGAGGAAGAGGATGTTGATCACATATACAAACTAAATGCTCGGGACGATGATTGGATCAACCCCACGGCTGATGGCATGTTATGTTGGGAAAAGGAAAATGAATGCCTCTCAGACTCGAATGAAGAGATAAAAAATTAGAAAAACCGGCTGCATGATGTATCTGCGTTACGGTATCTTAAGATCACAAAGAAATTCTGATGCATCTCCTCAGAGGTAAGAGAACTATCCTACTTTGATGGTTCTAGTAGTGTTAAGGAATTTCTTAAAGAAATTGAAGTAGAAGTCCCTGAAAAATGGAGGTTTTGGGCCCTTGATATGGCTATGCACGCGCCCCCTGCAATATGGTGGGAAACCCATAAGGAATCTTTTCAGGACTGGGGGTAATGCTGAAATATGATCATCCCGTGATTTGACCCTCCAACCAACCCACCTATGGAACTCTTCTCGGGACAAGGGGATCTACGTAAGAAATTGGCTCTCTGGATGGAAGTATGGAATGAAAACATATGGAATGAATGGGTCCATATGTTTATTCATATGTTAGGACCAATCCCCACCTCCTAGTATTTGGACACAGAACTACACCAACGTACTTGGCACTGGGGTAAAATGGCTGAGGATTTTGTAATGAAGTTTAGGTTAGTAGGAGGAACTGAGAAACTTGATGAAGCCCTGCAATATATCGATGCTCTAGTATTTAATGAGTCCTTCTCAAAGAAGGAATGTACTGCGCTAGCTTGAGATGCGTAGATGCAGGATATTGTCAACTGCAGAAATTTGTCAGTAGGAGACTGTGATGAGGACCCCGGGAGCATCGTTATCCCAGAATCATAAGGGGAACATGCCATTTCAAGACCTTTCCTTCAGGCGATTGATGTAACCAAACCATTGAAACTAACTGACGTCAACATTGGCACGAAAGCACTGCCCAAGATGTCCAAAATTGGGGATTACTGGGATAGTGCCATAGTGGGGAAGATCTCAGAGCTGCTGACCGAATATTAGGATCTATTCCCCAAAAATTTCTTTGAACTCAAAGGGAATATTAGGGCGTTATGAATATTACCTTGAAGCCAAATGTGCGCCCTGTCAAACAACGACCCAATTTCCTGAACCCTAAATATAAACAGATAGTAAAGGAGAAAATAGAGAAAATGGTGGCCGCGGGTATCATTTAACCAGTGGAACAATCAGTTTGGGTAAGCCCTATGGTGGTCTAAGAAAAGAATACTAAAGGAGAGATAAGGATCTGCGTCGACCTACGAAAGTTAAATGATGCCTATGTACATGATCCTTTCCCTATGCTGTTCTCTGATGAAATTCTGGATAATGTGGGAGGACAGGAAGCATACTCATTCATTGATGGGTTCTATGGGTACCATCAGATCCACATCGCACCTGAAGACTGCAGCAAGACAACCTTCGCAACTGAGTGGGGATCGTTCCAGTACACTGTCATGCAGTTTGGACTGAAAAATTCCCCTGCCATCTTTTCACATGTAGTAGTAGAGGTATTTAAGGAATTCATTCGTAAGTTTTTGGAAGTCTATTTTGACGATTGGACAGTGTTTGGATTAGTGAAGAATCACATGTGAAACCTGCACATGATGTTGGATTCCTGTAGGAAACACCAAATTTCGCTAAATATCAATAAATGCATATTCTTTTTCCCATTTTGGATTTTGTTGGGACACATGGTGTGTCTGCAGGGATTGATGGTTGACTCGGCCAAGATCATGGTTATCATCAATTTGGCAGTCCCTACCACTGAGAAAAAACTGCAATCCATCTTAGGTCGCACAAATTACTACAGGAAGTTTATTCAAGGGTACGCTTTGATCACTGCACCAATGGAAAACTGCTAAAGAAGGATGTATCTTTTTTTTGGGATGATGAGTGTTAGAAGAGCTTCGATCTGCTAAAGGAAAAGATGGTAACTGCACCTATTCTTATATTTCCTGACTGGGAAAAGGTCTTTCATGTGCATGTGGATGCATTATGGATAGCCCTAGTATCTGTCTTAGTGCAGCCAGGAGAAGGAGACATCGATCATCTGGTTTCATTTGCTAGCAAAAAACTCTCAAGTGGAGAGCGTAAATATTCTACCACAGAGTGCGAAGGGTTGGAAATGGTGTATGCCCTACAGAAATACATGCACTATTTATTGGGTGGACACTTCAAGATGTTCATAGATCATTCAACTTTAAAATACTTGGTCAATAAGCCTTTGTTGGTGGGGAAGATCTGTAGGTGGTTATTGTTGTTCCAATAATATGATTTTGAAATCATTGTGAAACCGGGAAGATTGAATGTCGGGCCTGATCACTTTTCTCGGATTAAGAATGGGGAAGAGCTGACTAACCTGGACGAAGGATTACCGGACGCACAATTG
Source organism: Pinus albicaulis (assembly GCA_034641835.2). Lineage (NCBI taxonomy): Eukaryota > Viridiplantae > Streptophyta > Pinopsida > Pinales > Pinaceae > Pinus > Pinus albicaulis. The sequence goes on from MU968389.1 coordinate 1,785,584, forward strand.
TTTGCTATTAAGGTGGTGGACGAGCACTTTGCAGACATTATTCATTTTTTGACCATAGGTATGGTTCCCGACAACTACTTCGTACCACAAAAAAAGGAATTGGTTGCCCACACAACTGATTTTACCATAATCACTAGACAACTCTACAAGCTGCACACAGATGAGGTGTTGCGGAGGTATGTATTGGAACACGAAAGACAAGCTATCTTGAATGAGGCCCATGGAGGAGTGGTAGGAGGGCACTATGCAGGAAAAGCCACTATGCAGAAAGCATTGAGGGCTGGGTTATGGTGGCCCACATTGCATAACAATGCCTATGCTTACTTTCGAGACTGTGATGCATGCCAACAGACTGGGAAACCCTCTTGTTGAGATGAGATGCACCTGCAACCACAGATGGCTTTGAAGGCGTTTGACACGTGGGCCATAAACTTTGTGGGACCCATCAATCTCCTAGGAAAGAAGACGGGTGCCCGGTACATCATCACTACCACTGATTATGTAACCAGGTGGGCAGAAGCAAAAGCTGTCAAGGACTGTACTACGTATACCACTGCACACTTCATTTTTGAACACATTTTGACCAGGTTTGGTTGCCCAAAGATCCTAATGAGCGACAGAGGTATTCATTTTGTTAACAAAACTATTGCAGCTTTGACTGAGGAATTCTAGATCCACCATGTGAAAAGTACAACATATCACCCACAGGCAAATGGGACGGTAGAGGCCTTCAATAAAATCCTGGAACATGCACTCTGTGATGCTTACTAGAGTGATTGGGACGTACGCATTCCCTCAGCACTCTAGGCCTATAGGACCACATGTAAGAAACTCACAAGAAAAACTCCCTTTAGAATGGTCTACAGGAAGGAGGCCATCATGCATATGGAATACATCGTTCCCAGCCTGCGCATTTCGACTTTTACAAACATGGCGGAACCAAAAATCATGGAGGAACGATTGGCACGGCTGGTGGCCTTGGAAGAATATTGGTTCATAGATCAATTCCACCAGCAGGTTCAGAAGGCTCACGAAAAATCTTGGCATGATCAACATATTCGGCAGAAGGTTTTTAAGGAAGACAAATTGGTATTACTTTATGACAGCCAGTTTGCATGCCATCCAGGAAAGTTCCATAAGAACTGGTTGGGCCCATACATAGTAAAGGATATTACTGATGGTAATGTGGTCAGGTTGGCTACGCTGCGTGGAGATTACTTTCCGAGGCACGTTAATGGAAGTTATCTGAAACCCTATAGGGACAACTTGGTGTTGACCAAATGACTATATGGTCAGAGTAGTTGTGTAAAGGATGTTTCCCGAACCAGGGTGAAAAAACGAAGGCATGGTTGATGGATGTGCAGGCTAGGCGGTGCAAAAAGGTGTGAGGCAGGCACAGGGGTGGTACATGGCTGGAAAAACTAGCCATTGGAACGGGGCAACTGGGTGAAAAAGTCATTTTACCGTTGAACGAAATGAGAAATTGGCAATTAATGTGGCGATCTGGAAGGATTTTTTACAGTTTCGATAATGATAAGTTGCCATTAAGGCTAATCCATCTGTTTTCACCCATTAGGGGCTCTAAACAGAGGGGCGTCGGTCAAAACGAGTTTGTTTTCTTTTCGAGACTCTTGCGCCTTGTGCTCCTCCATGAACTCGGTATATTTTATGCCATTGCCTTCCATATGTCTGGGCGAGCTACCCCTTCTGACAGCAACAAAACCGAATTTGTCTTCCGAGCAAGAATGACCGCTACTAACCCTGTTGAATCATTTCCTGTCATGGTTTCCGGGGAAGTTTGGTCTGAAGATGTATTGGAAGTAACCCCTGAAATGGAGGATATCATGTCTACGCTGGCCAAGAGGGAGGGAAAAGGGAAGGTGAAGGGAGCAGAGAAAGGAAAAGGGAAATAAATGAAGTGGGTTGGTGTGAAGCCATGCACGGCACCTCAGATTGTGCACTCTACTCGAAAGGTGCCTAAGGGCCACCCGCCCGATTCATCAAAGCACCCCCTGATGACTCAAGAGGAAGCTTTGAACATGACTCTGCTTTCTTGGTTGCCGCCATATGTTAAGCCAAGTAAGCCAACCATGCACGTCCCCAAGAATGTCAACGTTCTCTGCACCTCAATGCAGATGCCTTTGGTCCCGACGGGTGCCTCTGAATGGTGATATGTTCGGAGGCCTCCCCCTCCTTAATTTGATGATCATGATCTGGGAAATCTGGAAGCCTTCTCAACATTTGATCCGGAATTATATCTTGAAAGAGTGATGTACGGTAACGTGCCAAAGGTAGAGCCAATGCTATGGGCACACGGGTTGGCCGGTTTAGGGATATTAAACTTGTTGCACATCCCCCACTTTGGCCACTACAACATCACCATATTGGTTGTTTGCCAACTGTTGTCACTATTCCACAATGGGTGCTTGTGGATCCGAATCAACGGTCTCCCCATGCACGGGCCAAATCCTAAGGAGGGAATTGATAAGAAGTACGAGCAGCGGATTGGTGATGAAGTCTGGGAGAAATATCACGTTGAACGAAACCAGAGAGGGTTCCTGGTAGACACAATAGATGATCTAGGAGCGCAAATGGGTACCTTACTTTTTGCATGCAAAATTATGCACAAGTTCCGGGCATCGGTCGTCCCCACCTATGTAATTTAGCTTGCTGGTATATGCAAAAAAGGGGTTTGCTACAACTGGTCATAGTACCTCGTTGATGAATTTTTAGACAATGTGCGTGAGGCACTGGAACATGGAAAGGCATTCTTCTACTCCTGGCTGATGTTGTTAATTGTGTTGGTTGCGTGGGAGGCACCTGACGAAGCGGTGCTCCCCAACCTTGAGCCAAGTATGTGTGAGGGCGTGGGGTTTGAAAATCTTTGGGATTCGAAGGATCCCAAGCAGATTGAGGAGAATAAGGTCTTATGGGTATTGTTTGATTGTGCTTTGGCAACAGAAATTCATTCCCAGCCACGCTTGCCGCCCACGGTCTACGAAAAATACATGGATATTGCGGCATTTTAGGTTACTATGCACAGTGTGCAGGTTCGGGCCTGCACAAATCCAACTGGGTATAATCTCCCTTATATGGCTATAGAAGTGGAAAATTCTCAAGTGGTTGGAATGTGGCCACCGGCGTGGAAGCTTGGCCTCAATTCATATGGCCTAGGTACAACAGGCACATTTGGCCAAAGTGGAACCCTAAAGGATACTATTCCTCCAGACACAACGAAGGAACCCTAGGTACATGCTACAAAGAAGAGCACGACCCAAGAAATCCCTAAGAATGTTACCACAGGGACAGAGCAGGAGTCGCAGCAGGATCAGGGACTTGAAGGGCTTGGTGGTGAAGATATGGTGTCACCACATGGCATCAAATGCCCCAGCGAACCTCCGAAAGGGCCTAGGAAAAAGCGCAAGGCTATTAAGCCTGGCGCATAAACAGAGGTCACATTGACAGAAGATGACTTAGAAAAGATTGTGAACGTCGTCAAAATTGCATTAGAAGACCAATGGGCTGCTTTGGAAGGACAACACAAGGTCGCGATAGAAGCTTTGCAGTCTGAACTGCAGGCCCTTCAGCTGAAGGCAAACACACTTCAGATGAGCATGGATCAAGTGAGCCAACCAGTTATAGTTACAACCTTGACCACCTTCATGGACAGTTAGATCTTCCTCCTCCTAGACGCACCTTTCATGATGATACCCTCGGAATTGTGTGACCAAGTCCATGCATGCTCCTTGGTCGACCTCGATGTTGCGCGCCTGACGGGTGTGCAACTGCACGACCTATTTATCTCCATCACCAATGAGCTTTAGTATAGAGAATTGTGGGTGCAACAACAACTTAGTGAGGCCGAGAAAACTATTGTGACTATATCTGCCGAAACTGCCCAAGCCCAGGGCGCACACATCACTGCCATCACGCAAAAGGTGGAATTAGAGCAGTTGATAGACCAACTCTGTGAGGATATGCCCGAGGTAATTCCTGCCTCTGCTGCGCCATAGGACAAAGTTGAAGGTTTGGTCGCTGCATTGAAGGCATCGCGGACCGAAGTGTAGGTTGTTAAGGCCAATTTGGATGTTCAGATAGCATCACTACAGGCCAAGCTACAGCCTGAGACCCCTCCAAAGGTGCACGCCCAACGAGCCGCGCTCATCACGGAAGCTACAACCAATATTACCACATAGATCACTCAGGGCACCACGTTGTTTGAAATTGCTATGGAGTTATGGTCCCAAGTGCAGCGTGATCCCCTTCTTCACCAAATCAATCAGGAGCTACACCAAAAAGAGCATTATTTTGAGCAAATGGAAGCCAGTATGACCACCCTCGTCCCAACCCAACGACTAACGCACCTTCGGACCAGCCACATGCTTAGAAGTGAAATTGCAGGGCTTTGGCGCAAGAAGCAGGTACTCAGCGACCATCTGACACCATGGGCTGATGAAGCTCTCAAGATTTCGCAGGAATTAGATAAGGCTGTGAAGCATTTGAATCAAACCTTGGAGAGTGTCACGGCAGCTATTAAAGGCCCAAATTCACAAAAGTTGGCTGATATTGCGCAGAATTCAACTGTGCAGAGCATAGGTGTTCTGCCCCCTTTAGTTGCCGCTATCGAGTAGCTCCAGGAAATTATGAATACCCCACCAATGCTATGACTCGGGACGAGTCACAAGATTGTGTTGGGGGCCTATTGGAACGAGGTCCCCTAACCGCATTTTTTGGTCCAGTTTTGTAATATTTTGTAAGATTTAGTCTAGCGCAGGGGCTTTGGAGCGAGTCAAAGCCTACAATTAATTGTAAAGGGTCAAAGGGTAGACCAGGAGTCTGCAAACCATGATTTGCGGACCATAGAGTAGCGTAGGCTAATATGCTATAAATAGATAGATAAATAGAGTCTAGAAGGAGGTTAAGTTTGGATTAAACTTGGATATGAACTTGTGGATCTTTTGTCGATTGTCTGGGTAAGGGATCTTGCTAGCCGTGTGCACAGAGACCTTGAGCCCTGCTATGTGCGGACCTTGCTGGCTATGTGAGCGGGCTGGTAAATAGAGTCTGTAAGTTGGATCTGGATACGAATGAATGAGAAGATTGTTTGTGATATTTACGTGTTACTATTTCATGATCATCAGCTACGGTTTATGATATTTCGAAGATTATACTTATGATTGATTGATGTTCACGTGGATGCAATATAATGAATGCATAGATTTGGTTTAAGTACTCTATTCCAGTTATATGATTTATGATCTTTTCACTGCTAATATACTGTTAAGGTTTTTTTGTATTAGGGTTTCTCTTGTGTAGGTCTGTCTAATCTGAAAGGACCCACATTAATTAACTTTCTCTCTCTCAGGGTGCGGAAGCCTAGTTCCAGCACCCTCTCATACTACTTCGGGTGAGACCTTGACCTGCATAAGCAAGCCATTGCCGAAAGGGCCAGTAGTATAGGGGTTTGTTGGCAAAACTTAAAACCGAACCCGGGTCAATACCCCAAAAGGAAACACCTCCTTGGCTCTTTGTAACCTCGCTCTGATACCAATCTGTTGGAAAGACAGAGAGAAGAAACAAAAATTTAAAAGATAATTCACACACAATAACATGAGTTGTGTCTCTTCTCTATTGATCACACAAACTTGATTGAAATTATTTACAATGAACTCGGTGAAGGGTATTTAAACCTTTTTGACTACCGACTCGCCTAATATAACTTAAAATGAAAATTCTCTCTAAATTCATCTATCACTTAAATTCGACTTAAGCTCAACTTGACTCAATGATCTCAACACTCAGTTAATTGACTCTCTAAATATAGCAAAATCTTCAGTCTCAATCGACTAGCAATACTTACAATGAGTGTCAAAGATCCAACAACGATTATAGAAGGATAGATTACCAACGTATGATGACCTCAATTATAGACACAATCATTCATTTTCTAACCAATAATAGTGAGCTTCTACTCCCACTTTATATTCCTATGGACTCATCAAACAACCAACAATTGGTTTTTCCTTACCTGGATGAATTATTTTTATGGGATTTGTGAATTTTCTAAAATGTGTAAAAAATATATTTACAGGGATGTAATCATTTCAAAGGTACATCACAACTCCTTCTCTTCCGTTGCACTGGAGGAGTGAGTTGAAGTTGTGTTTCTTGTCATCAATATAGGCAAATATTGATCAAACTTCTTATAGGGTGATATCTACCATCAAGCCTCACAAAAGCTTGATGATTTGTTGTTGGATGGTTTCTATTTCTCCCAAGAAAAAATGATATGCTTTTTATAAGATGATATTACAATGAAACCTCAATCATTTTTACATGCTTTCTATTTCTCCCAAAAAATAAAACAATGTACTTTTTAAATTGTTGTCGTGGGATGTATCTATATTTATATTTATATTTATATTTATATTTGTAGGAAACACAACTATAACTTCAACCACTGTAAATGTCTAAGTATCATTTAGCTTATTTAAAAAATAAAATCACAAATAATCCAATCAAATTAGTGAACAGAAAAACTAAACAAAACCTCATTTTGGTTGTCACGTTCAAATGACTTTTTTTTTTTTTTAAAATATATTTCTTCATTTAGATTGCATGTTTGGCTGAGAATCAACCGTTTAGATTGGGTGTTTTGCTGAGAACCAAAATTGGCACAACCATTTACATGAACCCTAGACGTCGGGACCAAATTGTTTTAACCAACCTAAGTTGGAAAGTTTTGATATTAGAAAAGTTTATTTCAATATTTATAATTATTAAAAAACAAGGCATTATCGTTTCACATGGAAAGTTTTGATTATTAAAAAGGCAAACCCCAGATCGAAAGTTTGATATTGTAAAAACTATTTCAATACACAATTATCTACAAATTATGTAAATAAGTCTTAATTAAAAAACATTATTTTTTTAATTACTAAATTATTTTGTTAATATGATATATCATTATATATTAAAATATTATAGTATATTAAAAAACAAATTCTCTTCATTAGATATTTAGATAAAAATGTTATAAAATTTATTTTAATATTTATAGTTATTAAAAATATATATATATAATAATTACAACACATTGTTGTTGGTTAAGAACATGTTGTCTTTTTCAATTATTTGGCCATTCAATTAATAAGAATGTTGCTTTATGGGATGAAGACAATTTCTTCCTATCGATTAAAATGTTAGATAACATTTTTTTTATATCATAAGATATTTTTATTATAATAAATATATTTATTTTGTTTAATAAGTATATAGATAAATTTATGAGGAAAGTGTTATAAGTTTTACAATAAATGAGAGAAGGGCTTATAGGGATTACACAGTTATGGATGAGGGATTTACCTAAATAATAAGGGTTAATTCCCAAGAAAATAACACAGGGAAATAAGAGCTTGGTAGGGAGGAATTAAGCAGTGACTTTCCCCTAGATATATCCTTGTGTTATGTGTATTGATTCAAGTTGCATGTTTTTGATATTGCTACTCAATTGTGAATTATTTTCCGTAGATAAGTAGAGTAGATTTGACTCTTATGATTTAGAACATTACATGATAAGTATTGAATTTACAATTAATTTCTATAGGCAAGGCCCACTACATAGAAGTATTTTTGGACAATGAGCCAGAGGAGGAGGATGCATACCAAGGAGGTCGATGCATATAAGGGTGAACTTGAGAGCTCGAGAGGAGGTGGCCCACCCCATATAGTGGAGGATATTTATTACCCATTGCTAGAGTTATTGCTTCACTTCGGGGAGTTCCAAAGTATTTGACAATGAGGATCAGAGGCACAGTGCAAGGACAATGTGTGTTCGTGTTGGTGGATAGTGCGGCAACCCACAATTTTTTTGATGCATAGTTGGAGCGTAGATGCATTTAGATAGAGGATTTCTAGGGATTTTCAGTACTGGTGCGAGGAGATAGGACTATGGAGTGTACCTGGTATTCTCCCAGCATGATAGTGACCATGGGGAAATATTTGGTGATAGACCATTTCTTCATGGTGGATGTTCCAGACACTAATGTGGTGATGGGAATTCATTGGTTGTATTCTCTTGGGCATGTCACTACTGATTGGAGGAAACTAGAGATGGGGTTCAAAGGGTCGGATGGAAAGATGATAGTGTTGAGGAGTATGCATTCATATCCACCCTAGAAAGTGTTTGCACACAAGATTGAAACTTATTTGAGGCATGGTGACATAAAGTGGGTTGTAGAGTTGAGGATCTCAAAGACTACGGGGTTGAAGCAACATACACATCTAGACATATTGGTTCTCTTGGAGAGGCATTTATAATTATTTGGAGGGATTCCACCAGGAAGGCCACCCGACAGAGGGTTCGAGCACACCATTGAGATGGAGGAGGGGGTTCACGTAGTCATCACCACTCCCTACAGACATCCCAAGGCACATATTTATGAGATTGAGAGTGCTATACAAGATTTGTAGAGATTGGGGCATATCAGTCTTAGCTCGAGTCCTTTCACTTCTTCTGTGGTGTTGCTGAAGAAGAAGGATGGGATACTTTGCATGTGCATAGACTACAGGGCCCTAAACAAGAAGATGTTAAAGAATAAATATCCCATTTTGCACATTGATGATTGATGGAAGAGCTTAGAGGAGCCAAGTACTTCTCTAATATAGACTTGCGCTTAGGGTACCACCAAATCCGGGTGAGGGAGCAGGACATCCCCAAGAACATTTTTTGCTTCCATTATGGACACTTTTATTTCTTGGTGGTGCCCTTTGGGCTAACCAATGCACCAACCACGTTTCAGTCTTGCATGAACCATGTGTTACAAAAGAAGTTACAACAATGTGTCTTGGTATTCTTTGACGATATCCTTATATATAGCAAGACTTGGGAGGAGCACCTCCAACACTTAGAGGAGTTATTGCTCATCCTAGAGAAGCAACTACTATATGTGAAAATTTCCAAGTGTGGGTTCGAATTGACAGAGTTGTTATATCCTGGGAATGTGATTGGGGAGGATGGATTACAATTGCATCATGACGAGAATAGGGCCGTCCTGGATTGGCATACGCCCAGGAATGTGACATAGTTGATGGGATTCATGGGAATATATACATATCACAAAAAGTTTGTGAAGGTTTTTTCCTAGTTAGTGTCACCCCTTACGGATTTGACAAAGAAATGGGCTTTTGAGTGGACTGATGTGGCGTAGGAGGCTTTTGAGCACCTCAAGAGGGTGATGAGTAGTTGTCTTGTTTTGGCCCTTCCAAAATTTTCATGCCCATTTGTCTTGGAGTGCGATGCATCGAGGGAGGGCATTGAAGCAGTTTTGTCACTGGAAGGTCACCCTATAACATTTGAGAGTCGAAAAATTTATCCACATGAGAGATTGTATCCCATATATGGTAAAGTGATGCTAGCTTTCATGCATGCATTGGATAAGTTTTGGAAATACTTAGTGGGAACAGGTTCAAGGTTAAGACTGATCACAACAGTCTTTGATTTTTTCGTGGAGCAACATAACCTACAGGAGAGACAAAAAAAATGGGCGAGTAAGATCCATGCATATGATTTTGAGATTGTGTAAGTTAAGGGCAAGAAAAACATAGTAGCTGATGCATTATACGAAGGCCCGTGACACTCTCTTTGATGGATATCACACAGGATTGGAAGACACAAATTTTGGTGGAGTACTCCAAGGATCGACATACATGTGAGATCTTTGATGGTACTTATGGGGATGACAGGTACCGAGTGATGGATGATGTTATCTATTAAAAAGAAAGGATTTATTTGGTGTCATGATCACAATTGAGGGAAAAGATCCTACATGCAGCTCATGACTCACCTTTGGAAGGGCGTCAGGGGTTCTATAGGACTTACAGTGCCATTAGGGAGTGTTTCATTTGACAGGGTCTTAAGGAGGATGTTCTAAGGCATGTCCAGGACTACGATGCATGCTAAAGGAATAAGGAAGAGCACACACATTCCACTGGGTTACTACCGTACCTCTTCCAATTCTCGAGAGTAAGTGGGAAAGTATATCGATGGACTTTATTATAGGATTGTCAACAATATAGGGGAGAGACTGCATCTATGTGGTTGTTGATAGGCTAACGAAATTTTCACACTTTTTTCGCCATTCTAGCTCGATATTTAGCATCACACATGACCAAGTTGTTTTTCTGGGAGGTGTTTAGGCTGCATGGGCTGCCTAAGATGATTTTCAATGATAGGGATGCCATATTTAGAGGAGGATTTTGGTAGGAGTTATTTTTCCTTGTTGGCACGAAGCTGACTCCCAACACTAGCTACCACCCTCAAACATATGGATAGACAGAGATAGTAAAGAAGTGGTTGGAGGGATGTCACTAGAAAACATAGAGCGTGGGTGAAGTGGCTCCACCATGGGGATTAATGCTACAAAAGTACATATCATATGTCCATTGATATGACACCCTTTCGTGTCTTATATGGTTATGATGCACTAACTTTTTTTGACACAGTTTTTGGAGATAACAAAGAGTCAGGGGCCAAATATTGGATACATGAGAGCCAAGATGTCCTTAGAGCACTCAAGGATAACTTGCAGATGAAACATAACCAACATAATATATATGTAGAAGAGGCATAATACAATGGAATTTTGAGGTGGGAGATTTGGTTTTCCTGAGATTGCAACCATACAAGCAATCCACACTAAAGCAGAAGGGAGATGAAAAGCTTCAACCTTTTTTTTCTGGGCCATAAGGGTGATCCGATAAGTGGGAGAGGTAGCTTATCAGTTGAATCTTCCACCAAGAAGCAGGGGCATAATGTATAACACGTCTCTTGATTGAAAAAGGCCTTGGGACAACGAGTGAAGATTGCCACTGAGTTACCTCCATTAGGTGATGAGGGGAATTTGATTTTCGCTCTAGAGGCCATATTACATGAGAGCGAAAGAAAGTTGAGAAGCATGACCATTAGAGAATTCCTTGTCAAGTGGAAGGATATTTCTGAAGAACATGCCACTTGGGAAGGAGAAATTTTTTTGTAGCATCCAACACTATAGTTGCTTGAGGAAAAACAACATTTGGGAGGGGAGGAATATCATATCCCCAATTAAAACTTTGACATGGAAATTCCCAAATTTACAATTGTGGTGATATATATATATATATATATCTATATATATATATATATATATATATATATATATATATATATATATATAAAATTAGGAGAAATAATTTGTAGATATATTTAATAAATTTTGGAGAAAAGAAAATGTTTGAGAATTAAGAAAAGAAAAAAAATTAAATTTAAGTTGTGGAATTACCAAGCATGGAAATCAAACCATGGGAAGGATGAAACCATGGTATGGGAAAAATCGAAGCATGGTATGAGAAAGTGAAAGAAAAAATAAAAGGAAGGTTGAGGCCACATTTTGATCATTCTGGTTTTCGCATTTCATTTCTAAATTGGAGGGAGGCTTGCTTAAGTTGTAGAGCTAAGTCAACTAGTGTTGTTTACGACATGGATTTCCAAGCTATCGGTGAAATTAGAGTGTCATCCTAGGAGAGAAAACTTGGATCTAATTGGATATTTCTTTTCCTACATTTTTGTGAGCTATTTCATCTCTACAATAAGTAGGTCAATTTTGTTGGAGAAATTGTTGCAATCTTGTGCCAGGGAATTGATGGAATTTCACTCTATCTTTTCAAGGCTATATTTCAGTGATTATCAGTTATTTATATGGATAATTTTTGAGGAGCAACTATAGATTTTCTGGTGGGACGCAAAGCTCGATAGTGGGTAATTTCACTTGATTTTTGGGTAATTCCGGGAGGTTGGAATTAGTCAAAAATATTTCTCGGTTTTGTTTGTCTTGGGTTGGAGATTATTTTCCTATTTTTTCAATTTTTTTGGAGCATATTTGAGGCCTCAAATATTTTTCTGCCTCTAGTAGCAACATTAGGAAATTTCTTGGTAGAGTGTGCAACCAGTAAGCCATTTCAGCGTGGAGTTTTCTTCATTCTCACCTGGGTTTTGCGTGCTTGCTTAAGCAAGCCCAAGTGCAAAAATTCCACTATATTTTGTACTCAAATTCTTGTTGGATATTTATAAAATGACTCAACTCTATTATTTCGTCTCAACAATGTTCTAAACTTGTTGTTCTTGTGGAGTTTCAGATTTCGCGTTTATTTGTTTGTTGTAGCTATTTCATGTTTTTATATTTCAATGTATTTCTCTAGTTAGAACATTACACGGAAAGACTCCTATATATTAAGGAAGTTTGCTAAGGAATTCTCATGTAAAAAATAATTAAATTTATCATTCAATTAATTTCATTTTGGACCTGAGTTATTGTACTTTCTGCTTCGAGCCAAGATTCAACGTACTTATAGTAATTAAAAATACAGTGAAAATTGTACTTTGATGGCCATATCATATCACAAAGTAGGTGTTATTTGAAAATTTATAGAAACTATCACCAAGCAAATCCAAATCCAATTTATGAGAAACAAATAGGCACATTAAATTCTCATTCAATAATCATTTTGTGCATTAGTTAGTATTGAGGTAAAATTATTACTTTGAGTGTTAACCTATATTTTTGTCTTGCAACAATATGTAAAGCGCCATAATTATTTGATATGATGATAATGGAAAACATTTAATTGTAACTTTTTTTTTTTTTTGTAAATAAGATGGGGCTATTCACATTCATATTCATATAGCACTGAGATTTACATCGATGCCAATATTGGGTAAAATTACAGACTGTGAAATTGTATCAGTCATTACATCTGTGACTTTGGACTTTGATGTCCCCCTTTGGGAAGGGAGTTTAAAAGGAGAGAAGTAGAGGGGACTTTGATAAAAACATAGGTATATAGGTTGGGAAAAAATGCCATTTGGCCTCGTTGAAGAAGAAAAATGATCATCAGGAGACACAAAATCTGAAAAACTAGAAGCCAGGAGAGTGTGGTTGGGAAAGTTCATCCATTAGGAAGTCTTCTACACTGATTGGAAGTTCAGGAGTGCTACCATCTTCGAAACTGTAATGCTGCATCTCGTTGGAGGAGGGGCCAGCGCCATCAGGGTTGACTTGCACTGAGAGAGAGCGGGGATGGAAGGATCAACACCTTCAGCTTTGGTGATTGGATTAGTATGGCAAGTTACAGTCCTTCGTTTGAGCAGAGCATAGTGCGGATAAATTTTGCCAAGGAAGTGACGATGATGGACTTCACCGACATACATTACAAATTTTTTGGTGAGGGAATCTATTTTTCGTTCTAGAATTTTGTTGCGGTCCTACTGCTCCTGAAGCACCATGCAAGAATGGTTTTGGCATGCCAGTGGAGGTCGATGGCCCAAATTTAGATGCTATCCCTGGCTCTAGTGAGGCCTTGTTGGAACGAGGTCTCCTACAAAGCTGCGAATTTGGTCCGTTTTGTATATTTTTGGCATATTTTGGTCTAGCATAGGGGTTTTGGGGTGAGTCAAAGCCTTGAAATCATTGTAATGGGTCAAAGGGTAGACTAAGAGTCCACAAACCACAGTTTGCAGACCAGAGGAAAGTTTAGGCTAGCTTGTTATAAATATAAGGACATTTTGAGTTGTAAGAGAGAGGAATGGATAGAGATTGATGCTAAATGCAAATTGATAGATCTGGTTAGGGTTGTTGGGAAGGACTCCTGTTGTTGTGTGCGCGGAGATTCTCTGTCCTGCTGTGTGCGGATGCTGTTGCTGTGTGCGCAGGTTGGGTTTTGGGGTATTGTAAGAAGGATCTGAGGATTAATGAATGCAAAAGAATTGTTGAATATTTGAATCTGTTGGAATTATTGTTAATGCAAGTCTGTCATGTTTGATTAATTGATGCATATTGCGATGTTGATGATTTGCGCTACGAAAGCAACTGTGTTACCTATTTATGCTGCTATCTGAATCTGTTCTATTCTACTTTATGCATGACTCACTGAAATAGTTGCGTTAGTATTCTATGCGTACATGATCTGTTGATTGTCGTGAATGTCCTTGCTGTTGCACACGTGGGTGCGAAGGAAATCTGTAGATCTAGGATCTGTGATATAAAAAGATCTGGTCATTATAAGATTGAACACAGCTCTGCTTGAATTACCTACCCTCTCCCAGGGTGCAGAAACTTGGTTCTAGCACCCACCCATACTACTTCGGGTAATACTTTAGCCTGCGCAAGCTGGTCACTGCCGAAAGGGCCAGTAGTATAGGGGTTTGTTGGAAAACCTTGAACCTCCAAACCAGGGTCAAGACCCCTCAAGCCAACAGGCCTAGGTTTGGCATCCAGCTAAAGGCGTGGTCAACAACGTCTATCGGGGTGTTACGACGGATTTTTCGGGCTTTAACTTCAATCTCCTCTATCTGAGATTTCAACTCCTTCTTGGTGGTCGCTGCATAATCCAGCGCAACATTTCTAGCCATTGTCTCTGCGTGCATAACAGGGGGCTGAGAGGGGTTAGCCCATCGGGCACCACGACCGTGCCCACCATAGGCAAGGAGTTGGGGATTGACTCGGCGAGGGGCCATGAGCGTAGTGTAGATCAGAGGGGTCTTGGCAACACTTGTAGGCTACAGAGGGAGGCCCGCATGGCCAGGCTTGGGGAGAAGCAGAGATGAATGGGAAAGCAAGGCAATCAGACATGGGATCACTGAAGCAAGAGGATGGAATGGAAAATAGCAGAGGGTGGTGAGGTTAATATAGGTTGGAGGGAGGAGAGAAAGATAGGAGTTGTTGCGGGAGAGAGGGACACCTGAGCTATAGATCATTAGTGGGAAATTAATATGACATTTGGGGTAGTCAATCAAGACTCTGTCAGGGACAGAGCTATAGGCTCGATCATACGGTGGGAGAGTGGTGAGGGTGTGGGAGGTCTGGGTCATGAGTGCCATGGGGGAGGAGCGTAGATGCTGAGGGTGTGGGATTTCCTTAAACCTGCAGATCCATATCCCTGATGCTTCTGCAATCAGTTCTGACATCTGTCAGAATGTGGTCGTCCCAAGAGCTTGACGTGAGACGGTTATTTCTGTTGACACCAATATTTGCCAGCAGGTCGGCCAGCTAGTTGGCTTTGCGTCGGATGGCATGGAAGGTGATACCTTTAGCTCTATCGACATGGAGTTTGATTTTCTAAATAATTTTGTTGAGCCTCCAATTGTGTGAAACTTGGTTGACATTTCTACCCTGTTGGATCTTTTCGTCGTCTTGGGTAGCGAAAAATTGTAACTTTATTACTACGAAATGCATATTTATTTACAATATCAATCCAAGGTCTTGGTCATATAAACACCTAATTTTAAATGGATAAGATTTTATCTTCATCATACATGTGGGATTTTAATTTTTTTAGGTTTTTATTTATTTGCAAAGATTCTCTTTAATATACATGCAAGATTTTAAATTGCTTAACTTAAATTCCAACCATTTTCACCTTATTTTTTACATCTTTTTCATATTTTTATTCCCCAAGGTCCAAGCTATGTTAATGATTATCAATATTCATGTTTCTTTAAAAAACATTTAATGGTGCAATATCTGTCCATAGAGACATGATAATTGAAATATGTATGATAGTATGAAATGTCACATAGGAATATTAATATTTAAATAAAGAGTAGTCTAACAACATAACAATTACACTCGAAAAATAATGGAAATTATGGAAAGATTTTGACAAAATTTGTTTGAAATTTTTGGAAATAGGGGTTATAACTATCAAGCTGTAGGATTATGGGTTCCATAGGATTCTTGATGCCTTCAAATCCATTTTCAACATAAAAAAAATGTTTCGAACACTCCAACGATCATATTTATTTTTAAATTTTCTCATTTAATTGTGGTAAGAAATTTTTTGTCCATAAAAAATTTCTTACCAGAATTCCCTTGCATAATACACCTAATACATATTTCTTTACGTTATGTGGTAAGACCCATGAAGCTGTTTGAACTCTACATGACCTCCATATTTATATTTTTCACCTTTTTTTGAATTCTTCTTAGATTCCAATCCCTTGAAATATGTGATATATATGTGATCTCATTCTAAGACAATTAGAATATAATAATTTATATACCAATATATCATAGGTCAAAAAATTGTTGCATGTCAATGTGGATATTACTCGTCGGCCTATCGCTGCATAGGAATGTGAATATTACTCAATGCAAGTAGTCATTCGTATCAAGTTGTTTGGCCTCTGCATGAACTTCCTATTTCCTTTTTTAATAATGTTTGCGTATGAGATGCAAGTGATGATGGAAAGGAAAAGAAAGAAAACACACAATTCACACAAAATAAACTCTATTCATAAATCTTTCTCAAATTCCATCTACCGATCTATGGCTCACCTCTCTTCTTGCCTCTTAGCTTTAACACCTCACAATGCCACAACCATGGGTATATAAGGATCACACTTACTAAACATTGAATCATGCAAACTCTAACTTGACTTTCCTTTTCTCTGGCTAACTACTTCATGCAAAATCACACTCAAATTCTAATATGAGACTCGACTTAACTCAAATCATCTCTTGATGCATTGCATGCATATGGGAGTAATTACTATTTCCAACACTCCCCCTTAATTATGACCATATGAATCACCCTCAATTTAATCATGACTTAACATAACTTAAATATGCGTGTTGGTCTAAGTCTCAACTATGCTTACAATAAAAAATTGACTCACAGTGTTGGATTTTATTTTTCATTTCTTCCAAATTCTATACCCTGAAAATTGCTTAATGCTTAGCATTGTTTTATTTTTTTAAGCTCCATATTTATGCATTTATTGTTGCTGCATTTTTTCTTTGAATTCTCTTGTATTTGTTCTGAAAAACAATCTGACCATATCTTCTACAAATTCCTCTTCAAATATTTGTTCAACTAGAGCTACAACCACAACCCTTCATCTTCAAACTGTGAACTTTGCGTTGCTTCTTGTGCTTCATATTCTTGATCTTCTTTTTGTCATATTGATTAATAGCAATATCTGATCTCTTCTTGACATCGTTGGTAGAAGATTGTTTTAATTCTTTCTTGTTTAAAAACTTCCATGTCCTTTAAGTCACGTGGTAAGCCATCATAATTCTCTTCTATTTCATTATGTTGTAGTCCATTTTGGGTCAATTAGGTTATTAGATACTTAGCTACAAGTATCTACAAGTGTCATCAGATACATCCTTTTTGCAAGTGGTGGATGCAATATTTAAATTGTAGGCATAATAGATTGTAGTTTCGAATAATCAGTACGATGGGAAATAAAAATATGATTAGGCACAATCGTGATCCACGTCACTTAGACTTGGAATTTGACTTGACCGAGTGTGTAGATTTTTTTTTTAACACTTTTGACATTTGCAAATTTTTGAAAATAACAATATATAAATATACGTTAAATTGTGGATTATGTTTTGATAACATGGCTATATATATTTTATTTTTTGTAATTCCTTTTTGAGGTGTCTACTATGTGTTTAATTAATTAAGTTGGGATAGCGGTTTTGATTGCTTATGTTGTTTGAAATGTATATGTTGTTGTGTGGAGAGTTTAATATAGGGAAGATGTGTAATTCTTTTTTAGGTTTAATTTTGAATTGATACATGGTTTTTTTAAGAAAATTAATATTAAATATAATAAAAAATAAAAAATAAGGTATGTATTTAGTTAATCTTAATTAAAAATATTAAAAATATATCAATAATTTTATTTACAATTCAGTAAGAAAAAAAATGTGGTAAAAATATTTCATTTTATTGATAAATAAAATATTTTTATATCCATGTGGAGTAATACAATTTTATATTAATTAAAAAAAATAATGTAAATGTCCAAAGAGAAAAGATAATTGAAAATAAAAAAATCAATTATTTCTTAATAAAAGGATATGTCTTCTTTTGCAAGGCATTATCCTAGCATGTACATTTAATCCAATGAGTTTTCTTATTCTAGGACACTCATTTATCATCTTGAAACACATGCAATTTGAAATAAGAACAAGATTTTGAACGAGAAAATATTTTTAGCAAAACTAAGACATTGGTCAAAAATATGAACTACAAAATTGTATAATTCCATGTATAATGGCATAACCACAAATTGACTAACTCTAAAACCAATTTAACTACTCAACAAGGAACAAAAAGAGTGTTGTTAATTAATCAACAACTTGTCAATTACCAATTTCCTTATTGTAAGGTTTCTAATTTTTTAACCAGAATTTGGTAAAATAATTTGAAAAAAGAATGTCATTTTTTGTTGTTCAAAATGCATATTTGAATGTATAAATGGATTCAACACCCTCAAAACCCACTAGAAAATTAGAATTCTACATATGTAGCTACATTAGACTAAATCTAAAAGAATATATGTAATAAGTGTTTGTAAAAATAAATATCTTAACATAGATTTAAAATTATAAATCATGAATAGAAAATTAATATATGTGATCAGAGTTTGTATAAATGAATATCTTAACATAGATTTAAAATTATAAGCCATAAATAGCAAGTTATTACAAAGATTATATATTTATTTAATTTATCTATATTTTTATATAAAAATAAATAAAATATGCATTTAAAAAAATAAAATAAAACAATAATAATTATATATTGTAAAATTATCATCATTACTTAGTAATGTTAAAATCAAATTACTATAAATTTAAAATAAAACAACATGATAACGCAAAAAACTACGAAATCAACTCATCCCTTTCTTTACCTTTTTGATTAAAATCCACTTGCCTCGGCCTTCGACAAAAAAGAGTGACACGGCTGAATGATTCAGAATAGTAGTGAAATATTAAAACTTTCATTTGATAAGTAGCGACCACTTTCAAATTTCAACATAAACCAATAAATTTGACAAACCTTAAACATTACACAATATCTACATAACGCTAAATACTAACTAAAACTACAACAATTATGAAAAATTTAAAACATCCCAAGATATCCCAGAGGAGTCCTCTATAGATACAAAGTGTGCAACAATGCAATGGAAAACAAAGCTACAATAAAAAGTTTAGATACCAAAGAGAATGTCAAAATTAATCTGAAAGCTATATATCCTATGGCCACCAAATATTGTTTACTTGAAAGGCACGCACAAAAATTAAAGAATCCTTATATTCTGATAATGATGCATTTGCTAACTGGTCCAACTCTATTTGCTGCAAAATTTTTCCTTCATAGCTAGGAATTGCAACATTGCTAGCCAGTATATCATGTTGGAATTATACTCCCAACCATTGCCATGAATAAGCAGTGGCAGCAGCCCACACTTCATCAATTTTGTTGCAGGGAAGGACGAGCACAGATCCAAGAGCCGGAGGTGTTTTCATGCAACCACAACAAACCAATTACCACGGCCATCCTCTGCGTTTATTTCTTCAACCATCGCTTTAACTTACATTTGCCCGCAACACACAATCGCAAGTTTTTGTTTTACCATTAAATCCCTTCACCATCTCTTATTCTATCGCCGATGCGGTATCGACGGGACCTACCGTACACCCAACTGCATTTCAAAACCATGAAATCCTTTGTATTTTAGTAAAACCTTTGATTTGTGCATTTCACACTTACCATGACTTACCGCATCACTGCCCGCACTTCGCAAATCTTAAGCCTTCACCATATGTTATGTTTCCGCCGATGCGATATCAGTGGGACCCACCTTATCCTTACCGCATTCCCCAAACCTTCATTTTGCACCTATTTACTTTGTATTTTCATTACCACACTTACCAATGTTTACCACCCGCAATACCACACATCACAATATTTATCCCTTACCTATTAAGCCCTTGCAAAAAACTCGTGATATTGCGATGCAATATTGCATTTCACATCGCAATCACAACTTTATAACTTTACCTTCCGTCACCCGTAGTTATGTTATTTGATATGCGATGTGATGATGCCACGTTACTTCGCAATCACAAATGTTTTGGTTTTTCATTGAAGTTTCGCAAGGTATTTTGTTTTGGGTGCGATGTGATAAGTGCCACGTCACTATCACACATCGCAACCCGCAATGTTTAATGGATAGTTTCGTGAGTTAAAGTTTAACATCGCCGATTTGCGTGGATGTGATGTGGACTCCGAACCGCATTGCATATTATTTAAAGTCCGCCTTTTCGTGTTTTGAAGGCGTTTGTATGTTGTTTCGTGTATAGACCGAAATGCAAGTCTGTGCGCCGTTTAATGAAGGAATGGGTCTTTTGACAGCCCAAGGATGATTGGTTGTGGAACGCCCGTTTAGAAATTGAATTGAATTGAATTGTATTAGGTTTTTCAGGCTTCAGCCATTTTGATATGAGCTTATGTAATCTCATTATGTTTCATGAGTAGAATGAATTGAAACTCAGAGAAGAGTTGAATAAATTAAAAAAGAGTTATGCTCTGTGTTATGATGTCTGTGTGTGTGTGAATGTTAATTATGCAGAAATTTTGTATTCTTTGTGTTGTGGGGGAAGCATCCCTCTATGTTATTGTTTCATTCTATATTTCCAACATAGTATCCCGGGAGAAAGTCTAGGCTCTCAGTGAAAGAAGCACGAGCTCACTCTCTTTATTGAAGAAACTATAAGATTGGTTTGAGAAGCGGATTTCTCCAGTAGTGAAAAGGCTTCTGTTTTACACAGTCAAGGAGACTGTTTGTTTACACAGTCAGGATGGCAGCAACAGGCACAAGCCTGAAAAATCCACAATTACCACAGTTCAATGGTAAAAATTATGATTATTGGGCCATTACAATGAGGACCCTGTTTGCTTCACAAGATATATGGGAGCTAGTGGAAAATGGCTTTCCAGCACCAACAAATGCAACAACGCTTATTGCTTTGACAACAAAAGAAAGACACTTGCTTAAAGATAATAGGAAGAAGGACTCCAAGTCTTTCAAGCAGTACCTGAGAGTATTTTCCCAAGGATTGTAGTAGCAACAAAGTATAAGGAGTCGTGGGATATTCTCAAGACAACCTATCAAGGCATGGAAAAGGTAAAGACAAAAAAATTACAAATGCTAAGGAGAGATTTTGAAACTCTTTGTATGAAAGAGTCTAATAACATAGACTCATTATTCACACATGTGATTGGGTTGGTTACCTAGATAAGGTCTCATGGAGAGACACTTGAGGAAAGAAGAATAGTGGAGAAAATCTTAAGAAGCCTACCAGTAAGGTTTGATGCCATAGTAGTGGCCATAGAAGAGACAAAGGATCTCTCACAATTTCCAGTGGATGAGCTTCATGCATCATTGATGTCTCATGAACATATAATTAACAGAACAATGAAATCCTCATTGGAGCATGCTTTCAAGACACAAATGTCTTTTGGTCGAGGTAGAGGTCAAGGAAGATCAAACTACCAAGGAAGAGGAAGAAGCCCACACAGAGGTGGAAGAAGCAGCCTTACAAACACAAGTGGAAGGGGCAACAACCAAAATCAAAGCAAAGGTTCAAGCCACAATCAAGCACAAGGACAAAGGTATGATAAATCCCAAGTCCAATGTCATTATTGTAAAAAATATGGGAATTATGCCAATGAATGTAGAAAGAAAAAAAATTATATAGGTAATAGACCTAATGTAAATTTTACAAGAGAAAATCATAACAGAGTAATATGTTTTTAACTTGTAATGTAGCACAATAAAAACAAGAAGATGTATGGTTCTTAGACTCAGGTTGTAGTAACCACATGAATAGAAACATAGCAATGTTTTCCAATCTAGATGAGAATGTGAAATCTGAAGTGACAATGGGGACTGATAGTTAAGTATCTGTCATGGGGAAAGGAAGAGTTTCAATACTGACAAGGAAGGGAGAAAATAAGTTTGTGACAGATGTCTATTATGTACCTGGCCTGAAATGTAACCTTCTAAGCATTAGAGAACTCGTGAATAAGGGCTACAATGTAATTTTTAAGAATGATGTGTGTACAATCATGGACATACCTCCAAGTAAAAAGGACATTGCAGAAGTGCATATGACAAGCAATAGGATGTTTCCTCTCAAGATCAAAACATACTTGAAGGAAGGAGGTGTGGTAGCAACACTCACACAAGAGGTCTTTCAAGAATAAGTGAAAGACCAAAACTAGTTATGGCATTTGAGATTTGGACATTTAAATTTTGGAGGTTTGCACCTCTTTCATATGAAGAGGATGGTAAAAGTATTACCACTCATAGAGAAACCAAATAGCCTATGTGAAGGTTGCATCTTGGGCAAACAACATAGAGAATCCTTTCTAGCTAAAAAGAGTATAAGGGCAAAGACACCCTTAGAGATTTTCCACTTAGATTTGTGTGGACCAATATCACTACAAGAAAAAATGTCATTGGTCAGGGTCGAAAAATGTCACCATAAGCTCATTGGTGATGGTCAAAAGAGCCTTCGTCACCAAAGGCGGCATCGCCAAAAGTGTAGGTGTTGTGGTGACATTCAAGGTTCGTCATCAATAATGATTTATAGTGACGGATAGTGACCGTCACCATTTCATATGAGCAATAGTGACGAACATTAGCCTTTGTCACCAAAAAACTTAACGTCACTAAAGGTGGCGTCCCCAAAAGTGTAAATGTTGTGGTGACATTCAAGGTCTGTCACCAATAATGCTTTATAGTGATGGATAGTAACCATCACCATTTCGTGTGAGAAATGGTGATGAACCTTAGCTTCTGTCACCAAAAAATTGAATGTCACCAAAGGTTGCGTCACCAAAAGTATAGGTGTTGTGGTGACATTCAAAGTCCATCATGAATAATGATTATAATGACAGATAATGATCGTCACCATTTCATATGAACAACAACATTTTATTGTGATGGAACTTTCATGGTTGTCACTATATATATGTGTGTGTGTGTGTGACGTTCTTTGACCTCACCATTTCATATTTTGGTGAGGGTCGAAAAATGTCACCATAAGCTCATTGGTGATGGTCAAAAGAGTCTCTATCACCAAAAAATGATTGTTGCCATTCCATATGAATATTAGGGCACGATGGAATCGAACCACCAACTTCCTACTTGTAAAGAAAATGCTCTTCCATTGAGCTAGCACCCTTTAAAGAATTAAACTTCAAAAACTTAGACATTGAAACTTTATAAATTGTAAATTCTACAACTGGAAATAAATTATAAACCTTTGTAAATTATTGACAAACCTTTTAATAAATAATCAAAATAACATCATATTTGCAAGTCCCTACCTATTGGTTATGGAAGTTATGAAAAGTGGGTGGAGGGAAGAATAGTTACGTATAAGATACTCATTATGTACCGTTGAATACTCAATTAGAAGTATAACTTTGAGGACAATTACAACCTATAAATTACCTATAATTTAAAACGTAAAATCTGCAATTACACTAAAGATTTATTTATCACCTTGTGAATCATATAAATATGTTGCGACAACATAAACAACTATCTCTAAAGAGTTGATTTGCACATTGTGCAAAAGTAAAAAATAGTGAGTATATATGATGCCGTTATGAATAATGGCAAAGATGACGATCCCATTCATAAGCTTCAAAAATAAGAAGACGTATATATTGTTTAGCTTTGAAATATCAACAACAGTTCTTCCAACTTGTCTGTCAGTAATGATGGCCTCTTGCAACAAACCTAGTTTGAATTTGATAGATTGCATCAAAAGAATGAATTACTCTATGGAGAAATTATTTCCAACTAAGAATTTTTTGTAAACAAATATGGAAATATTCATTAAGAAGAAAGACTATTCTAGCATAATATCATGTTAAACAACCTAAAGTATATTAAACATCCTTTATATACATCTATAATATCACTTCAAATTCAACCATCTCTTTATTCAACAATCCTTGAAGCTCTTCAATTTGCCTCCTTGATTCAGTAACCTTAATACCAAAATAAAGGATCTAGATGTGGTGATTTTCTATCCTATTTGATAGAGAAAAGTAAAAACCTCTCTAAACAACATTTCCACTTTATCTGCAACTTGTACATTTGCATAAAAATGCACATTAGTTTGAACATGGGGGGTCATATGCCATAGGTATGATAGGCATATAAATTAATTAGAAAACAACTACCCATATGTACAATTTGTATCATAAAGTACCTCTTCAACTTCCTTTATGATCCAATGTTGTTGATATGGATCATGGAACTCTAATTTTGAAGGTGGAAAACGCAAAAACAAAACACTCATAGAGGAATATCAAAAACATGCAATCATACTGCCAAACCAGTCACATTGAATTTGGGAACAACGTAGGTCCAATATATTAGTATGGAATAGCCATTAAATATCATACACAATTATGGGTACTCTGGAAAAATCATGAGTTACATAAATTATGTAAGATATCACAAAGCCAAAATAAATAAATAAAAAATAATATGAAAACTACTTGCAAAATATAAAGTAGTTGAATTTAGTGGCATACCCATAAAATTGAAGGCAACCTCATTGTAATGGATGACCACAACTGACAACTCTACTTTCTACAACATCATTATAAAAAATAAGCTCTAAGAATTTTCCAAAGGATAAACCACATGCAACATCAGACATGACTACTCATCGGGTTTCTTCTGGAACTCCATCTTTCCATGAACATTTTAAGCACCTATGCCACATCCATTTTTTTCCATCACGTTCACCGTAATGTCAGCAATAAAGGTAACTATCTTACCAATATCTTGAGGCTTCCTTGACGGTGTGTGTAGCAAAGAACATGTGCTTCTAAGCGTTCATTACAAAAATGACAACCAAAATTCCACATGTTTTTGGTATTTTGGTACATCAAAATTTGCCAATTATTACTGTGTAAATGCAAAGTCTACAAGATAACAAGATAAAAGTATGAATAATAAAAAGAAATGAAGAACTGGGCATCATAGAAATAGATCTATCTAAATTTAATTGTTTTTCTGGTGATGCAACATGTATGGAGAGGAGTAAATGGTAAGTTGCAAAAACTGCATACTAAAAAACATGTTAACATCGTTCAAATGATCATGAATTTCACCCATAAGTAGAACCTGTAAACACAAAAGAAAAGTAAGTCCCACAAATTCCGACTTCAATAAAAGAGCATATCACATAAGATCAAGATGTCACCTAGTTTGGAGACAATCAACCACATGAGATACTTTCAAGAATGAAATTTTGAGAACCTATTTACTTTGATGGAAATATTTCATAGAGAATATTAGATTTATTTCCAGGCTGCAACCTCCATCTAAGAATTAGATTATCATAGCATACATAATAGAATTACCATTTCTACTAGACAGATTATACATTCAAGGCATATTAAGCATAAATATAATAATTATTTTACTGAAAATGAAATATTAAAAATACGCAATGAATCATAGAATCATTTTCCACCCTTGGAATCACCATCCTAGGTTGGTAAACAAGTTTCCATTTTGTATTAGAAACGATTTATTGATTCACATCAAAATCTCTAGGATAGAGCACTGGTCAACATGAGAAACATTTCCGCATAAAATTAAAAATAAATTTGTAAAATACCTTACTAATTTTGGAGGGAATAGAATGTAGAGAGTCCACGCAGCCTCCCACACCAACTAGCATTTGAAGAGGGGGCCCCCTATTTATCAAAGTTGCCCCTGGCACTCTCAAAACAGTACTTAAAACCCCAATTCATCTCATTTTTCAGTTTTATACTTTTGAGAGCATATTTGGACAACATAAATGGGATCAACTTAGGGTGGAAAATTTTGGTAGAACAACATTGAAAAAAAACTTTGGCAAGTAGATTTAAAGGAGGAACTCATAACGAGTTTTTGCCAACATAACAACACTCAAAACTCTTATTTATTCTTTTGTTTCTTACTCTCCTATATTATATTGATGGAATCTCAATCATCATCTCGGGGAGGGTATGATCATAGAAATGATGGTGGAAGAATTCGTGAAGGGAGAGGAGACGGGAAACAATAACAGAATTTCCCATTGATTCCCCTTTGTGGAAGTGGGTCACAAAAAGAGAAAAATATAAAAACTAAGGTGGAAACTACTTATGGAATTGAATAAATGCGAGGAAAATTTTGGATTCATAATCAAGGGGTAAAGCCCTTTTGTTTTGGATTCCTAACGATGGGGATACATTTTGTAATATATCACGCCAAACATTGAGGCACAATTTCAAAAGGGAGCGACGCATAGTTAGCTAGGGAAGAAAGGAGGGGTCACAAGCATGTTCTCGTAGGTTAAAAAAAGGGCAATAAGTTCCTTCAACAACAATTGAGGAAGCATGAAGAGATTGAACACCAAACTCTTGGAAATAATGTTTGATTATGGAAAGAGGGAAGAAATAGATAGCGAAGTTTCCCTTGCCATGCATGAATGTGGTATTCTCTAGAGTGGTGAATGAAGCACCCATGGGTTACAAGAGACAAAATTTGAAAAAGTATGCACCATCGTTCTACAAAAGGAGAACTTGTTGTGGACTAATACAACAAACCAGCCATTAATAAATTTGATAGTATGTCTCCTTCAGGCCCATACTCTTGAGAGAAATAAATGCTTCAAATGAGGGGAGAAGAGCATTGAATGCATGATTGAGACTTACAAAAGTAATTGCGATTTAAAATGATGGATACAATATATGAATATGGATACTGATGCTATAAAACAAAAAAGTGTACCTACACAATCCCATACAACCAGATGTAGGTGTCAACATATCACAAAATGAAAAACATGCGAATTTTCCAAAATGCTAGAAACTTAGAAAAAAGTAGACAAAATTAAAGATGTGCTATAAACTTATACAAAGTTTATGCCATAGACCTATGAAATCAAGATTTTTGAGGCCTTTGTTTTTTAAACAATGATTTTAGGGGATATTTTCCCTGAATTTGTATAGGGCATATTTTTTATTGTACCTTTCAATATGGATACAGATAAATTACAATCAATCATATGTTGACCATGTTGTATATGTACAATACAAAAAATGTACCAAAAAATACATACCCCAAACCCAAACAAGGTTGTATGGTGACTATGCTTCAAACGTCACGCAAGTTATCACAGACAATGCAAGGCCATGCAAAGCAATTGATGCAATCATTGAGTAGGTATGACTATAATATGTTTGGAACAAAATGTGAAGTTCATAGTTTGAATCTTTCTTTCAAAGCTATTATCGTTGAAGTTGCACAAATGAAAAAACATTGTGATGAAGCAAAAGAAATATAATATTTTATTATGAAGGACCAACATGCATAAACAATGTGTAGAAAATTTACCAAGCTCCAACTTCTTACTATTGGAGAAAATAGATTTGCATCACACTGTGTCTTGATTCAATTATGCGACACTAGGGTTCCTTTGTCTTTTATGGCAGTTTGTCCCAAGTGGCAAACATGGAGAGCACCCAACACTGAAAAAGCAATGCACATCAGAACTATCATTCTCGATAAGGCTTGTGGGGTTTGATTAAGTTGTTTCTTTCCATATTGAAGCCATAGTTGATCTGTTATAAACTTTGTGATATGGATATTCCTATGTTTGGAGACATTTATGAGCATATGATTGTATTTTGGAAAGAATTTAGCAGATTCTTGAAGGCTTTGCTATATTTGTGATAGAAAATACAATAAAGGTCATAAGTGTGCTCAGAAGAAATTATTTTACATAGATTGTGAAGATGAAGAAGAAAATGAACAAGAATCTTCAAAAGAAGAGGATATACACCACCAACCAACCCTAGAAGAGGAAGAAATGAGTCTGACCATATCGTGTAATGCATTGGCAGGAATTACCACTCCTCAAACTCTCAAGATATAAGGACATATCAAGAAGAAAAAGGTAATAGTGTTGATTGATTCAGGTAGTACCCATAATTTTATTCATTGTAAGGTAGCCAAGGAATTGAATTGTTTCCTATAACCAGCACCAGAATGTCAAGTGATGGTTGCAAATGGAGGAACTATAAATTTCTCTGGAAAATGCCATAATATTAAGCTAACCATGGGGGAATATGTATTGACTAGTCCAATGCTTTCCATTCCTATGGAGGTGCTGATGTTGTACTAGGAGTACAATGGTTACAATCTTTGGGGACGGTAGCTTTTAATTTTCAAGAACTTTTCTTGAAATTTTTTTCAGAAGGAAAGGAAGTCGAATTACGGGGTATTGCAGGGAAGTCGGGAAAGATAATAAGCTCTAATGTCATGACAAAGCTTCTAAAGAAATAACAACGAGGCGTAATTGCACAATTATGCTCACTAGAAGTTCCAACATCAAAATCATCTATTTTTGCAGATCTCCAACAAGTCTTGGACAATCATTCCAAGGTGTTTGAAACTCCCAAAGGACTCCCACCTATTCGTGATCATGATCATGCTATTCATTTGATTCGAGGAAGTGTTCCTCCAAACATCCGGCCTTATAGATATCCTTACTTCCAAAAGAGTGAAATTGAACGTATGATTGCAGAAATGTTAGAGGCGGGTATAATTCAACCTAGTCAAAGTTCTTTCTCTGCTCCTGTAGTATTGGTACACAAGAAGGATGGATCATGGCGAATGTGTCCGGATTATAGGAAGCTCAATAAGCTCACCATTAAAGATAAATTTCCCATTCCTGTGATTGATGAATTATTGGATGAATTACATGGAGCAATTTATTTTACCAAGTTGGATCTTCGTTCAGGATATCCTCAAATTAGAATGAAGACTGAAGATATTCCAAAAACAGCATTTCGAACTCATGAGGGTCATTATGAATTTTTGGTCATGCCTTTTGGGCTTACCAATGCACCTTCTACATTTCAAGGGTTGATGAATTCCATTTTCAAACCCTTCCTTAGAAAATTTGTGCTAGTATTTTTGGATGATATACTAATCTACAGCAGGTCTTGGAAGGATCATGTTGAACATGTTGACAGGGTGCTCAAACTATTGCAGGAGAAACAATTATATGCAAAAAAATCCAAATGTTTCTTTGGAGTGCAAGAGGTGGAATATCTGGGTCATATTGTATCTCACGAGGGTGTTAAAGTAGACCCTAACAAAATTAAAGCCATTAAGGAATGGAAAGTTCCCACAACCATAAAGCAGTTGCGAGGATTTCTCGGGTTAACAGGGTATTATCGCAAGTTTGTTAAGAATTATGGGAGAATAGCAGCACCTCTAACAACATTATTGAAGAAAGATGTATTTTCATGGACTCCTGAAGCAACTAAGGCGTTTTAACATCTTAAAGAGGCAATGTGCCTAGCACCGGTCTTAGCTACACCAGACTTCACAAAAACCTTTATTGTGGAATGTGATGCCTCAGGAAATGGAATTGGTGTTGTTTTAATGCAGGAAGGAAGACCCATTGCTTTTGAAAGTCATCCAATCAAAAGAAAGTATTTACAGAAACCTATTTATGAGAAGGAAATGTTAGCAATACTGCATGCACTAAAGAAATGGCGAACTTACCTAATGGGAAGACACTTCTAGGTAAAAACTGATCATGATAGTCTTAAACACTTTTTGGAACAAAGACTATCTTCAGAAGAGCAGCAAAAATGGGTCACAAAGATGTTGGGTTATGAATTTGAAATAATATACAAAAAAGGGAAGCTAAATGTTGTTGCACATGCACTCTCAAGAAATAATGAAAAGGTGGAAGCATTTCTTTGTGCCATATCTATTATCCAACCAGATTGGATAACCGAAGCAAGGGATGAATGGAAGAAGGACGAAGAAGTGTGGACACTCATTCAAAAGTTGCAGCAAGATCCTAGTACATCTGATACATTTAGTTGGAAAATGATTCCTTATGGTACAAAGATCGCTTATATCTTTGTAAGAATTCCCAACTAAAACAAAAGATTCTTTTGGAATTGCACACTTCTCCTTTAGGAGGACACTCAGGATTTTTAAAAACATACCACAGGGTGAAGAAAGATTTTTTTTTGGATGGCCTTAAATCTGATATTAAAAAGTTTGTGGCAGAATGTTTGGTTTTCCAGTAGAATAAAGTTGAGATAATTAAGACCTCAGGTCTTCTACAACCTTCTTTAGCCAATTGATAAATCTCAAACAAAAGGATTTAGTGGGGGAACACGTTGAGGACTTACAAAAATTTAATATAAGGGTAACTTATATTTCAGAGGAACAAATGATTGATCTCTTCATAGGTACTTTAAAGGATAACATCCAACATGAAGTTCGCGTTTTGGAACCTGATTCATTAGAGAAGGCATTTAGGTTGGCTAGAAAAATTAAATGTAAAATTATGGAAACAAGGAAGCCTACCACTCACTTCTATAAAGAGGTAAGTGTCGATAATCCTAGATTTGCACAACCTACAAGGTTGACACCACAACATTTGGTATCAGAGCTTTGGATTCTAGGGTTTTGTTGCTCCAAACAGGTCATTGTGGCATTTGCACTATAACTTTTTTTCTACGAAGTTTCAGAAACTGAAATTTTTAGAGTGTGAAGTCGAAATCCCGAGGAACGTCATCGCAAAATTTCATAGCTTGGTTCGCAATAGTTTCTAAGATATGATCTGTGGAAGTTAGAGATTGTTGTAGGCTCCTGAATTTAACCTAAACAAGTCATCGCAGAATTTTCACTATAACGTTTTTTCTACGAAGTTTCAAAAGCTGAAATTTTTAGAGAGCAAAGCTGAAATCCTAAGGAAACGCGTTGGAAACTTTCAAAGCTTGGTTCACAATATGTTCGGAGATATGATCTATGGAAGTTAGGTCTTTTTCAAGCTCCCAAATTTTATCTCAAAGTGGTAATCGCGGGAAAATCTTCATAACTCTCCTTTTGAGCATCAGATTGGAATTCTGTAAAAAGTGACTGGAAGTACACAGACTATAGTTTCCTATCTATAAATTTCAGAGCCAAAGGAGAAAGAAATGACACGTGCAAATTCGTACAATTTCACTCTACTGAACCAGTCCATAATTAGGTCATTGTGGGAGATTGGACATAACTTTTTTGAAGAATCAAAATTAGGTCAGATCTGTGGCATTCTAAAGCAGATTCAGTGGGCTAATTCAAGGCCGAATTTCATCTATTGAGGTTCTGAAATCACATAGATAATTCAGTTTCAATATAGAGCTTCTCAAAAGCAAGAAAAAGGTGTGTATTTGGTTTTTAAAATTGCATAACGTTTGTTTAAAAAAGCAGTTTGAAGTGATTCCAAGGGCATATTTTAGAATTTTTCAGTATTGGGTTCTATAATGCCTCCAAAAAATAATTCCATACCCATTAAGCCCTCAAAAATCTATACTATGACGCATGAAGAGGAAGAATTGTAGTATGAGATATCAAAATTACGGTACCAATCGCAACAAATTTCGATCTTATGAAGAGTAACTGAAGATGACATAGATGGTTTAAAAGCATAAATGAAGGCTAAGTTGGATGGTTTGAAGGATCAAATAATAGTTAATAGGGATGATAAATTAGTGGAAGATCACATCAAGCATCAACAACAAGCTCTCCAACTCTTAAAGGATAACCTAACTTTGGTGCAGAATCTAATGAAACAACAAGAAGATCAACATCACATCGAAAGAAGTTATGAAGAAGTCACAAAAACAAGAACTCGACAAGTACGATCAATTTCAGAGTATCTCAGCAAGTGGAAGAACTTTCCTATAGAAGATTCCACATGGGAGGATGAGAATTTTATACAGAAGCATCAAGAAATAATCAAGCATTGAGGACAACACTTGTTTGAAGGAGAGGGGTATGTGAAGTCCCTATATTAATAGTGTAGTCCCTTATTATGTTAGTGTAGCCCCCGTTATTGTTATTGTTGTACCCCTGTAACCCCCATATTGTTATTATTGTGCCCTTACATTATTATTGTTAGGTCGGCTAGGGTTACATTATGGCCCCACTAGGATTACATTGTGGCCCAATGGGCTCCTATATATAGAAAGGAGGTTTTTTCATTTGTATCATCCAAGCATTGTTCATTCATATAATTTATTGGAGGTTGCCCCCTCGAAGTGGCTTATTTCTAAGGCGTTGATATCTCTTTTCTTCTATTTTTGGAGCTGGTTTCACAACATGTATGGCACCCATGAAGGGGATAATTATCAATAGATGGGACATATAAAATACCATTTGCATTACTAATTATCCTATTCACTGAATACAAAGTATACAATAAGGCTTGTTTGGCTAAATTTGGGAATGAAAGGAAAGCTCCAAAAAAAGACAAGGACAAGCATGCACACTTGCATCTCTCTTCCAATCACAACGGGTGGTGAGCTCCTGGAAATAGAAACTTGACCAAGCAGAATAAATTAGGATAACAAAAGTGCATTGGTGTGGAAAAGTGTGTTAAGGCCCAAGGGACACTACAAATTTTTTCTACCTAAGTGTTATAGTGTGATAAAATACAAGAAACCCAAAGCATATGAGAAAAACAAGCGAACAACAGGACCAAAAGAGACAATGCAGATTAAGACAAAGATAGGCTTGTTGTACGTTTATTTTGGATACAAGACAATAGGCTACAAGAATGCAAGGATCAAAGAAATATGAGAAATCAAAGTAAATCTTAATTTTCAAAACAGTTGTGAAAGAGTTCAATCCTATGACCCAATCAATACAAAATTTTGTAGCTGTAGTGTAACATTGTATGATAAACACTACAATTGCATAATGATTTACAAATGGAGTGTAAATATTCTTGGATTTCAAACCTCCATGACAAGCTATGTATATATTTGGTTCTTGGACAAATCTGTTTGACATGCAATAATATCAGACCTTAGAATGAATGTTGGTGTAATTATTTGGATATAGGTTGCTAAGTGAATAAATCCATGTGAAATTCATGCCAATTTCCTTTAAAATTCACTATCATAAAGTATATTCTTATTTTTTGCTAGAAATGAAGTTCTCTCGCATATATCAAATGGAACAACACTAGCTAGTGTATAATAAATTGCTAACAAAGAACACACCACTTAGCCTAACAACATCTTTATTATTAGAAATTCCAGTTTGATTTAAAGGCCAACGCATGAGGAGCTTGGTCATATTTTATCCTTTTATATATTTTCCAGTTACAATGATGAGCTCGGAGCTTCCATACTATGTCCATTTGTGGTCCCATTACTACTGCCAATAATCTCAGCATGTGTGCAAGTGCTAAGTCATGTTTCCTTTGGGACTATGGACAAGTTTCAAAACATAGACAGACTTTGAGAGCACATCATCCTCATAACATGACACATACTGATTCATGTATCCAGGAAAATGTTACTTTTATACATAAAACCATGAGTGGAAAGAAAATATGCATCAAGACAAACTATCTACATAAACATGAAATGTCCATGCATCACCAAGATCAAACCAAAACAAGAAGCATGTGATCACCAAGAAAAAAACCATCAATGAAAATAGGAAAATAATGTAGTAGAGGGTTTGTTACCATCATAATCAAACTGTTGTACAACCACATGAACAATATCATCTCAAAGCTGGGCATCACTACATTCTGGAAGGAGAAGCATTTCTAGGTTGTACACCTCAAGATAAAGTACCAAAAATGATGACCTCATCTAGTAAGGGAAGGATGGAGATGTGGAAATGTTAAAATTGGAAAACAGAGCTAAATTAAACTTTGAATTGCTCCTATGCAGAAGATAATTGCAGTTTTGAATTCCTCTTTTTGAGAGAACCAAAATCGATCTAAAGATTGTCAATTTTGGATAAGTAGAAGTGATATTTTGAATTTGTTCTTCCATGCAAAATTTAACAAGGTCAACCTCTCCTATATGTCGGCTCAATAAGCCCAATGGTTACGTCTCTTCAATCCCATAAAATTATATATATAGAGGACCGTTCTCCCATATATGACATCGAATTTATCGGATAGAAGTCTGAAGTAGCCGAGTTCTTGGAGCAGGTCGAAGGAGGGTTTTGTATTTGGGTTTTCTTCTGCATCTAGGCTGAGACATAAGTCTATTTTTTATCACCTTTAAGGTTGCTAAGGGCCACAGTCACCCAGGAAGAGAGTCAATTAAGTTAAGGCTTGTTTGAGGGTTATTTTCAGGTTCAATTGAGAGGGTTTTTCCTCATCTGATTAGGCTGCAAACTCTGTCTCACTCCAGGGTCCGAGTTTTATATGGGAAGTAGCATTAAGAAATTCGCAGGTCTCTTCAAGAAAATGTAGAAGGGTTTGAGCCCTAGTGCTATAGATTGGAGGGAGACATAAGGCTATATCTTGGTTTAGAACAATTGTTGGATTGGAGGTTTAGACCACACTCTATTTGATGGACTATTTCTTTAGGATGGGCCGCTGAAATCAATTTTATGAAGGATCTAATTTGGTCATAGGCTAGCTATTAGAGCCATGGAAGAGAAGCCTCTAGCAGGGCAAGGAAGGTCTCAGTGGAAAGGAGGATTTCTAAACCTGTTGTGTTAGACAACGATGATCTACAATTTCCCCAACTAGACCAACTTTCTTCAGTTGTAAAATTTGACCTTTGTGGACAGAGTGCCTGAACTGCAGTATTGATTGGGCCTAAAAGATGTGATCCTGGATCTTCTTAATGGAAAGTCTTTTGACTCTAAATTATTGTACTTTCTCTCTTCTAAATATGAACAACACAACTAAATGATGGAATATCATAGGTAAAGTATGACTCTTTAATGACCAATATGGGATAAGTATTGGAATAATGTATCAAGTAGAGTGCAATGTTTAGTAATAATAAAGGATATGGTTCTCTCGGCATGTCTTTCCAGAACAAAACGAGTTTCATTTTGGACAAAAGACCAAACATCCTATGTAAATCTAGGAGGTCAAATTATATGTTGAAGGGATCACGACTAAACAACTGTTGGAAGTCAAAATTTCCAATATGATTTATCATGACTGAAAGTTAGAGATGCATAGCTTCCCGCCACTAATCATATATGTTGATGATATAGAATTATGGCAGTTGTGAGACTCCCGATGGCAATTACTACAATAACTTTTCAAGCTCTAATTCACCTTCAGCAGATCTCTTGAAGTTACGATAAAGGGTAACCCATAGGAACCCCTAAAGAAACATATTTGAAGTCTAAGACCTCACGAGTTGGAACAACCAAAAAGTCTTATTTACGGAATTGAAAATTTAAGCCTATGTGATAGACCTTAATCTATATGAAGCGAAGATATACATTACGAGACTATATGGCTGATGACGGGAAAATTTGTCCGGCCAACGGTAGGGGATCTCCCGGTAGAAAGTCCCAATTAGACCTTAAACCGTTTGGAGTAGGGATCCGGGATCGGAGTGTGGGTCCGGCTACCACTTAAGATGACTCCTCTTCGGTCTCAAAAGAACCTGCTTGAACCTGCTGACATCCACTTATTCACCTGATACAGAATACGAGATTAACGTGTTAAACATGAATCAAACACTATGTGTAGTAAGATTATAGATAAAGCACATACATCTCGAAATGTCCATTAGCAACATCTTTTGTGGGGTAATTGCTTGTACAGTGGTCTGATCACACAAAAAATAGTTCTTGATGATAAGGTACCTCTGCACTTCCTGAAAGATGATACGAAATGCTAACAATCTAGTTTATTAACATTCATTAATATAACAGATAATAAGATGAACATCATTGATACAACACGGATAGCCATGACGTATAAACGATATCATGAAAAGAACAGATTCATTAATCATAGGATATTCTGAAACTGTTAAAGGAAATACACAAAGTGTTCATACAGCCAAACACATCATAACCATAGGGTATTTTAACAAGATTCTATATTCATATGCTCAAGTGTCAGATCTTTAAACACAATGCTTGTAGCTCCTGAGTTTTCCCCTAATAAAAAGCCCCTTATACAATGTCCCGTGGGAGTATTTATAATGCCAAAAATTGCCCGTTGGGTTTCCTTGACTGTTCGCCTTCTTTGACCTTTGGGCTACCTTGCGACTCACTCCTTCAGCGACCTGGGCAGGAGATGCAGCCTGCGACCTAGGTAGGAGATGCGACTTGCGACCTATCCTGTTGGTGCGATCTGCGACCTGGTTCTTCTCATTTACTCGGGACTTGCTAGCAGCTTGGGCAGCGAGCTGATATGTCAGCATTTGTTCCTGCCATGCACAGTACGCCGCTATGGGGGGACACGAGAGGCACCTCCTCTTTCGGCCCTATACACGCATTCCAAAGCGTTTGGTACTAAGGTCTCCCTTTTCTGTCCGATCTGATTTGAAAGCGACGCAAGCTTGGTATAAATCCGCGCTGGAGCGGCGATGAATTGACTAAGATGCTCCTGAGATGCGGAGGGCTCTGGATCAGCTGCGGCCTGCTTGATAGGTTGCAAGAACGATTGAATGTCCTGGTTTACTTGTTCCCAGGTCTTCTCCTCTTCTAATGCCCCAAGCGATGGGATGTGATGCAACGTATGCATGGAGTCGATACCACTAATAAGGTGGTTGTACGAGGACATCACTTTGTCCAGGTCTTTAGACAATTTGTCTCCAGATTGCATCACCATGCGGAGTTGAAATTTTGCATCCTGCGTCTGGATCCAGTCCCTCTTAGGCAAATTTTTAGGTGCCTGAGGGTACTGCATCGTCCAACCCATCATCCTGTCCAAAGCCTGTGAAGCCTCTTTGAGCTGATCTTGTCTTTGCCTGGTTTCCATTCGTGCTCTTGCCAGAGGAGCGACGGTTTGTTTGATGGTGAAAATCTCACCATATACCTGTCTCATCATTATTTCTAACACCTCACACTCCTTGAAAATGGCAAGAGAGACTTCATTTGCCGGTAGAGCTTGGTTTCGAAGTTGCTGGACTTCGGCTTGCAATTCTGCTTTCTCCTGCTCTGCTATCTTTTCGCGTTGTTCAGCTGCGTGCAGTATGTTTTGTAGAGATACTATTTCTCTACTCATCCGGGTTACATTCTCTTCGCGCGCGGCGAGCGTGCCCCTGGCAGCCCCAGCCATTCTCGGTTAGTCCTGGTATCCAAAACTATGTCCTTACCTGTGGATACTGCAGATGATGCGGAGGGACTATGTGCCAACGACCTCCTCTTCTCCTGACGGATCTTGAACGAAGATTGATCAAATGTGAGTCTGGTCAGGTCGAACACATCTTCTTCCTGTCCCTGGGGCGATCTAACATCAGAGAGTTGTGTACGGCCCAAAGGTACGTCGAGAGGAGTTACTTCAAGATCATCTAACGTGTCATCTTCTCTTTCCTCTGTGTTCTTCTCTTCCTCTTCCTTCCTCCGCCGTTCAGCTTCTGCTGCTGCTTCTATCTCGGCCCTCTTCTTCTGTTCAGCTGCAGCTGCCTGTTCGGCTTTCCTTTGTCGTTCAGCCTGCGGCCCCGCTTCTTCGGCCCTCTTCCTGCGGGAAAGGCAAGCCTTTGCTCGGCTTTCAAAAGTGTCATTTCGGCCTCGCCTTGTCCAATTGGGCAGCAAGCGCACATTCCGTGCGGCGACTTGTGCCTCTTGTCTTCTTTTTTCTTTCCGGGCCTCTTTGGCCAGCTTCCTCTTTTGTGCTGCAGTTGTACCTTTTGCGCGCGCCTCCTCATCTTCTTTTCGCTTCCTCTCCCTTTCCTGTTGGGCCTTTGCTTCTGCCTCCTTTTGTTTGGCGGATGGCGTTGACCCTGTGTTGATTCGGGATTTCTGGAGCATGGATGAAGAAGAAGCTCCTAACTGACGTCTTCTGTCTTCCAAGTTCTGATCATCCAAGTCTTCCTGGACCACGTCAACCCCCAGAGCAAGCTGTCTTTCAGCATTATACCAGTTTCTCCTCTCATCTTCTGCTGGGCGTTCGAGATGCTGATAAGTCCACCTGAGGTTGGCTCTCCGGCAGTGTTCAGGGACCAATCTTTCTGGGTCATAGTTTCGGTGTTCAATTGCCCCCAGCTGATAACTTCTCATTGCGTCTGCTTCTGCTAGCACCTCCTTGAAGTCTTTAACTGTGAATGCACCAATAGTGAGTGGCAGAGTGGGCCATGGCTTCTTTTTTCCCTTAGACAAGATGTTGGAGAAACCATGTGACATCTGAAAGCACACCTCCTGCATCAGCATTTTGTCCGTCACGAAACGAGGCATAACATGTGGCGCCTTGTAAGTTCCAAAGACTCGGATGAAGGTGTAATCAGGGAAAGGGAACCAGTGCGCCACTTTAACCAGGGTCTCCTTGGCCCGCCATGACATGCAAGGGGCGTCTTGGCCAAATAAATGTCTGTACAGAGCGGGAACAAATATTTGGGAGATCCGATCTATGTCCTGTTTGTATTTAGACTCCCAGAATAGTTTGAGTTGTAGATGGATTGCGCGCGTGTTCTCGGGGTCCCAGTTGTGCTCCCAGCCGTCAAACTCCACTCGGGCGCACACCGCATCTAATAGGTATGAAGCCATTCCTTCGTCCGGAGCCAATGCCGAGTTCAAGTTGGTCTGCAGCGACGTCATCAGTATGCCGGCCCAGTTAAAACGGGTCCCCTGTGTTGTCACATACTCCATAATAGTGGCCCAACTGCCGTTGAAAGTGGAGCAATCTGGGCGCCCGTAAAGCCTGCAGAGCTTGGCAGCAACCAATTTATAAACTTTTCTTAGGCTTGCCACTGGGTATTCCTGGTTCTTTTTCACTTTGAACTTCTCGGGCTCCTCCCACCATTGTTTAAGAGTATCGACGATCGGGACGGCGTGAGTAGCAGCCCATTCTCGAGTAAAGTGCTGGTTTGGGCGCGGCAGTGAATAATAAAGGTGTGCATCTGAGCCTACCAGCGTAGTGAAAGCTCTGCCTTCATGATCTCTGATCACAAATTTCTCTGGGTCTATCTTTTGTATTATCCAGTCTATGATCTCCGGACATGGGAATATGGCTGGATGCGCCCCTGCCAGATGTAGTTTGGACCTCTTTACCGCCAAGTATATTTCTCGGTCTGGGAGGTTTTCCGGAAATTCTTCTGGCAACTTGGCGAACTCCTGATAAATCTGGTACCACCTCATGCTGTCGTCTTTCGAAAAAGTACATAATGTATCTCGGAATATTGGGGGTGGGGACACCACCACCAGCTCATCAGTCTCTTCCGTTGTTCCCTTGTCCTTTCTCCGAGACCGCGGGGGCGCCATGTCACTAGAATCTGAGAGCACAGGTATGCACTCTATGTCTTCACCTGTCAAATTCAGAAAGGAGTCCCACGATAAGAACGTCATGGCGCTTAAAACCAGTTACAATTTAGTGACAAAACCTAAATGCGTTAAAGCAAAACTGGACTGGTGAGTCGCTGGGTCGCAGATCACACAAACAGGGCCCGGGCGCGATCTTGCGACCTCGCGACCTGGCGACCTGAGGTCGCTGTGTCGCTAGGTCACAGATCTACGAAAAAAAAGGAAAGTGCGACCTGGCGACCTGGCGACTAGGTCGCTGGGTCGTAGGTCGCAAATCTGTAAAACTGGAGAAAATTGCGACTCTGCGACCTCGCGACTAGGTCGCTGGGTCGTTGGGTCGCAGGTCGCAGATTGGCTTGCCGGGGGTTTGGTGCGCGTGGCCTTGAACCCTTTTGCCTCCTTTCTCTTGGGAATTTGCAAGGTTTCTGGGGCCAGGGAGAGCTGTGGCATGATTTTAAAGAAAAGGGGATGATGCCATGGGGTGAAATAGCAAACAGAGAGGTTTTTGGTAATTTATGCAATATGCAATTGGCAAAATTCTCAGAAAACATTAAAGCATGGCCAAAAGACAATTTATAGGCTACAAGGGGAGATGGGTTTAGTAAGAAAATCATTAGAATGGAAACAGCAGGAAGAAATAGCAACTTACCCGGGAAAAACTCGTCAGTTGAGCTGTCAGAGGCGTTTTCCTTACAAATCGCCGAATGTGAATAATGCGACCTGCGACCCCCCTTTTATAGGAAGTCGCACGTGCGGGCCATTAATGTGGGTCGTTGGGTCGCAGATTCGTCAAACCTTGCGTTTTGCGACCTGGCGACCTTGCGACCTGGCGACCTGGGGTCGCTGGGTCGCAAGGTCGCTAAGTCGCGATTTTCGGAAAATGACCGAATTGCGACCTGGCGACCTTGGTCGCTAGGTCGCTAGGTCGCAGTTTTCATGAGTTTATGTAATGTGCGACCTGGCGACCTGGCGACCTGAGGTCGCTAGGTCGCAAGGTCGCAATTTGCATGAATGTCTACTTTTGCGACTTAGTGACTTAGCAATTTCTCTTTAGTTCTAAGGGGCTCCAAAATTTTAAAAAGGTAGTCTTTTTTGGAGGGTGTTTTGTTGTGTTGGGTTACAACAAAATGGCTATTCACCGGACGAACTCGCAGTCTCTCGCCGATGGTTAGCCTTAGTGAGGAGGGCTTATGCGAATCGGCCTCTGTGGAGGCACAGTGGTTGCCATTTCAGTCAAGCGTCCACCGGGTTGCCGATTGGTCACCGTGCTGGGTACCA
Organism: Pinus albicaulis; assembly: GCA_034641835.2. Taxonomy (NCBI): domain Eukaryota; kingdom Viridiplantae; phylum Streptophyta; class Pinopsida; order Pinales; family Pinaceae; genus Pinus; species Pinus albicaulis. Next base: position 1,826,037 of record MU968389.1, read on the forward strand.
TTCAAACAAATTCTTTCTTCTGTGTCTCCGGCCGGGAAGGCTGGGAGAACCCGCAGGTGGCGGCGGTGGTCCGGTACTTACTTATTTGTCCTCATCGTGTTGCTCCACTGCCAGTGAACCTCTCGGTCCCGGCGGAGTCACTGCCTAGGGATCGTGAACGTTGCTCCGCTGCCAGCGAGCCTGGTCAGTACCCCGGCGGAGTCGTTACATCACCTCTCTGCGCAGGAAGCCTTTCTCAATCCTTTACCCTTATTTGTGTGCTATTGCACTTATTTTGAATGTGCCTGAGGCACTTATTTAGATGTGCTTATGGCACTTATTTGAAATGGCAATTTAGCCTGGGTGGATGAGGGATCCCGACTTATTTTGCTTGCAGAGAGGTTGTTCCTGGTCTGGTATGAGGACTTTGGTTTTTCCCAGGCACCCTATCGTAGCATAGAGTATCTCTCTTCCCTTCTGGTCCGGTTACCATTTACACTGCATTTTCTTTTGTGGACACCCTCTCAGACTGGCGAGGTAAGCTTTCCTGCTTGAGGACTTGAGCTCGGTAATGTGCTACTTTTAGGTGCGGAGAACAAGCAAGCTTTTGCCACCTTTGAATTTGTCGGGAAAAGCTTTCCATCAGTGGAGAACCTGCGGCAGTATGCCAATCTGTGTGACTCTAATACATCCTTCCTTAGGCTTTTATTCTATTTTTTATTTTTTTATTTTTTTTTATTTTTTTTTATTTATTTTTTATTTATTTATTTTTTTTTTATTTTTTATTTTTTATTTTTTTAACAAAAGAGACAAGAAAATATGGTACAAGAACGAGACAGCCCTCCAAGGGCTGCTTAAGTGAAATAGTGTTTGAGGTCGTGCCCGTTTACCGGGAGGACCTCGACTCGTCCATCGAGGGTTTGCAATCTGAACGTGTGTGATCTTATCTTTTCCTTAATTTGGAACGGGCCTGTCCAAAGTGCTTGGAACTTGGCATGCTTCCCCTTTTCCTCATGGGCTTTATCCCACTTAAGGACCAGGTCTCCTACCTCAAAATTTTTGTTTCCCGCGGACTTTTTATCAAACCATCTTTTGATTCGGCTCTGATGGATGGCAAACTTTTCCCGGGTCTTTTGCCTTTCTTCCTCCAATTTCAGCAAGGTGTCGATTCGGTTTTGCAAGGTGGGACACAGAGTACCATGACATTCTTGGGACAGTTGGAGGGCCGGGAGAGATAGATGAGAAGGGAGGACAGCTTCTTTTCCATACACGAGAAAAAATGGGGAGGTGCCTAGAGAGGACTTTGGAGTAATACGGTCAGCCCATAGTGCATTGTGAAGGGCATTGTGCCAGTTACGCTGGTGGGATAGAAGGGTCTTCTTAATAATCCGGATGAGGTTCTTGTTAGTGGACTCAGCTAATCCATTTCCCTGGGGATAGTAGTTTGCAGAATGTTTCAAAATAATTCCATTTTCCAGCACAAAATCATATAACTTAAAAGATGAGAAATAAGTCGCATTATCAAAAACTAAAGAAGTCGGAACGCCAAACCTGGTCATGATGGAATGCGTGAGGAATTCTATTACCTCTTGATCGTTGATTCGGCGTAACGGTGTTGCCTCAACCCACCCGGTGAAGTAATCAGTGGCCGTAAGAATATACCGATGTTGTTTAGAAGAGTGCGGTAGGATTTCCCCAATTACGTCCAAACCCCATTGTTGGAAAGGTTCTTCTACTGCTACTGAGAGTAGTGGTGCGGCTGGCCGTGCTTCTCGGTTGGCGAACTTCTGGCACGGAATGCATTTCCGAACATATGCATGCGTGTCTCTGAAAAGAGTAGGCCAATAATATCCTGCACGCATTATCTTATGGGCAGTGGTATCTCCAGAAAAATGACCTCCAGCGGGTCCATCGTGTAACTCGGTTAAGATTTTTTGTGCTTCGTCAATTTCCAAACAGCGTAACAAGACCCCATCGTGGTGTTTCTTGAATAACTTACCTTGGATCAGTTGGTGAGATGCGGCTTTTAATCTTATTGCGCGCTTCTGTCGGGCAGTAAGAGCAGGGTCCATCGTGCCTTGGGCCAGATATCTTGAAATGTCAGAATACCAAGAAGGGCTATTTTGCTGGGGCACATGGTCGCTCTGATACATGTCAATTTCTTGTTCCCAACATTCTTCTTCCATCTCGCGTGTATTTGCAGCCTCTGCGGCCATTTGACATAAGCCCTGTCCTTTGACGGTATGTGCTGGTTTGAACTCTAAATCGTATTCTTGTAAACATGCCATCCAGGTGCCCCGCCTTTCGCCTAGTTCTTGCTGTACGAAGAGTGAGCGGACTGCGGGGTGTGGTACAAAAACCGTGACGTGACTTTTCAAGATGTAAGGCCTAAAATGTTTTACTGCCTTATAAACCGCATAGGCTTGCTTGTCAATTTCCGGATAGTTTAATTCAGCTCCCTGTAGACCGGTGCTCATAAAAGAAATGGGCCGTTCATCATTGTTATTATCTTTCTGCGTGAGGACAGCCGCAAGCGAGGAATCTGAAGCGAAAGTGTATAGGATGAAACCTTTATCAAAATCTGGACTTTGGAGGGAAGGGGTTTCAGCTATAGCCCTTTTGATTTTTTCGAAAGCCTCTTTCTCTTCGGGATTCCATTTGAATGCAGCATTCTTCTTAATCATTCCCTGCAGCGGCCTGACAATCTGTGCAAAATCTGAAATGAATTTACGGACAAAATTAATCTTCCCCAGGAAGGATTGCATTGCTTTCTTGTTGTTTGGGGGCGGAATCTGAGCAATGGCTTTAGCCCGTTCCGGATCAACCACAATGCCCTGTTTAGTGATAATGTGGCCTAGCAAATTTCCCTCTGCCACAGCAAAACGCTCTTTTTAGGATTGAGTGATATTCCATACCTCCTGCATCTATCGAAGATTTGTCTAAGGTGACGTAAATGATCGCCCCTGCATTTTGAAAATACAGTAACATCGTCTAAATAAACCACCACGCTCTGCCCTATTAGACCGCAGAAGGCTATGTCCATAGCTCGTTGGAAGGTGGCTCCCGCATTGATCAATCCAAAGGGCATGCGTCTGAAAGCAAAGGTTCCCCATTTTGTCCGGAATGTGGTTTTCAATCTGTCAGGTTCAGCTACCAAAACTTAGTTATAGCCGGAGAAGCCGTCCAATAGGGAAAACATCTCCGATCCAGACACAGCTTGTAATATCTGTTCCATGGGGGGCACCGGGTAGTTGTCTTTGTTTGAGGACCGATTCACATTGTGGAAATCTACACACAAGCGAATTTCACCAGACTTCTTTCGCACAGGTACCAGATTCGACACCCACGTGGAGTGACGAACTTTGAAAATGATGCGAGCATCTAAAAGCTTTTTAAGTTCTTTTAGAATCATTGGCTCCAAAGCTGGATGTATTTTCCTGAGTTTCTGCTGGAAGGGTTTAACTCCTTCCCTCATGGGTATTACATGTTGAATGATACGAGTATCGTATGTACGTAGCTCTTCATATGTCCAGGCAAATACATCACGATACTTCCAGAATAGCTGGGTGAAAGCCCGTGCCTCTTCATCACTACAGTCTTTGCCAAGGTTAACAAACTTAGGGTTCTCATCTGACCCCAAGTTGACTTGCCGATGAGCCAATATGGAACTTTTCACTTTGGTGTTCGGAGGCCTGCGGAATCGGTTTTGCAGATCAAACATCTTTTCTAATGATACCACCCCCTTGGGCATAATGTTCTCTCTGTGTTCCTCATTATTTTTCTGTAACGCACGCTCATGTTCTTCCTCATCAATTGCCGCGTCTTTGAATACTTCAGCGTTGCACATAAAATCCAAAATCTGTTGATCATCATTAAACACGCGTAAATTAGAAATATTGTCTGGCACAGAGGGCCTATATACAATTTCAATAGAAAAGCCGTCCCTCAAAGGCGTGAATCTAGTAGCAGCATTGGCCAGAGTATCTGCTGCTGCGTTGTGCATCCTAAGGACATATTTTATTCCAAATGCATCAAAACCAGAAATCAAACGCCATACCTCTTGTTGATACGCCTTTAAATGTGGAGATAAACAGTGAATAGTGTTGCGTACCTGGCGGGTGATGATCTCGAAATCTCCAATGACCTGCAAACATTTTACCTTCAAGTCCAGTGCCTTTTTAAGTCCGAGGATTAATGCCTCGTACTCAGCGGAGTTGTTGGTGCACTGAAACTCTAGCCGGCATGAGATCAAGTATTTATTCTTGTGCGGGTCAAGCAATATGCAACCAGTACCAGCTCCGTCATTAGTCTTGGATCCGTCATAATACAAGGTCCATAGGTCACTTTCTGGCTCCTTCAGGGCACTAGGCTGTGAAGGAGTTTCTGCAGGTGGTAAGTCAGGGATTACTCGCTCCTCAGTGACAAAGGCTACTTCAGATTGAACCTCGGGGTCTATAGAAGACTGGGGGGTTTGGTAGCATCCAAATATTGACTCTAGAAAGCACATGCTAAGCTCTTCTTGTGCAAAGCTGATGGGTTCATTAATGGCGTCCAGATCAGTGACGGTGTGTTTCATGTAAGGCTCACTTTCTACCCTGATTTGATTATTCCGCCCCTTGTAAGGAAGCCACAAGTGGGACCAGTCGGTGGCGAAGTAGCCTTGTAATTTGCTGGACCAATCTTTACTGAGCAATAGGCCGTATGCTTCTGGAATATCAACAACCACAATGTCGATGCACTGATGGACCCTAGAGTCTGATGACAAGCGGATGATGACATTGTTCAATTCCCCTATGGCAGGTACTTGTGATCTATCGAGTTGTATGATTTTTGCATCAGTCTTCTCCAGGCGAATGTTAAGTTTCTTACAGACAGATAAAGGCATGACGTTTGTAGAGGCACCGGAGTCGACCAGACAGTTGTGGACATTGAAGTTGAACATCTCGAAGGACAAAAGGAACGGGGGGGTGGATCCTCTAGAGTTGGTATCAATGGCGTTCACTATGGATTGCACATCTGATCCGGCTTGCGCAGACGTATTGCTCACAGTCTTCGTAGCTGACGTATTTGCGAAAGCCTTAAGAATGAGCTCCTTTTGATTAGTAATGCGGGCCAACTCATAGAGAGAAATGTTTGCTCTCGTTTTCTTCATATCCTCAACAATGTTATAACTGGGTTCTGGTTGAGGGCTAGGCTCGGCGGAAGTCTTAGAGGATTCTGTCGGAAGTTTGCCCTTTTGACTCGCTCGGGTAGTGTTGTTGGGAAGTTTTTCCGGGGAAGATTGTTTTCCGTTCCCAGGGGGCAGGATCTTCCTTAGGAAAGCCCTTTTTTTGTCTTCATAAGACTGTTCGGGAACAGGTCCTTTGCTTCTGAGGCTATAATTCCGCACGGGCCGATCCTTGGGAGTGTCCGCCATGTAAATATCGATAGGAGTAAGGTTTTCTCCACCTCGAATTACGTCAAAAGCAAGGATAGAGGATCCTGGTTCTTCATTTGAGGATGGATTTTCATCATGATCTGAAAACTCACTCTCCGTCACATCCCCTGGAGTTTTATCATCTAAAAGCTGATTAACTACTGCTGTCATGCTACCAATCCATTGAGGGCATGTTTTCTCGGAATGGGCAGCTTGGTGAAAAGAACAGAAATTATCTTTCCCTATCTCTTCCACATTTAGAGCAGTATTTGTGTTGGACGGAGGTCTGCTAGTATTGAGATTACCTTTTCTGAAAAAAGGTTTAGGTGATCTACTACTAGTCGCGGCTTCTGCGCCCTTTCTCCTGAGGTCAGTGACTTCATTTGTTAAATGCTTGAGCGTTTTGGCCATGCTTTCAAAGTCAAGAGTATCTCTATCCCTATCAGTAGTCTTAGGAGTGGAGGACTGACCTCTTTTCGTGTTGGGCTTGTGATCATCTCGTCCTTCATGATCGATGGCTCCTATCGAAAGCATGTCCTTTTCCACATCGAGAGCAGCCTCATAATTAGCCGTAAGGTTAGCACGGGCTTCCCGTTTCACGAAAACTGCAATATCTCTAGGCAGGGCTTTGGTGTAGTAGTCAATGGTGATTGAGTCATCCAATGCTAAGTTGGGAGGAAATTTCTGCAGTATGGTAGCGAAGCGTTGGTTGAATTCCTTCACCTTTTCCTTTTTTTGACACTTGATGGTGCTTAGCTCAGTTAGAAGCATGGAAGGAGTTTTATCTTCTGAAAACTTATGCAGGAAAATGCGACGGAATTGCTCCCATGAAGTGATGGAGGCACTGGGGAGAGAGCGGTACCAAGTGGCTGCCTTGTTTTCGAGGGTATGGGGAAACAGTCGACATGCGACATCATCAGACTGTACTCTCATGATTTGCAGAGACAAATAGAAACTGCTAATATGATCTTCAGCCAGGGTACCCTTTTCAGGGTCGAACTTTGGTAGATGCTTCTCCGGATGCCTAGGCAAATCTTGGAGCGGGCCTAAAAGGTTTAATGGGGATTGAGCCATCCAGGCCAGGGGTTGTATCCTTCTCGCTCGCTGGTGTTGCCTAAACTGATGTTCAGATTCTCCTTCCGAACCTGAGACCGATGCTTCTGACTCGTGACGGGAGTGTTCGTCTTGGTGCCCCCCACGGTTCAGAAAATCTCTAAGATATCCCAAGTTGTTTACAGGAGGCCTCACTGGGTTTGGGTGGTGGTTGTGAGCTTGGTTTCCTTGGCCTCGGCCTCTATCTCCCCTCCCCCTGGCCCCTCGGCCTCTATTCCTATCTCCTTCATTTCTACGGGCTCTATTCCCCCCGTCTATATTTCCTCGGCCTCTGCCTGCCTCACCATCCCTGGGTGGGCGTTGTGCCTGGTTATTGTTTTGTCGGGGTTGGTTAGGCTGGAAGTCGGGGAAAGGACCGGTGTCAGCAAACTCTTCACCCTCTTGGAGAACAGGATCGTTTTCCTCAACAGCGTGTGCGAGGTCTTCCAACATGAGATTTATGAGCTCGGGTATAGTACTTGCAATGGCTCCGTTAGGGGTGATGTTCTCGGGCGGAGTCCTAGTATGGGTAAGGTATTCCATGATTGGAGTGAACCGTAACTGGTTGACAAGATCTCGGGCAGTTGGGCGTAAGGCTCTCAGCTGCTCCCTAGTGATTTCATAATATCGAAGCTCCCTCCCCGGAATATCTTCTGGAAGAGGAGGGTTAGTTTCATTGTTTGTGACCTCCCCTTGGGGAGTTTGTGATGGGATGTTTGTTGTGTGCTGGGAGGCTGCCATTCAGGCCCTCCTTCTAGCGCCAATTTTGTTGACGGGAAAATTTGTCCGGCCAACAGTAGGGGATCTCCCCGGTAGAAAGTCCCAATTAGACCTTAAACCGTTTGGAGTAGGGATCCCGTCCGGAGTGTGGGTCCGGCTACCACTTAAGATGACTTCTCTTCGGTCTCAGAAGAACCTGCTTGAACCTGCGAACATACACTTATTCACCTGATATAGAATACGAGATTAACGTGTTAAACATGAATTAAACACTATGTGTAGCAAGATTATAGATAAAGCACATACACCTCGAGAGATGTCATTAGCAACACATCTTTTGTGGGGTAATTGCTTGTACAGTGGTCTGATCACACAAAAAATAGTTCTTGATGATAAGATACCTCTGCACTTCCTGAAAGATGAAACGAAATGCTAACAATCTAGTTTATTAACATTCATTAACATAACAGATAATAAGATAAACATCATTGATACAACATGGATAGCCATGACGTATAAACGATATCATGAAAAGAACAGATTCATTAATCATAGGATATTCTGAAACTGTTGAAAGAAATACACAAAGTGTTCATACAGCAAAACACATTGTAACCATAGGGTATTTTAACAAGATTCTATATTCATATGCTCAAGTGTCATATCTTTAAATACAATGCTTGTAGCTCCTGAGTTTCCCAAAAGAAAAAGCCCTTTGTACAATGTCCCGTAGGAGTATTTATAATGCCAAAATTGTCTGTTGGGTTTCCTTGACTGTTCACCTTCTTGTCTTTTGGGCTACCTTGCGACCAACTCCTTCTGCGACCTGGGTAGATGATGCGATCTGCGACCTGGGTAGGAGATGCGACCTGCGACCTGTCCTGTTGGTGCGATTTGCGACCTGGTTCTTCTTGCTGCTCAGGACTTGCTGCTGCCGGGATGCGAACTGTTAATGTCAACCTGTTGTTCCCTAAGGAAATCCTGCCATGCCTGGTATTCTGCCGCTATGGGGGACACCAGAGGCACATCCTCTTTCAGCCTATACACGCATTCCAAAGCGTTTGGTACTAGGGTCTCCCTCTTCTGTCCGATCTGATTTGAGAGCGACGCAAGCTTGGTATAAATCCGCGCTGGAGCGGCGATGAATTGACTGAGATGCTCTTGAGATGCGGAGGGCTCCGGATCAGCTGCGTCCTGCTTGATGGGTTGCAAGAATGTTTGAATATCCTGGTTTACTTGTTCCCAGGTTTTCTCTTCCTCTAATGCTCCAAGCGATGGGATGTGGTGCAGCGTATGCATTGAGTCGATACCACTAATCAGGTGGTCGTACGAGGACATCACTTTGTCCAGGTCTTTAGTCAATTTGTCTCCAGATTGCATCGCTATGCGGAGTTGAACTTTCGCATCCTGCGTGTGGATCCAGTCCCTCTTAGGCAAATTTTCAGGTGCCTGAGGGTACTGAATGGTCCAACCCATCATCCTGTTCAAAGCCTGTGAAGCCTCTTTGAGCTGATCTTGTCTTTGCCTGGTTTCCATTCGTGCTCTTGCCAGAGGAGCGACTGTTTGTTTGATGGTGAACATCTCACCATATACCTGTCTCATAGTCATCTCCAACACCTCACACTCCTTGAAAATGGCAAGCGAGACTTCATTTGCTGGTAGAGCTTGGTTTCGAAGTTGCTGGACTTCCGCTTGCAATGTTGCTCTCTCCTGCTCTGCCATCTTTTCGCGTTGCTCAGCTGCGTGCAGTCTGTTTTGTAGAGCTACTATTTCTCTACTCATCCGGGTTACATTCTCTTCTGTAGCCGCAGCGAAGGCAGTACCTGCTGACGCTATCATTACCAGATTAGTCCTGGTATCTAAAACTATATCCTTACCTGTGGATACCGCAGATGATGCAGAGGGACTATGTGCCAACGACCTCCTCTTCTCTTGACGGATCTTGAACGAAAACTGATCAAATGTGAGTCTGGTCAGGTCGAACACATCTTCTTCCTGTCTCTGGGGCGATCTAACATCAGAGAGTTGTGTACGGCCCAAAGGTACGTCGAGAGGAGTTACTTCAAGATCATCTAGCGTGTCATCCTCTCTTTCCTCTGTGTTCTTCTCTTCCTCTTCCTTCCTCCGCCGTTCAGCTTCTACTGCTGCTTCTATCTCGGCCCTCTTCTTCTGTTCAGCTGCAGCTACCTGCTCGGCTTTCCTTTGTCGTTCAGCCTCTGCGGCTGCTTCTATTTCGGCCCTCTTCTTCTGTTCAGCTGCAGCAGCCTGCTCGGCTTTCTTTTGGCGTTCAGCCTCCGCCTTGTCCAACTCTGCCTTAAGCGCCTGTTCCGCTGCAGCTTGTGCCTCTTTGTCTTCTTTTTCTTTCCTGGCCTCTTTGGCCAGCTTCTTCTTTTGTGCTGCAGTTGTACCTTTTGGGCGCGCCTCCTCATCTTCTTTTAACTTCCTCTCCCTTTCCTGCTGGGCCTTTGCTTCTGCCTCCTTTTGTTTGGCGGATGGAGTTGACCCTGTGTTGATTCGGGATTTCTGGAGCATGGATGAAGAAGAAGCTCCTAACTGACGTCTTCTGTCTTCTAAGTTCTGATCATCCAAGTCTTCCTGGACCACGTCAACCCCCGGAGCAAGTTGTCTTTCAGTATTATACCAGTTTCTCCTCTCATCTTCTGCTGGGCGTTCGAGATGCTGATAAGTCCACCTGAGGTTGGCTCTCCGGCAGTGTTCAGGGACCAATCTCTCTGGGTCATAGTTTCGGTGTTCAATTGCCCCCAGCTGATAACTTCTCATTGCGTCTGCTTCTGTTAGCACCTCCTTGAAGTCTTTAACTGTGAATGCACCAATAGTGAGGGGCAGAGTGGGCCATGGCTTCTTTTTTCCCTTAGACAAGATGTTGGAGAAACCATGTGACATCTGAAAGCACACCTCCTGCATCAGCATTTTGTCCGTCACGAAACGAGGCATAACATGTGGCACCTTGTAAGTTCCAAAGACTCGGATGAAGGTGTACTCAGGGAAAGGGAACCAGTGCGCCACTTTAACCAGGGTCTCCTTGGCCCGCCATGACATGCAAGGGGCGTCTTGGCCAAATAAATGTCTGTACAGAGCGGGAAAAAATATTTGGGAGATCCGATCTAGGTTCTGTTTGTATTTAGACTCCCAGAATACTTTAAGTTGTAGATGGATTGCGCGCGTGTTCTCGGGGTCCCAGTTGTGCTCCCAGCCGTCAAACTCCACTCGGGCGCACACCGCATCTAATAGGTATGAAGCCATGTAAAATTCAGCAGGCATTCCTTCGTCCGGAGCCAATGCCGAGTTCAAGTTGGTCTGCATCGACGTCATCAGTATGCCGGCGCAGTTAAAACGGGTGCCCTGTGTTGTCACATACTCCATAATAGTGGCCCAACTGCCGTTGAAAGTGGAGCAATCTGGGCGCCCGTAAAGCCTGCAGAGCATGGCAGCAACCAATTTATAAACTTTTCTTAGGCTTGCCACTGGGTTTTCCTGGTTCTTTTTCACTTTGAACTTCTCGGGCTCCTCCCACCATTGTTTAATAGTATCGACGATCGGGACGGCGTGAGTAGCAGCCCATTCTCGAGTAAAGTGCTGGTTTGGGCGCGGCAGTGAATAATAAAGGTGTGCATCTGAGCCTACCAGCGTAGTGACAGCTCTGCCTTCATGATCTCTGATCACAAATTTCTCTGGGTCTGTCTTTTGTATTATCCAGTCTATGATCTCCGGACATGGGAATATGGCTGGATGTGCCCCCGCCAGATGTAGTTTGGACCTCTTTACCGCCAAGTATATTTCTCGGTCTGGGAGGTTTTCCGGAAATTCTTCTGGCAACTTGGCGAACTCCTGATAAATCTGGTACCATCTCATGCCGTCGTCTTTCGAAAAAGTACATAATGTATCTCGGAATATTGGGGGTGGGGACACCACCACCAGCTCATCAGTCTCTTCCGCTGTTCCCTTGTCCTTTCTCCGAGACCGCAGGGGCGCCATGTCACTAGAATCTGAGAGCACAGGTATGCACTCTATGTCTTCACCTGTCAAATTCAAAAAGGAGTCCCACGATAAGAACGTCATGGCGCTTAAAACCAGTTACAACTTAGTGACAAAACCTAACTGCGTTAATGCAAAACTGGACTGGTGAGTCGCTGGGTCGCGGATCACACAACAGGCTCGGCGCCGATTCACACCCGCGACTCGGGGCGACCGTAGGTCGCCGGGTCACAGTCGGCAGATTCACGAAAAACAAAGGAGGCGACCGCGACTCCGCGACTAGGTCGCCGGGTCGCAGTCGCAAACCGTAAATCGGAGAAAATTGCGACTGGCGACCCTCGCGACTAGGTCGCCGGTCGGTGCCTGTATGGGCTTGCTTGGGAGCCCAGGCAACAAGGGCCCTTGAACCCTTTTGCCTCCTTTCTCTTGGGAATTTGCAAGGTTTCTGGGGCCAGGGAGAGCTGTGGCATGATTTTAAAGAAAAGGGGATGATGCCATGGGGTGAAATAGCAAACAGAGAGGTTTTTGGTAATTTATGCAATATGCAATTGGCAAAATTCTCAGAAAACATTAAAGCATGGCCAAAAGACAATTTATAGGCTACAAGGGGAGATGGGTTTAGTAAGAAAATCATTAGAATGGAAACAGCAGGAAGAAATAGCAACTTACCCGGGAAAAACTCGTCAGTTGAGCTGTCAGAGGCGTTTTCCTTACAAATCGCCGAATGTGAATAATGCGACCTGCGACCCCCCTTTTATAGGAAGTCGCACGTGCGGGCCATTAATGTGGGTCGCCAGGTCGGCAGACCGCCAACCTGAGGCTTACACCGGGCGACCATGCACTCCTACGACTCCGGGGTCGGGCCGAATGCAAGGGCCCGCTGCAAGGTCGCGATTTTCGGAAAATGACCAAATCACACCGGCGACCTCGGGCGAAACCGGGTCGCTAGGCCCAGGTCGCGCTTGCGTTTACAGGTCAGGCATCGGGCGACCTGGCGACCTGAGGTCGCTAGGTCGCAAGGTCGCAATTTGCATGAATGTCTACTTTTGCGACTTAGTGACTTAGCAATTTCTCTTTAGTTCTAAGGGGCTCCAAAATTTTAAAAAGGTAGTCTTTTTTGGAGGGTGTTGTAAAGGTTACAACAATGAAATGACCTTGCTACAATTTAGGAGTATAACTTCTATATGGAAGTGTTAAGTACATGAAACATATTATATATGAAATATATTCACTCAGATGCAAGAATTGTATAGTATTTACCTTGACTAAAAGACAATCACACTAATAGTATCTCTTAACAAGAATGGGTGACAGTCTCACCTTAATCAACAATAAACCTTGCTTGGCATTAATATATTTTCAGAGCTGGGTTCTTGGTCTAAGTAACTTTGGTATCTGTGCATCAGACATTAATGCATATGTCAATCTATCATTTGATACATGTGCATACAAAATCCTAGTATGTAAGTAACATTTAGACAACATGCCTATGACAATTTGACAAGAAATGTACGCAACATATATGATTGGACAAAAGTGGAATAGTGGTATGATGGAGGAAGAATGAAAATAAGAGCAGTAGCAAAAGTGGATGTTGATAAATGATAGTATTAGTAGAAACAATGTATTGCAGAAAGCCACCGGCAGCAATGATATGTTTTAGAATTAAGTCCTGTCACATATGGCAACAAATGGAACAACAACACATATACCTTGTCAGTTATACATGGCATTAATTCTAATGGCTTCTCAGCATATTCAATTTTTTTTTTTTGTCCTGCATTATGTATAAGATTATTACAGTATAGTAGCAGTATGGTGTAGCCTCAATAAATTGATGATATTTTATATAGAGCTTTGTTCACAAACAAAGTTGTGAACAAGACATATGTGACCTTTAGATAGATTATCTGCTATGAAGAAGCTACAAAGATCTGCTAGTAAAATAAATTGAAGGGGTGTAGCACACTTGAAGCTTTCGTGCTTAAAGAACTCCGAAAATAAGAATAACATGACCCTTTGGATATGTTCTTTATAATAACCCTTATCAGCATGAAAGAGGTATCGTGAAGAAAGTGCATGACAAATTCTATGTATTTACAAGCATAAATCCCTGACTCTGACATCTTGGTTGCATTGAGCCAAGATCTCATGAAGAATGGTTTTATAGATATGGATGCTCAAATAAGAAAGTCTCCTCATGGATTGGGTAATTTGATGCATAGCAAGGCTGCAGAGGGAACCATAAAATCCCTGATGAATTTTCTTGCCCAATATTTTTTTATGACAATTGAGTATGATGGCTCGTATCCGTGTTACATTAGAGGCTGCAAAGAAAGTAGAAGTTAAAGATCTGAAGTCCTAGCCCTAATGCACTTAAATATATGAGGAGCTAGAGAATTTGTTGATCCCTGGTGCTCTTGATAAACACCTATCATATGTCTCTGTGTGGATCTATACATATGGGATAGCTACTTGTTGAGATATATATATGATGCTATTACTTATGGTTATAAATTCACTGTCAGGATATTAGATTCCATGGATATTCTAATACTAGCTCAGTTGGAAGTATGATGAATGCACATCTAGTGTTATATTACTTGATTATGTTACTCTAGGAGAACTATTGAATTTGAATACATGGCTTATTATTGTGAAGCTTATTGGTTGTTGAAGCTCTTTGAGCACGTGCTGGTGTAGTAGAGGTTTTGTTACCATCATCATCAAACTGTTGTACATCCACATGAGCAATACCATCTCAAAGCTGGGCATCACTACATTATGGAAGGATAAGCATTGCTAGGTGGTACACCTCAAGATGAAGTACCAACAATGATGACCTCATATGGTAAGGGAAGGATAGGATGTACTAGATGATGAAGTAATCCCTTTAGTCCTGACTCCCCATAGACTATTCAATAACTACAAAGGATGAACTCAGAGGAGTTTGACATTTGTATATGTGGACCAACACATGATGGAGATGTGGAAAGGATCACTACAACTAGCTGCAATTCATAAATAAGCAAATCAACAAGAGAAGAAGAGGTATGTTCCATGGATACATGCTGAGAGTCATCACCGGAAAGGAGCTATAGAAGATATCCTAGTAGTCACCATGAAAGGATCATCAAAGACAACACCATGATGCTTAGTCACTTGGTGAGAGGGAGGGTCATAAAGATTATAGTAGCAAACCAAAGTCCTATGAGGAGTCTAACGGAAAAGTTATATATCATGTCTTTCATGATATGAGTGGGTCCATGCACTTGATCTAAAGAACCTAAAATGTGAGATAGAGGATTTCCACCCATGCAACCAATAAGTTTCTAACCTTAATTTTTCATAAAGGAATAATTTGGGCTGGTCATGGAGACAATATTATCTACAAAAGATTTAACATTATAGATCATCACACCATTGTAATTACCATGGGTAGAGCACTGTTATTTCCGATGTAGAGAGCCCTGAATGTAGTGAGTTATGAATTTACCAGTTAGAGATTTGATGTCTCAAACAATTATAGGAATCGGTGATTTTACTTTTTGGTGTAATATGGGTATTGGTAATCCAAATATTTTAATGGGATATTGAACTTAGGTGTTGGTCAAAAATATTATTACACTGATCTCAAATACTAGGCTGTCAATTGGGTCTACTGTGGAGGATGTCAAGGAATATCTCAGTGCTTTTTCAAGGATAAGATCACACTCTGAAATTTGGATGGATAGTTACAGTAAATAGTTTGGATATCATTTCAGGAAGAGGCTCGGATAAGGATACACAAGATCTCGGTGTAATTGTGGAGATTACAATTCATATTGGAGCAGAGAACTTAGGAAAAGTTTTTGTGATGCCACAGTGACATTCCCTCACTATCTTCGAAATATATCACAGTATGGATCTCAGTGTAATTCAATGCCACCATAATTCATTGATATCACAGTTTGGTGACTATATAAGTCATGTCGATTCTACAGTCTGGGTACCATGATGCTCAGAGATCTCGGCTCTATCCAAGTAATGGTGTTTCCGCAATCTCAATTCTATCCCAAGGATAAGATCTCAGTGCTATCTCAATGCTATCCCAAGGATAATATGTCAATGCTATATCAGTGCCATCCCAAGGATAAGATATCTGTGCTATCTCAGTGCTACCCCAAGGATGAGTAGCTTGGTAATATATTAGCCTTTTCTATCTTTTCCAGTCACAATGATGAGCTCAGAGCTTCTAGACTATGTTTGTTTGCGTTCCCGTTACTGCTTCCAATAATCTCAACATGTGTGCAAGTGCTAAGTCATATTTCCTTTGGGGCTATGGAAAAGTTTCAAAACATAGACGAACTTTGAGAGCACATCATCCTCATAACATGACACATACTGATTCATGTATCCAGGAAAATGTTACTATTATCCATAAAACCATGAGTGGAAAGAAAATATGCATTAATACAAACTATCTACATCAAAATGAAAGGTCCACACATCACCAAGATCAACCCAGAACAAGAAGCATGATATCACCAAGAAACGAACCATCAAAGAAAATATGGAAACAGTGTAGTAGAGGGTTTGTTACCATAATCATAAAACTGCTGTACATCCACATGAACAGTGTCATCTCAAAGCTGGGCATCACTACATTCTGGAAGGAGAAGAATTGCTAGGTTGTACACCTCAACATGAAGTACCAACAATGATGAAATCATATAGAAGGGGAAGACAGAAGAAACATCCAAAGGATAGGATGTACTAGACGATGAAGTAATCCCTTTAGTCCCAACTCCCCATATACTATTGAATAACTACAAAGAATGAACTCAGAGTATTTTGTAAAGGTGGACCAACACAAGATGGAGATGTGGAAAGGTTCACTACAACCAGCTGTGGGTCATCAACAAGCAACCCAACAAGAGAAGAAGAGGTATGTTCCATGGATACATGCTGAGAGTCATCACCGGAAAGGTGCTATAAAAGAGATCCTAGTAGTCACCATGAAAAGTCTCATCAAAGATAGCATCTTAATTCTTAGTCACTTGGTGAGAGGGAGGATCATAGAGATGATACCTTTGAAAAGTTTCATAGTAGCAAACCAAAGTCCTGTGAGTATCACAGAAAGGTTATATATCATGCCTTTCATGATACAAGTGGGTCCATGCACTTGATCTAAAGAACCTAAAATGTGAGATAGAGAAATTCCACCCATGCAACCAATAAGTTTCTGCCCTTAACTTTTCATAAAGGATGAATTTGGCCAGGTCATGGAGACACTATTATCTAAAAAATATTTAACATTGGAGATCATCCCACCATTTTAATTACAAGGGGGAGAGCACTATTATTTCTGATGTAGTGAGCCTTGAATGTAGTGAGCTACGAATTTACCAGTTAGAGATTTGATGTCTCAAAAAGTTATAAGAATCAATGATTTTACTTTTTGGTTTAATATGGCTATTGGTAATCCAAATATTTTAATGGGATATTGAACTTAGGTGTTGGTCAAAAATCTTATTTCACTGATCTCAAATACTAGGCTGTCAATTGGGTCTACTGTGGAGGAGGTCAACGAATATCTCAGTGCTATCCCAAGGATAAGATCACACTCTGAAATTCAGATGGAAAATTATAGTCAACAGTTCAGATATCATTGCGGGAAGAGGCTCGGATAGGGTACAAAAAATCTCGGAATAATTGCAGAGATTACAATGCATACTAGAGCAGAGAACTTAGGAAATTTTTTGGTCATGCCACAGTGACATTCCCTCTGTCTTGGTACTGTATCATTGTAAGGATCTTGGTGTAATTCGGTGCCACCACAGTTCATTGATATCAAAGTTTGGTGACTATCTAAGTCATGAATATTCTACAGTCTTGGTACCATGATGCTCATAGATCTCGGTTCTATCCAAGTCATGGTGTTTATGCAATCTCAGTGCTATCCTGAGGATAAGGTCTCAGTGCTATCTCAGTGTTATCCCAAGGATGAGTAGCTTGGTCATATTTTAGCCTTTTCTATATTTTCCAGTCACAATGATGAGCTCAGAGCTTCCAGAATATATATGTTTGTGGTCCCATTACTTCTGCCAATAATCTTAGCATGTGTACAAGTGCTAAGTCATATTTCCTTTGGGACTATGGACAAGTTTCAAAACATGGAAAAACTTTAAGAGCACATCATCCTCATAACATGACACATACTAATTCATGTATCCAAGAATATGTTAATATTATCCATAAAAGAATGAGTGGAGAGAAAATATGCATCAAGACAAACTATCTACATCAACATGAAAAGGTCCATGCATCACCAAGATCAACCTAGAACAAGAAGCATGAGATCACCAAGAAACTAACCATCAATGAAAATATGGAAACGGTTCAGTAGAGGGTTTGTTACCATCATCGTAAATATTTTTTACATCCACATGAACAGTATCATCTCAAAGCTGGGAATCAATACATTCTAGAAGGAGAAGCATTGCTAGGTTGTACACCTCAAGATGAAGTACCAACAATAATGACTTCATCTAGTAAGGGAAGGATGGAAGAAACATCCAAAGGATAAGATGTACTAGATGATGAAGTAATCCCTTTAGTCCTAACTCCCCATAGACTATTCAATAAATTCAAAGGATGAACTCAGAGGAGTTTTTAAAGGTGGACCAAAACATGATGGAGATGTAGAAAGGTTCACTACAACCAACTACGAGTCATCAAAAAGAAACCCAACAAGAGAAGAAGAGGTATGTTCCATGGATACATGCTGAGAGTCATCACTGGAAAGGAGCTATAGAAGAGATCCTAACAGTCACCATGAAAAGGCTCATCAAATATGACATCATCATGCTTAGTCACTTAGTGAGAGGGAGGGTCATAGAGATGATACCCCTAAAAATTTTCATAATAGCCAACTAAATTCCTATGAGGAGTCTAACGAACAAGTGATATATCATGCCTTTCATGATACAACTAGGAAATGTGAGATAGAAGACTTCCACCCATGCAACCAATAAGTTTATGACCTTAATTTTGCATCAAGGAAGAATTTGGGCTGGTCATGGAGACAGTATTATCTACAAAATATTTAATGTTGTAGATCATCACACCATTTTAATTACCATGGGGAGAGCACTATTATTTCCGATGTAGTGAGCTACGAATTTACCAGTTAGTGATTTGATGTCTCAAACAATTACAGAAACCGACGATTTTACTTTTTGGTTTAATATGGTTGTTGGTAATCCAAATATTTTAATGATATATTGAACTCAGGTGTTGGAAAATAATCCTATTTCACTAATTTCAAATACTAGGGTTTCAATTGGGTCTACTGTGGAGGAGGTCAAGGAAGATGTTCATTATCAATAGCAGGATGTGGAAATGTGGGTTGTAGATCAGATACCTAAGGGAATTTTGGAAAGGGTTGAAGTTAGTGGTTATGATAGATTGTTATCATTGAGAAATGATAAGCGATTTTACAGGTGTTATCTAGTGGCTTTATAATGGACCATTATCATCCTAGGAAATGCTCATTATGTGAGACCATTAACATTCACAGAGCTCTGAGGCAAGAAGATTTCATCCCAAATAACAGGAATTAAATTTTTTCTAATACTAATAGGATGCATTCCCAGTAATTATCATTTCTAGAAGAAGCTAGAAACATTGAGTATAACTTCATTTTGACCTCCTACTATGGAGGAGGTCAAGGAAGCTGAGACTATTCATCACTAGCAGCAAGATGTGGAAATGTTGGTTGTAGATCAGATACCTAAGGGAATTTTGGAAGGGGGTGAAGTCAGTGTTGAGATTTTATATAGTTGGTGTAGCATCGGGTGTGCTCTAGCCCTGAAATTTTGTGGAGGGGCTAGGACACACTTGAAATCGAAAACCCAGAAAGTGTTTTGAGAAATTTGAGTTGGTGTTCAAGTTATTCACATAATTATTTATTTTCATGGATTTCCTAAGTCTAATCTTAGGAAAATTAAATAATTAAAGTGAATTAATTAACACGTGCTGAAATGTTATAAAAAGCAAAGATGAAGCAGTCTTTTAATCTTAGTCGTTGATGAGTGTTTTAATCTCAGCCATTGATGTGTTCAACGAAAAATTGTAAGAGAAAGGATTGAGGGCTAGTTGGTGTCAGAGACATAGCTGCAGAGCTGAGAAATAGATCTAGAATTCTAGGGTGGGTTTGCTAAGAATTTCCGAAGGAATTTTCTGTAGTGAGGGATAGTATTGGCTAAGGGGATTATCTGATCCTCGAGCCAAGAGTCAGTAAGAGGCATAGGAGAAGCAACAAGGACAACGCAGAAAAGTAGAGCAGTAGCTATGCAGGTGATGGGTAGCCGCTACGCAGGTGCTATGCAGGACAATGTAGAGGCTCCAGAGGGCTTCAAAAATTACGCAGAGGGTCCCCAGGGCCAGCGTAAGGCATGCGTCACCCTCTCAGGGGTTACGAAGTCCCTCTCTGGGTAGCGCAATGGCATTCTGAGTCTAGCAGGGCTGACATTGGGGCTTCAAGGGCAGCGCTAGGGTTTCTAGGGCCAGATCCGGGCTAAGTCTTGTAAATCCCGTTTGAGGGTGTGGATCAGTAAGATATTTGGTTCTAGAGAAACAGGTTAGTTGCAGATTTGATTTCTTTTATTCCCTGTCAGGTTTTCCAGATCTAGAACCTAGATTTATTGTACCCAGAATCTACTTAATAAAATAAGCCCTCATATATGTTGCACTGATTTTCCCGCTTTGGTTTTTTATAGGGACTTATGTCGAAAAATCCGTGTGTCACTTTATTGGATGAGCATATTATTCAGTAAATGATTTGCATGTGTAGACTGTAGTTGTGTTTATTTCGGTATTTTCTTAATCTAATTTCTAGAAATAACTTGTAAAATTTTAAAACAAGTAGGAGAAATAAACCATGATACTATAGTAGAATTTTCACAGTTAGTGGTTATGATAGATTCTTATCATGGAGAAGTGATAAGGGTTTTTACAAGTGTTATCTAGTGGCTTTATAATGGACCATGATCATCTTAGGAAATACCCATTATGTGAGACCATTAAAATTCACAAATCTCTAAGGAGGCAAGAAGATTTCATCCCTTATAATAGGAATTAAATTTTCTCTAATATTGATAGGATGCATTCCCAACAATTGTCATTTCTGGAAGAAGCTAGAAACACTAAGTATGTCTTCATTTTGAGAACTTACAATCAAAAGAGACAAATTGAGTGTGTTTATCTCCAAAAAGTGGTTGAGAGTCTAGTAAAAAATCCTACCTACAGCTGGCATACCTTTGAGTTTATAACTTTATACAAGTAGTAGCTATCCAAAATCCTTTGCAAAGGGTTGTTTTTTTTCTTAAGCCAGTAAACTCCAAATTTGGACAATTTTCAAGATGTCTTTTTGGATAGTTAATTTATTTTTGTATTATTATGCTAACCAGTGCATCAACTTTCTAATATAAAATATGGTTGTTATTGTTAAAACAAAAAACACAACAGTCCAAATAAGAGAATATTCAAACAAAAAATAAATGTGTAAAAGAACTAGAATTTATAGTGTGATTTCCCTCTCTGAGATGCAACAATCCAGAATTTAATTCCAATGATGGACTGTTATTATTTAGGTTGTCTCAAGGCTAATGTACAAGTGTAGAACCAAGTTTCTATTTAAACATATAAAAATAGTTGATCATAGAAAACTCACCAGGTACTTCAGAAAGCATTAAGTTGAGTAAAAAGCTTCATACGAATCTCTTGTGCATGGTGAACTTCCCAAAGAAATATGCATGCTCCTTAACCCCATGAATTCCAAAAGTGAGTGCATCAGCCCTCGATGCAATGACAAGTTTTCCATATGCAGCCTTAAAAAATCCAATTCTACTGAGAGGTTGATACATTGTTATCCACGATAGCCTCATAGTAAACCTAAATCCAAAACAAATTTTTCTTTAGAAACAACTATTATCTTGCTTATTTAAGCAATTCAAGCTATATTACAGTCCTACAAAGTCAGTTATTTGACAACTGCTTCTGTAAAAAATATAAGAAATAAGCCACGGAAAGAAAAAAATTAATATTCTTCACATATCAGGTCTGCAAGTAGAAGTGGAGGAGAAAGCATAACCTCAAAAATAGCTCTTTGGTACCCTGTGCTCCAACGCAATTTGGAATCTGGATGTCTTTTGAAGATTATTAAAAATACTCATCTTTAAGAGTTAATATATTATTTTCATTTCACATCTTTTAATGCAGGTGGGTCAAATCATACACATTACATTGGAGGTCTAATAAGACTTGATTTGAATTAACCTTCAGTGGAAAAAATTCATGTGACTGTCTGGGCTCCGGTTCATATTCCCATGTATATGGGCAGAGTAGAGAATGCAAATAAGATCTAAGTAAAACATTTTGCAGAAGAGTTGTCGGTATGATAGGAATGCCCTTTTTTTATCACCGGACTTACAATTTAAACAATCTTTTTTTGCAGATTAACAATGCAAATGTTGTGTTTTTGTTATTTATATTAGAATATTGTGGCTTTCTTGGCTTGTCATTTTTGTTGCCAACATGGTACTGTTGTTAATATGCATTCATCAACCTCATATGTTGGTGCATTGAAGGCTAGTATGCACATCCTTTAAATATTTCTCTCTAATTTGTATGCATAAAAGTACACCTACATGATATTGTTGACAAACCATCTTTCTTGGCTCGCAATGAAATATAATCTCATACCTACAACAGGGATCACAATTTTTAATTACTAATTTAGTATAGCAATAACAGAAGCTCAACATGACAAGGATAGAAATAACAAAGCCTTAGCAATAACAGTGGGCCAGTGACAATTTGTAGAATTTGCACATATAGAATTGACCTAACTACGCTGAGAATTGACCTAACCATACAGAGATGTCATATAGTCAAAAACTGAAGCAATCAATGTCCTGTGAACATGAGCCACAGTTGAGGCTTACAAGACAATGAACGAATTCTGGGATATGTTGGCATATTCAATATATTGCATTAGAGACAAGTGTCTTCAAAAGGATTGGGGATTGATTAACAAAGTGATAAAACCTATCAGATACTCTGGAAAGAGGGGGGTATTTGTCAGGGTAACCAATTCTGGGACATGTTGACATATTCAATATATTTCATTAGAGAAGAGTGCCTTCAAAATGCTTGGGGATTGATTCATAGAGTGAGAAAACCTGTCAGATACTCGATAAAGAGGGGGAACTTGGTCAGGGTCACTAAGTTCACTTTCTTTAAACAACCAGTGCATAAATGAATTCCAGTAAAAAACACTAGTGGACTTTGGAACCCAAGTGACCACTATAGCCTAAGAAAACTTAGGATCTATATGAAGCTTAATGAAAGAATTTTTTTGGTAAAATACATGCATTTTGGTGTTTTTGGATTCTGTAACTACTACTTCACTTTAGTATTATAACAAGTCACATAATCATGTTGTGGATTCTTGTGTCTAATGCAAATGGTGTAGAATCAGAATATGCATGTCAGTAAAGGCTCATAATACCTGGTTTCCCTTCTTAAAATATATTTTGTTCATTATTTTTTAATATCACCCTCATGATGTTTGGAAACTTTGCACCACCATTGTTGATTCTTGTCCATTTCCTGTGTCTTAAATAGAATCTGGTAGAAAGAGGTGGTCTATTCCATTACTATGGCAGCCACTAGAAGTTCATAGTTTTGAGGTATCTTGTGCTACATTCCTATTTTTGAGTACTGCATCAAACTTTGGAAGATGTTTAATTTGTTGAGTTGATGTATTTACAAAAACTTTTCTGAAACTTAAATTGTTGTTGGCGAAATAGGCACCACAGCTAAAGGCATACAAAGTAATTAACTCCTAGCACAAGTTGGGCATGTTCATTATATTGCAGTAGATAAGAATACCTTTTAAAGGCTTTGTAGAAATGATTGGCAGAGTTACACACCTATCTAGATAATATATCAGATGATTAGGCTCAATAATTCAATGGATTGCAGAAACAATGCATGTTGATATGAAAATTAATTATAAAAAACTAGGGATTGTAGACCTCCAGTAAGCATTAGTTGTATTAGCTTCCATCGGGAACTAAAAATCAAGCCAAATGAGACAACTATTCAAGGAAATGACAACAAAATGTTATAGAATTAATGCATTTTTCTAAATCACCAAACTGCTAGTAATAAATAATTGACATTTTGGAGTTCTACGATTATGGAGTCTATGGTTACTACAACTTCTTGGTTACTATGGTATATGGAAAAGAAACCAAATATTCATGTGTTCATAAAGAATCATATGAGATGGTAAGTGGACCTTTGTTTATGTGCATTCAAGTATCATTATTGTGAAGGTCTCTGCAAATTTGCCAAAAAATTGAACTTGTGCTACTTATTGCCTATTTCCAGTGTAGCTTAGATAAAAATCTAATGTTAAGAGGTGGTTCACTCCATTAGTACATTGAAACATCCAAATATTGAGCATCTATGATCAAAAGATAACTCTTGACTAAGCATTGATGGTGTACCTCATCCTTTCAAATAGAGCAAAAAGAAGACAAAACTAACCTCACAATCAAAAACCACATTGCACCTATGTTTCCAAAGAAAAAATACGGTTGAAATCTAGAAACAAGGCCAAATTCCTACAAATGCAGGATAAACCTGACGATGACAATCACCAAACATTATAAAGCAACAGGAAATCACTGCAAAACATTGTTTATGAAGTTACTTCTAACACTTCCCGGAAAATTAACACTGCCAAAAATAGGGATGCTTCATTGTCTCCAACCTATGAAAAACTAGACAATAATCATCAAAGTCCATGCTTGATCTGTCAAAAGACCTTGATAAATAACCAAGGAAAAAACGTAGCTTATCAAAAAGCCACATTAACCATGCACTATGAGTCTTTGAATCCACCAGTCCTCGAAGTCCATAAAGCACCAACAAATGTTACAAACAACGGATAACAGATGCCTCTGAGGAAGCATAAATACAACGAATGGGGTTCATATTGCTAAAAAGGATGAAAAAATCACCAACCCCAACCCTTCCAAGGTGTGGTGTACAAGGCAAGAAACAAGTGTTCTCAATATTGACATGAAAGCAAATTTTTGTTGTGTTAAGATTGTATTTGTTGTGTCAAGTACAATCCTGGATAAAGTTGTTATGTTGTGGTTGGTTCAGCAGGTCATCACATTCATTATTATCATTTATGATTTGAGGAATCCTAGTGTTCCATTATACGAATTTAATGGTCATCAGAAAATAGTTTCCTATGTTAAATTCATTTCAACAAATGAACTAGCTTCTACATCTACATACATTACATTATGCCTGTGGGATGTGAAGGGTAATTTCCTTGTATGCACATTTAAGGCACACACTAATGAGAAGAACGTTGTGGGGCTTACAGTCAACTCTGAATACATAGCTTGTAGTAGTGAAACAAATGGGGTGTTCGTGTATCATAAGGCTATTTCAAAGCTTGCTGTGTAGAATCAATTCGACAGTCCAGATTTGGCTGACAGTGACGATGATGCATCACATTTCATAAGTGTTGTTTGTTTGAAGAGTCAGAGCTCTACATTATTAGCTACTAATATCCAAGGAAAAATTAAATTTCTTGTACTTGCACTGTGAATTTGAAATTTCTCATATAACTCTTCATGGCCCTTCCTAGATAACAGAGTTGGAGAGAATTTTGAAATTTGTTAAATTAGTATTCTTTCTGGAAATTAGCTCTATGGATTTCTTGACTGAGAATGTTGAGAAATGAGGTTGATGTGTATTATATGCAGCAATTTTCAATTTACCCATATTTCTATAGTGTCATATGTTTTTGCAAATTTATTGGTTGGCATTGACCTCTAATATAATAGCCAGAGTATCTTCTAGTAATGAAGTATGTTATTGCATGTTCTATATGCCCTCTTAACACTAATTTGAAGGAATACCAGCCTCGATTCTGGAAACTTCTTTGGTCTGGGGCGAGCCCACTGGTGAAGTCTCAATTTATGAAGGCTAAATTTTTTTACAAATGTCTGAAGGCTAATTTTTTTTACAGATGTCAGAACTCACTTGTAGTGGCAGAAATTGATGGGAGCGCTGAAGAACTTGATGGTACGCTAGTGATTGGGCCTGAAAATGTCCTTCAAAGAGAAATCTGGCCTCCCACAACCTACATTATCTTTTGAAATTTTTAAATAGAATTAACATTTCCCACCGACTCTCTACGTGGCTCCTGGTTTTCTAGCACCTACAGATCACATAAGACCGGTAATTTCATCTTGTTCCTTCATGTAGATAAAAAAATAAATAAACCCCCCAAACCACGCTCTCATTCTTGTGAATTCAAGTCCAAACAGGTAGATACATACATACATAGAAGCTCTGTGCATGGGTCATGTATTGAGTGAAGCAACTGTAAATATGGAAGATGATATCAGGGGTTGATTTCAAAAATTTGGTTGCGGGTAATGGGCTGAACCAAAACGTTGTTAAACTATTGAAAATGTCTTTTACAGTCGAGATAGGAAATGAGCAAGAAGCCATCTTGCACACCACTCAATGAATAGACTGCAAAATCTTTGTATTTCTTGTTCGTCCAGCCTGAATCAATGGTCTGATACAGGTTTCAAACTTGAAACCACTTTATTTCCCACCAAGGGAATTTGTGGTCAAGTCAGGGTTTTCAAATATTTTCCCACCCTTTGACATTGTGCGTGGAGGTAACTAGATTCTTTGTAATTATGTGTTCTTGGTTTTATAGTGATAAAGCGGTAACTCATTTTGATTTCTAATTTTTAAATTTTTTTGGAGAAAGATAAATTATTTGTATAGGCTTAGTTATATATGATTATCACAATTACATTTTGATCTATGTTGATTACATGTCTTGTTGTCACTTGTATTTTAAATATGGGCAATTGCATAATGATTAATCTATAAGAAATAAACCTATCAAGCTATAATAAACTCACTATAGAAGCAAGAAACCCTAAACTTTATGCATAACATTAAACATTCATTTAATACAAAATTTGAAACACAAGCAAAACAAATTATTGCATCAATATATATTTATCGTCGTCCATCATTAACTTGCATCATGATAGCAAAAAGGTAATAACTTTTTCTCCATCCCAGTTAAATTGATACATGTACCATAACATTGAACAACAAGGTTATAAAGAGGTAATGTAATATATCTTTTGGAAATAAAAATCGTTAGATTCCTTCCCTTTGTTGCAATGAAAACGTGTCTTGCAATCATTCTTATCATGAGCATATTTTGTTTTCATGTCCTACTCAACCAAACCCTACAATCATATTCCTATAATCTCCATACAAAGCATGATCATGGCGAATGGCAAAGATTGGTATCAGTAGCTCCATGCCTTGTGGAAGATTAAGACTCCCGAACTTAGTTATTTCTCCGTCTGACAAGAGCTACTAAAGGTTGATATAGTCTTAGAGGCTCCTTCACAATCATGTCCACCTACAAGAATAATTGAAAATCACATCGATTATAAGGCTATCTCCCAATTAAAAAAGATATTGATCTTACAATCGTGATTTTGCTCAAGGTATTTCTATCTAGATCATCGTTCTCGCACACACCTAGGACTTGCTTCCGAGCCAATTTTTGCGATAGCCCACAGATCCAATCCAGAAATTCTTTCAAAGATTCGAAATTGCAATGGATTCAAAATTGTTAGGTTTCTAATGGATGGGTTGATCTAATCGAATTGCAATGGATTCAAAATTGTTACGATTAAAATGGATGATTTTATCTAAATTGCGAAAGAATGGAAGTGGCGGAAGAAAATAGAGCAATCCGATAGGTTTAACAGGTGGCCAAACAAATAATAATTAAATTAAATTTGTTATTATTTGATGTGAAATTGAAAAATGATTGAAAGACTTTTGATGTCATTTGTTAGATGGTGTATTAGACGAAGAATATTCCCTTAACATGCAATCTTGTCCTTCATTTATTAAAAATTCAAAATTCTCCAAACCCAATTCCAATAAAGACCACGCCTATCGACGTAATAATTTATCTCATTTTAAAATGTGTTTGGTGTAACTAGTAATATGCTTGGATAAATTTAAGGATTTAATTAAAATCGAATTAGAATAATAGTATATTTATGTTGAGGATATTATTTATTTATTTTTGTTTATAAAGGGTGTGTATTACATAACATCTTAGAGTTTTCACAAGTAAGTGATTTAGTTGTGTTTATGCCATGCCTACATTATTGCATACATCCCTTCTCTCAACAAGAAGCCATCGAGTTCTCATACAAATAAGACCTCTAACATTGCATCTTAAAGCCAAATACTCCCACAAGCATTGATTGTCCTTCATGTGATCAAAATACGACTCTCCAATGATAAGGAACTTTGCTTCTTCTCCACAAGTTCCTATGTTTCTCCTTTAACAATAGTCTTCCAAAAAAGCAGGGAAAGCCTTGTGTGACATAAATGCTTGTGTCAATGGGGTGAAAGCACAAGGAGAGCACCCACCGTATGTGTGGCCTTCTTTTACATACATATATGCATGAGAAACTTCCATATGCTTCACCAACTTTGATGGATGGTAACTTAAGTAGACTATCAATGCCCAAGTTCCAAGAATCTTTCCTCTAGAGGACCAAGAGAATTGAACCTGTGACCTCAAAAAAATGGGGAGAGAGATCTCACATATTACTCGTGACTACTTAAAATAACCCCAAAGGCTATGAGACACCTAGCCAATATTTGGACAATAATCAATGGAATAGTAAATTAGTGATATTGTGTTGGATCCACACTCACATCTAATGTGGATTATGTCTAACCCTCTACATTAGAACCACCCAAGGGTGTTAATAACTTTCCCTCGCCCATGACACTTAGCATGGGACCTACATCCATGCATTTGATGAGCTTTGTAAAGATAATCATTGTCAATGTAGGGGAAGTTCCTCACTCCAAGGTGTTCTTCTCAATTCCTATGTGGTTCATTTGTTGTTCAACCCCACTCCAGTCCTCACTCCTTTACTTTGTGTTATATCCCTCTCAACAAAATTTTATTACATAAACATTGAAGATAAATGCAACATCTGCCTACTTGCATTCCATTTGGAATTTAAACCCTCCATGCATTCTACATGGCTCTCCAACCCAAACTTATTTTATATCATCAATGTTATGTTTTTACCCTTGTTATATTAGATTGATGTTGGTGGAAATTGAAATAAATGGGATTCAAGGATGTTTTGTTGAACCAAATAATGTGGCTTATCACCCAAGATATTACCCAAAGGCCACCCTTTATCACTATTTTATTTCAAGAATTTGGAATTCATTTGAGGCTAGTTGATTTCTACTCCGGATACTTCCTTCATCACATCACTCATTTAATGTTCAAAGGAAACAATTAGCAATAGTTGTAGTTGTCATTTTGAGATTTTGGGTTTCATTATCATGGGTTACCATTCATTATGCCTTATTTTCCTTTCTTCTCCTTTTTCTTATATCTGGGAATTATGGCATGGGGCTTTCATCAGTTTGGAACAACTCATAGATATAACATTTACATGAATTATTTTCACTTCAACCTTATAGTTTAGAATTAGATACACTATTCTAGTGTATCCTTAACTATTTTGGATTTCAATTTTTTCTTTTATTTCATCACAAATGAAAAAATGGGAAATAACTTGCCACAAATCTATGAATGCTTAATCATAAAGGTGTCACTTAACGAAAATGAATGTATATCTAATGGAATGACATGGGATAAATTCGACTAAGGGAAATAAGGGATAAAATAAGATTGATGTGTAGCACCTACTAAATCACCAAGTATATTCCCAAACCATCAAGATGGCACAATTCTTTGAGTAAATTTATGAAACACCATGGAACAATTTAGCTTAGAACTTATAGCCAAAGAATCGATAGTTAGAATATAGTGCTTAAGTGAAAAAATACACTTTGCAAATATCATATACACATGGATCATACATATCAAGCTAAATGTGGTAGCTAAAGAAACATCTTCCTACACCTAGGGTCCTACATGGGCAAGGAAAAGTGTCATCAAAACAATAAGGAATACCATTGCATGTTGAGAAGTGGTAGGGAGTGTTAGGGAGTGCCATGGAAACACAAGGGAGAACTATTTCAAAATGCATGGAAATGAACTGATAAGAGTGTGTTATAGGGAGTGTTAATGAGTTCCAAGTGTGTTAAGGAGGGAGTGACAAGGTTATATGCTAGGCAATGTCAAGGCATGTTAAGGAGTGCTAGGGTGTGTTAGGGAGTGCCAAAGCATGCAAATGAATGGAAGGGATGCTAACACACACCACATAATGCAAGGGGATTGTTAGATGTGCCAAGTGTTATGGCACGTCAAGATGTAAACTATGTTTCTTAGTTGTTTTATGGCCACGGTTGGACGCGAGCCTTGAATTGGTAACTTGTTAGGTGGGATGAGTGTTGAGCATTGGAAAAGGTATGGATTCACCATGTATTTTCTCATATTTTTCCTTTAAACATAGTTATTTTTATTCTAGAAAGATGATTTATTGGAGGATTATGATAGAATTGAAAAGACTTGTGTTTATTTTGAAAATTGACTAAAAATTTCCTTTTGTTCTAAAAACAGGAAACAAATGAAGTAAACCATCATTCGAGAGGCAGAGCTAAAACAGGAGTAACCACTGTTCCTCTAGAAAAGGACCGTATGCAGACAATAAGAAGAAAATCAGAACGTATAGCTAAAGGAAGACAGGGAACAGTGCGGCTACAGCCTAAGAAGATCAAGCGCTAGCTAAAAAGAGAAAAGAAGTGAATCCCTTAGGATTTTTCGATCCTAAGGGATCGCTGTTCAATCTTATCGTTGTTTCTTGTCTTATCCGTCGAATTATTATAAAAGGCAGTACCTTTAGAAATCGAGACACAGAATGATTGATGACAAAACACTCCTTTTGTAACTCTGTAATTTCTTAACTCTCGTGATCAGAGAGCGACTGTTGCAAACGCTATTTATGTCTGATTAATACAAGATCTTGTTATCGTTCCATTTCTTAACTCTGGAGTAAAGCCCAGTGGCGTTTCACTGGTGGATAAGGTCCTGGCCCTGGTGGATCAATCTATTGTTTGTATCATTATGTTTCAGTTATCGTGGTGTGACAGTTTGTATTTGTTTTCGTCACAGTTTGTAAGTTAATTGGTTTATTGTTTAATTTATTATTGATATCGGTGTGTTACATTGATGAATTACATCGTTGTTCCGTTATAACAAGAATCTTAATTCTTGTATCATTTATATTGTTATGCTTTACAAAGCTTTGTTGTTCAGCATTTGATTCCATTTGCTGTTCCGTTTGATTGTTGTTCATTTCATATTGCTGCTTAACAGAGTTTGCTATCGAGAGGGTTTGTTGTTTAATAAAATTCTCTATTTGATTCCATCAGATAGGATTTGTTGTTCAGATTCGTTGAATAGGATTTTTTGTTCAATTCTTCTAAATTACAGTTTTTTGTTTATTCACATTACTGTTCAATTCTAGTTTGCTGTTCATTTCCGATTCATTAGTTTATAGATGGAAAAGAGTTTTCTTTTAAAGTGCTTGCATATTTTACTTTCATTAGCAACATTTAGTTCAAATTCTATTTTCATTTAATTTCTTTAAATCAGGATTATCAACTGTAAAGAATACTGGTTATTGCTCCCACGTTCTCAGATTGATTATCTTGTTCTTAGTTGATTTTATCAGTTTCTAAAGGAAAGAGTTATCATTAATGTATCCTTGACTGATACTTGTTGAGTGAATGATTGAATTTTCAAGCATTTAAGGTCATGTCATTATATTTGGATTTCTTTTCCAAGCATCCATTTACTCTTGTATTTACAACGCTATACTACATATTGCAAAGC
This sequence comes from Pinus albicaulis, assembly GCA_034641835.2. Lineage (NCBI taxonomy): Eukaryota > Viridiplantae > Streptophyta > Pinopsida > Pinales > Pinaceae > Pinus > Pinus albicaulis. The sequence goes on from MU968389.1 coordinate 1,857,215, forward strand.
ATTACTCTTAGTTTGAATTGCAGCTTCAGACTGAGTACACTCTTGAAACAAAATGTCGTTCCTGGATTGATAATTAATGTAGGATAAATAGGCATTAAAAAGACACCTTTTATACCTCAACATTTTGGCGCCGTTGCCGGGGAGAGTGTAGCCATTTACAGAGAGTGATGCATATTTGATTTTTTTTCTGCTAGCGAAGAATTTGGTATTAAAAAAGGAAGGTAAGAACCTGCATACCGAGCAAGAAACATACTTGTTCACTGGCCCACTTCACAGTAGAATTGGGTAAAAATTTTAGGTAGGAATGAATGTTTGTCTTTTTGAATGAATATAAAAGCTAAACAGAACAAAATTCCTCCTAAACCCGAAAAACCTAAGGGACTGGTGACCATTGGGCGAATAACTTTCATTGACAAAATCCTTAAGAAAACTGAATCTCAGCCATCAGTAGGACCTAGGAAAGTTATTTCTAGACAGCCTACTAGTTCCCTTCAGGCCACAGAATCACCATCTGTAGCTTTTGCTGAGGTACATAGTCAAACATAAGGAATTGAGCAAGATTCCCAAGAAATTGAGAATTCTCTCCTAATTTCTCTACAAGAAGGGAACTCTAGTAATCTCCGCGAAGGAGGAGGAGAAACAGGGGAAACAGAAGAACCAAAATCTCCTCCTGAATTAATCCAAACAGTGAGCAGCCCAGATAAGGGAAGTGCTGTCAACATCGTTCAAAACAAAGTTAAAGGAATTGAATCTCCTCAGATAGTAGGACAACAAGGAACACTTATTATTCTAGATCAAGGGAGTGCTGTCAAGGTCATTCCTAGTCCTTCTAGTCAGCCTAGGAATTCCCTTGAAATCCCATAATGATATTGGCACATATTCGATCAAATGGCCCAGAACCAGAACCACCAAACACCTCAACATTTTGACCCTTTGGCCTATGCAATGCCCCTGCTACATTTCAGAGGGCCATTCTCAGCATCTTTTCAGATTTAATAAATGAAGGGCTCGAAGTATACATGGATGACTTCACACCTTATTGAGATGATTTTGAGCCAGCATTAGAAAAATTAGAAAAGGTGTTGCAAAGATGTATTGACACTAGGCTTTGCTTAAGCCATGAAAAGTGTCACATTATGATGACCGAGGGACTCATCTTAGGTCATTATATCTCAGTAGCTGGAATTCAGGTAGATCCATCTAAAATGCAGATAATTTTGTTAATACCTACTCCTACCACACAAACAAAGGTATGTAGCTTTCTCAGATTTTCTAGTTATTATAGAATATTTATAGAACATTATTCTCGAGTAGCTTCACCTTTATATGAATTAACAGGAAATGTTGATTTCATTTGGAAGACAAATGTGACCATGCTTTTGAGGATCTGAAAAAGCTTGTATCAACAGCCCCAGTGCTGAGGGGCCCAAACTGGGATTTTCCATTCCAAATTTCATCTGATGCCTCAGGCACAGCTATTGGAGCTGTTCTTGGGTAGGAAGAGGATAAGAAACCATATGCAATATATTATATTAGCAAAAATATATCTCCTGCTGAATTAAACTATACTATGACTGAGAAAGAATTTTTAGTTGTGATACATGTTGTAAATAAATTTAGACATTATATAACTGGGTATCCTGTAGTTTTATATATAGATCACTCTGCCATAAATTTTTTAGCAAATAAACCTATTACAAATGGTAGAGTAACAAGATGGTTGCTTTTATTGCAGGAATTCGATATCGCAATAAAAGATTGACCTAGAAAAGAGAACCCTGTAGTTGATTTCCTGTCACGAATGCCAAAACCAACAGATGCAACATCAGTCAAAGATCACTTCCCAGATGAGCATTTGTTCGTCGTTACTGCTAGAACCCCATGGTATGCTGATATTGAAAATTATTTAGCAATAGGTAAATTACCTAAGCATCTAACGCCCAATGAATGAAAAAAAATAGTACAACATATTACTCGATTCTATTGGATTGGGGGCTACCTGTTCCATACAGGATCAGATATGCACATCAGGAGATGCGTCTGAGAGGACGAAATATTTGATATTCTGAAAGCATGCCACGACGGGCCGTGTGGTGGAAATTTTGTAGATCATAGGATTGGCCACAAGGTTTTACAGACAGGCTATTACTGGTCTACAATTTTTAAAGATGCTAAAAAATTCGTACAGGCTTGTGATAGTTTCCAAAGGGCAGGTCACCCTGGACAGTTCGACGAAATGCCCTTGAACCTACAGTTAGTAATCGAGCCATTTGAACGCTGGGCGCTCGACTTTGTTGGTCCTATTAACCCACCATCAAATCAAAAAACATACATCCTAGTCGCAACAGAGTATGTTACTAAATGGGTAGAAGAGGCACTTTCAAGAGCTACAGAGGACTCTGTAATACAATTCCTTTTCCAAATATTTGTGCGATACGGACTCCCAAGGGACGTAATTACAGATGGAGGACTGCAATTTGTAGGTAACATAATCACTGCAACATTACAAAATTACCACATTCAGCACAAAATCACAACTCCTTACCACCCATAGGCAAACGACCAGGTAGAGAGCACGAATAAAGTGATCTAATCTATACTAACAAAAACAGTTGCATCACATAGACGTGACTGGGCTTATAAATCTCCAAAAGCCTTGTGGGCGTATCGAACAACATGAAGAAGTACCACAGGGTATTCGCCATATCAATTGGTATTTGGAAAATAACCCATCTTTCGAATAGAGTTTGAAATTCAAAAATTAAGAACAACCCAGGAGGCAGGTTTAGATTTAAATGAAGCCCAGGTCAGAATATTACAACAAATCAATGAGTTAGATGAAATTAGGCTCTCTGCTCTTCAGCACACTGCATTAATTCAACAGCAGAGAGAAAAATGGCATGACGCCCTCATCAAAGAGAAAATCTTCCACGAAGGGGATTGAGCACTCCTATATGACTCCAGGTTTCAGGATTTCCTAGGAAAACTCCAGACACGATGGCTTAGACCCTACGAGATACAAAAATTGCATGATAATGGCACTATCACATTAACCACCATTGATGGATCTGGACATTTGTTCAAAGTAAATGATCATCGAGTGCGACTTTACCATAAACCGCTTAATAGGGAGTCCTTTTACCAGCAATTACGGGAAGATTCTACTATGCAGAATTTAGCAGAGGGAGACAACTCCTCCTCAACACCCATTCACTGAATAATTTCTTTCATTTTGAAAATTGTACATAAAGCTTTTCTCATTTTCTTGCTTGTTTTTTGTACATATTTTATTTTTTAAGCTATTCCTTTTTAAGGAACAATAATAGTTTCTCTCAAGAAACAACACGTTTGAGTGTTTCTTTTTGTTGTTCCTTTCTAGAGGAACAACAGTTTTTGTTGTTCCTTTCAAAAGGAACAACAATTTTTTTGTTGCGTTTTTTGTTGTTCTTTTCAAAAGGAACAACACTTTTGTTGTGAGTTTTTTTCTGTTCCCTTCCAAAGGAACAACAGTTTCTATCGTGTGTTTTTGTTGTTCCTTTCCAAAGGAACAACAATTTTTTCCTCGAGTTTTGTTGTTCCTTTTCAAAGGAACAACAGTTTTGTTGTTCCTTTCCAAAGGAACAACAATTTTTTTTCCGCCTGTTTTTGTTGTTCCTTCCCAAAGGAACAACATTTCTGCTGATTGTTTTTGTTGTTCCTTTCCAAAGGAACAACATTTTCGCAGATTGTTTTTTTTGTTCCTTCCAAAAGGAGCAACACTTTTTGAGTGCATTTTTTTGTTTTAGAACAACATTTTGAGGATTTTTGTGAATTCTTCAAGACTCTCTTAAAGGCAAGCATACAATTTATGCAAGGATACACAAATTAGAGGTTACTGGAATCAGAAAATCAAGAGAAATTGTCATTTTTAAGAAATTGTTTTGTAGTGATAAGAAAAAATAAAGGACACAACTATCTATATCACTTTGCTGTTTTTATTTTCACTAAAATTAATATGATCGGTTGTCTTTATCATGTTGGTTCTTCCCTAAATTTTCATAACTCTCTTTGATTTTTATCTATTGAATAAGAACAAGGGCATATTTTATCTATTGATATGTTCAGACTTCTTCCACCATCCCTACTCTTAATGAGTGTTGAGCCATCCTCTATATATAAGTAGGGAAGTGTTATATGAAAAAAATAAAAGAAAAATCTCTATATAATTACTAAAAATTCTATGATATGGTAGATGGAGGATAGGGGGTCTCATCAAGATCCAACCTACCATGATCATAAGGAAGAAGTGAAGTGGCATTCCCATTATGGCCACCACACCAGGGATTTTATCCAATGGATAATTCAAAAAAATAATAAAAAAGTCCTTGGAACAGGAGGTCTCATCACGAGCCGGTCTGTCCACCTTTCACTCCTTCCTAGTGAAAGGCATTGTGAAACATCTGGTTCCCAAGCCAGCACAGTGGCCTCCATCATGACATCACAACAACACTTCCCTAGGCATAAATAAAGGATAATAGTTCTGAGGGTGAAAAACAAACTTTGTCAAGGTTATAAACACCTATGGGCAACAGAGCTCTGCTGATGGTATTGGAGTCACACTTTTCAAATCAATAGTAATGATAAACCCTTTTCTTATATATCTATCTAATATCAAATGAGAGTATGCTCCTAAACCCTTTGTTTTGAACCTATTATGCATGAAATTTATTCATAAATCGATCATAATATTTTATGTTGGTAATGACTACATAAGTACTTGTTTTCACGTCAGTTGTCCCTTTCCCTTATCCTCAAATCATTACATAAATGTTTCTATATCTATTTACAATTTGATAATATGCATCGATTTTAGTAATGCAAGAATCTGATTGATCGTATCATAAGTATGTATGTTTTTTACTGTTGTGCAGTACCTTGATCTTCTATTTGACGATCGAGGATGACCTATCATCCTTTGGGGGGGCGCGGATGCCTTTTAATGCACACTGTGGTGAGGCCCCATATTGATGCTTCAACATTGAGACAAACCAACTGTAGGAACAAGCTGTTACTGGTAAAGATACGGCCGAGGGAATATCTGATGAAGTAGAAGAAGAAAACCCTCAGGGAACAGCAGAACCAGCTGGGGTTATTGTTGAGGTATAAAAGGTATCTTTTTTAACACCTATTTATCCTACATTAATTATCAATCCGGGAACGAATTTTTATTTCAAGAGTGTACTCAGTCTAAGGCGGCAATATATCCTAGAGTAATGCTCTTCAATATGTAGTGCAGTGCTCTAAATACAAGAGTAAATGGATGCTTGGAAAAGAAATCTAATTACAATAACATGAACTAAAATGCTCTGAAATCCAAATATTCACTCAACAAACATCAATCGAGGATACAGTAGTAATAACTCATTCCTCTCGAAATTGATGCAATTGAAATCAAACTGGAACAAGAAAATCAATCTGGGAACGTGGAAGCAATAACCAGTATTCTCTACAGTTGACAGTCCTGCTTTAAAAAAATCAAAGGGAAATAGAAATTGAACTAAATCATTAATGCTGCTAATGAAAATAAACTAGGCAAGTTCTCAAAACCAAATTCTTTGCAATTAATCAACTGAAATGAACAACAATGTTAATGGACAACAAACTGTAATTAAAGGAAGTGAACAACAAATCCTATTTAATAAATCTGAACAACAAACTCTAATTAATGAGATTGCATGGAAAATTCTATTGAACAACAATTTGTAATGGACAACAATCAAACAGAACAACAAATGAATCAAATACTGAACAACGTAGCTCTGTTAAAGCATAACAAGACAAGTAATTAAGATTATTGTTAAATTAGAAAGGGACGGCAATGAAATTCACCAATGCAACACACTAATATTAAATAAGAAATGAACAATAAACTACTTACTTGCAAATTTTAATGAAAACAATTAGAAACTGTCACACAATAATAATGAAAAGATAGAGATACAAACAACAGATCGATCCACCAGGGCCGGTTCGTCAACCACCGTGAAACACCGCTGGGTTTTACTCCAGAGTTAAGAAATGGAATAGAAATGTGTTCTTGTATTAATCAAACATAAATAGCGTTTACATCAATTTCTCTTCGATCACGAGAGTCAAGGAATTACAGAGTTACAAAATAAATTCAATAATCATCCAATCATTGTTTTCATACATAATACGTGCTCTCCTTTTATAATCAGAAAGAGGAGAATGTAAATAGTAAATGTGATCCCTCATAACAATATTGGATTGTTCCCAACAACTTTATCAACAAGAAAATATATTTCCATCCATCTTTCAACAAGAACAAGTCGAATTTGGATTTGCAGTTGAGATAATTTGGAAGATGGTTGCAATAGTAAATATGAGAACATCGTGCTCAAATAACTTTCTGTTTCTCTCAATACAGGCTGAATTTGGGCAAACCGTTATTTTATAAAGTTAATTCTGTCCGTTCTCGACAAAACCCATGTTTCGGATTTTCCATATTCTTCTTCATTTTCCCAGAATATCAACCGCAAAACTGTCACTTCTTATTCCAGCGAATTTCTGAGTTGGAATATTGAATGATGTGCTAGAGATCAAATCTGCAATCTAGAAAATATCTTGGAGGCTAAAATGGTGATTGTTGTTACAAAATATATTAACAAACCATCATTAATAAAATTTTGCATAATAATCATCAATTTATTAAAAATAAAGGAGAAGAAATAATATTTATCCATAAGAGCATAAATAATTATAAAATGGATTTATATGATAAATTATGATAAATTACATGATAAAGAAGAGTAGAAAGGGATGAAATAAGTGTTAAAAAATGGTCGTATTCGCGGCCCAACAGTTACTTCCCCTGAGAAATGTAGCCAGGAAGGTATGAACACTGAAGAAGTGTTCCAAACGGAAGATCCTCAGGGAACAAAAGAACCAGTTAAGGTTACTTCCCCTGAAGAACGTAGCCAGGAAAATATGAACACTGAAGAAGTGTTTTGAGCAGAAAATATAGAAGCAAGCCTGAGCGAAGGCATGGCTACTGAAAAGCAAACCCTACCTGAGCAATTGAGTACAGAAAAGGGACAGCCGTTCCTCCTAGGAGGAGAAAGAAAATAACCAAACTTGAGAAGCTGCGGAGAGAATGGCAGAAGCTTCAAAAACTAGTGGAACAACTCAGACAGAGTATTAGGCTTCTCAAAATGAAGACAAACCCCAAAATAACTCCAAAACAGAGGAACATAGACACCAAATGAACCCCAAAGAAAAGGAAAGTGGCCACCAAAGAAAAGCCCCAGATTGCAGAGACTATGGAAACCAAAGTTGAGCCCAATCGAGAAAGCATGGAACAATAGGAAATTGTTACTGAGGCAACTGCCCCAAATGAAAGCGCATAGACCTGCAGTCAAAAAATTTTTATTGACCCTACTATAGCACAACTCCAAAAGGAGTTGGCACAGGCTCAACAGGTAAGAGAAAAGCTTGAGGAAGAGACTGTCCCCAAAAATAAATATCAACAGTTACAACAGCAACTAAAGGATGTCAGTACATTAGAAGCTGAAGCCTATGATAAGTGTCGAAAGGCAGAAGAGAAAGCTGAAAAGGTGAGGAATGAATTAAAAATGGTTCGGAATCAAATGGATACTCTCTGCTCCTTATACACAGATTTTCTAGCATGTAGATGCCCTACCAAGAATTATGCTTTTTTTTTATTAGAAAGATATTTATAGTTGGAAATTAAAGCAGTTAGGGTAGGAAAGTCTATAGAATTAAACACTGTAGATGATTTTGTAAAATGTTGCAAACTCTATGGGGTTAAAGCCCAACGTCTGCTATGTGAGTTCTATTTGCACAATCTCATATTGGAGAATGATATTGAGATAATTAATCCCAGCCCTTTTGTGGGTGACATCCAATATCAAGCATTTATTTCATTTGCTGTCAATCAGTTGAAATTCCTCAAGGCCTATACTGCTTTCCATAGGCAGAAAAATGGGTTAGAACTTTGGGTTATGGGTGAACCAAAACACCCATTACAACTATGGGCTAGGCAAAATAGTCTAATGACAAAGGAGGTTGTGATCCAAACTTTGGGACCCGTCCACAAAGCAATTGTCTTGGATGGGGTAGAATATTTTCTATATATCAGAAACCAGGCCTATATAGCAGCTAAAGTCTGATGGAATATTTCCAATCGGAATGTTCAAGGCAGAGAGCCATTTAATTATAGAAATTTTGGATTAGCTGCTGACCGCTTGATTCTCTATAGTAACCTCATCTTGGGGGAAGGGCCATACTGGCTAGGTTGTAGGTTTTGAAGTCCCATTATATGGTATCCTGCAACAGACTATAAATCCATTTATGAGTTACCTGAAGGATAGACGGGCACATATTTGAAGCTTTAGCTGCAAACCATGGTTTTAGACCTCTTAATGAAAAACCTTCTCCAGCCTATTCTTTAACTGCTTTACATGTAAACTATGGTTTTCATGAGGGCATGAAAAAGGGTAAGCAGGGGGGTGTGTTGAGCAATGGAAAAGGTATGGATTCACAATGTATTTTCTCATTTTTTTCCTTTAAACATAATTCTTTTTATTCTAGAAAGATGATTTATTGGAGGATTATGGTATAATTGCAAAGACTCGTGTTTATTGTGAAAATTGACTAAAAATTTCTTTTTGTTCTAAAAACAGGAAACAAATGAAGTAAACCATCATTCGAGAGGCAAAGCTAAAACAAGAGCAACCACTTTTCCTCCAGAAAAAGACCATATCCATACAATAAGAAGAAAATCAGAACGTATAGCTAAAGGAAGACAGGGAACAACGTGGCTACAGCCTAAGAAGATCAAGTGCTAGCTAAAAAGAGAAAAGAAGCAAATCCCTCAGGATCTTTCGATCCTGAGGGATCGCTGTTCAATCTTATTGTTGTTTCTTGTCTTATTTGTTGAAATGTTATAAAAGGCAGTGCCTTTAGAAATCGAGACAGGGAATGATTGATGATAAAACACTCCTTTTGTAACTTTGTAATTTCTTAACTCTCGTGATCAGAGAGTGATTGTTGTAAATGCTATTTATGTCTGATTAATACAAGATCTTGTTGTCGTTCCATTTCTTAACTCTGGAGTAAAGCCCAACGACGTTTCACTAGTGGTTAAGGGCCCAACCCTGGTGGATCGATCTTTTGTTTGTATCATTATCTTTCAGTTATCGCGGCGTGACAATTTGTATTTGTTTTCGTCACAGTTTGTAAGTTAATTGGTTTACTTTTTAATTTCTTATTGATATCGGTGTGTTACATTGATGAATTGCATCGATGTTCCATTCTAACAAGAATCTTAATTCCTGTATCATTTATCTTGTTATGCTTTACAAAGCTTTGTTGTTCAAGATTTGATTCCATTTTTTGTTCCGTTTGATTGCTATTCATTTCAGATTGCTGCTTAACAGAGTTTGCATTCGACAGGGTTTGTTGTTTAATAGAATTCACTATTTGATTCCATCAGATAGGATTTTCTGTTCAGATTTGTTGAATAGGATTTGCTGTTCAATTCTTCTAAATTATAGTTTGTTGTTTATTCACATTACTGTTCAATTCCATTTTGTTTTTCATTTCTGATTCATTAGTTTACAGATGGCAAAGAATTTGCTTTTAAAGTGCTTGCATAGTTTACTTTCATTAGCAGCATTTAGTTCAAATTCTATTTTCATTTAATTTCTTTAAATCAGGATTATAAACTGTAAAGAATACTGGTTATTGCTCCCACATTCTCAGATTGATTATCTTGTTCTTAGTTGATTTTATCATTTTCTAAAGGAAAGAGTTAGCATTACTGTATCCTTGACTGATACTTGCTGAGTGAATGATTGAATTTTCAAGCATTTAAGTTCATGTCATTGTAGTTGGATTTCTTTTCCAAGCATCCGTTTACTCTTGTATTTACAACGCCATACTACATATTGCAAAGCATTACTCTTAGATTGAATTGTAGCCTCAGACTGAGTACACTCTTGAAACAAAAAGTCGTTCCTGGATTGATAATTAATGTAGGATAAATAGGCGTTAAAAAGACACGTTTTATACCTCAAAAATGAGTTGAGATTGGAAATGAGTATCCTAAGATGAGTTATACGCAGTTCTTAGGTGAACAAGGCATAGTCTAGTTGGAGTAAGTGTAACTTGGTCAAGATGTTGTAATAGAGGAAGGAATTCGTTGGGTTCCCATGTCTAAAAAAAAGTAAGGGCAGTTGTGAGGGCATGATAGCTAAGGAGTGCTAGGGCATGCCAAGGAATGAAAAGGTGTGCTAATCCATGCCAGACAATGCCAATGCATGTTGAGGAGTGTTAGAAAGCGTCAGGGGAACACAAGGAAGAACTAGGTCAAAATTCTTGGAAATGCACGAATAAGAGTGTGTGCCAAGGATTGTCAAAAAATTCTAGGTGTCACAAGGATCAAGTGTTTTAGGAGAAGTTTAGAATATGACTTTTAAAAAACAAGCCTATGGTTGTGATAAGGTGTTGACAAAGCAGTTTCAAAGAAATGGATATTTTGGGTTGGGCACAACATTGTTTTGCCAATGACTAGAGTGCTAGGGCATGTCATGGAGTGGTAGCGCGTGTTAGGGAGTGCTAAAGCATGCTAAGGAATGGAGGGGATGGTAACACGTGCCAGATAATTCCAAGGAATTCTAAGACGCGCCATGTGATATGAAATGTTAAGATGTAAATTGTGTTGCTTAGTTGTTTTACTGCCATGGTTGGATGTGAGCCTTGTCTTGGTAACTTGTTAAGTGGGATGAGTTGACATTGGACATGAGTAACATAAGATGAGTTATATGTTGTTCTTAGGAGAACAAGGAATATGTTCAATTTCCATGACACATGAGAATATGGGTTTTGTCTTAGAATCTTTGATGCAAACAAACTCAAGTGCCACAACACCTCTACTTTAATGCACAACGAAATCTACACAAATCAAGGAATAAACTAGTGCACATGGTATTTTTACCTTTTCCAAACACTTCTTCATTATATTACAAACTATAATACAACAAGCTAGAGCTCCTATACCATGGATCGTGAACCTTTACAAAAAATGATACAAGGAATACAACTAGGGCTTGGTGTTAGTCCTTTGACAACTAATCTATCCTGAACAAGACAACACTTGACCTACTTGCTGATGATGGCCACACACAACTATTTTAGTCCATAGGTTTAATGAGAGCACCACAGGTTTAAGGTTTGGAAAACAAGGGGCCACCCCCTTGTCTAGCACTTTTAATGGGTCCCATGCATCATTATGGCACTCATGGACCCCAGTATGCCTCCTCGAAGGCCTTAGGACATCAGTTGACCTCTTATGAGGATTATTATTCCCTGTATGAGCTAGTTTGGTGGGATTGTCACCAAAATTTAGGGTTACATGCACAATATTTTATGTTTAGGGGCTAATGTAGGCCCATAAGATAATTCGATCAACTCCTAATAAGTGGATAAATAGGAGTTAGGGCATGGTTTGCTAAGAATTTCAGAAGTGTTTCAGCTGCAGTGAGGGGAAGTATTGGCAAGGGGATGGTTTGATCCCAGGCCAAGAGTACAATGAAGGCAGAGAAGTAGCATTCGAGACCATCCCTGAGGTAGGTAGGTGCTATGCAGTCCAACCAGAGCCTAGAAGGGGCAACACATAGGCAACAGGAGCCACACATGGTTGATGCAGGCCCAGTTAGGGAAGCGTAGGGGCAAAGTAAGCCCTTTAGGGGTGACGCAGGCCAGTTAGGCTGATGCAAAGGGCTTCAGAGCATCGTTGGGGTTTTTTGTGGGCCAGAAATGGCTCGAGTTCTGTAAATCTCATTTGAGGGTGTGAATCAACCATATTTTCTGTCCCCAAGGATAAAGGTATTACTGTCATTTTTATTTCTCTGTCGAGTGAACCAGTTTTGGTACTCATGATTGTTATACCTAGATTTTTCATAACAATGAAAACCATCAAGAGCTAGTTGCATTGGATTTCCTGCATTAAATTTTCTCCAGAGACATTTGTCCAGAAAATTTGTGTCACTTTGTCTTTGAGCATGTTATCTAGTATTTGATTTGTATGTGTAGGCTGCTAATTGTATTTACTTTGCTAATTTACTAAATATTTTAGAAATTAAATTGTACTTAATTCAAGTAGGAGAAGTAAATCAAGATACTGCAGTAGGGTTTCTTAGATTAAGAAATTTTCACATGGTATCAGAGCGATTGCAAATCAAGCTAGATCTCCAACAAATCGGCTGAAGAAATTTCTGCTACAGAGAGCAGCAGAAGCAACATAGAATTCGGAGAGGGCAACACAACACTAGAAGGACGTAGAGGCAACAAGAGCCACGCAGGGGCTAACGCAGTCCCAACTGAGTGATGCAGAGACAACGTAGTACCTTTCAGAGGGACGTAGGAGTAGCCTACGTGGCATAGAGGCTTCTATGAGCCAATATGCTCACGCAAAGGCCAGCCAAGGTTACACAATCCAGTATCAAGTGTTGTGCAGATTTTTTGGGGATCGGAAGTAGAGCTTCAGATCTTCAACAGTTGCTAGTGGGGTGGAGATTTTTTCGGTGCAGAATCGTGCCTAAGTTAAGTTGACAAAGAGCAGAAGGAGAACAATAGCTCAACATATTTCATTTCCAAAATAAATCTAAGGATCGATCGCAGGGTGATCAAAGAGAGCTGATTCGTTGTGTTTGGTAGATTTCCAAGGAGCAAATCAGTTGTTAGAGGGAGCAGAGGGTGCCTTTTTTCTCCAAGGACCCTAGATCCAAGCTTCTGTTGAGAAGAGGGGAGAGGAATATTTGTTCCGATAGAGATCTGAGCATATGGCGCCTCACAGACTGCGTGATCGGGATAACTTGGATGACTTGTCCAACTTTTCTATCTGGAAGGCCAAAATCCTGCTAGTCCTGGAGGCATACAGCTTGAGGGAGCATGTAGAAACATTCATGGCTATCATTCAACAAGGGTCCTTCAGTTGCTTACTCTCAACAACTGAGTTGCAGTGCAACAATTGGCAGCACGATGCAACAATTTGAGAGGGAGTTGTAGTACGAATGTAGCAGTAACGGTGGCAGAGTCATGAGCAAAAGTATAGAGAGAAAAAACATCATAGTGATGAAGGGCAACAGGCCAAGCATCAGCGCTGATATCGATACCAAAGGTCATAGCAGTACTTCGAGGTGAAGTGTATTTCTAGAGCACATTTCTCGCTAAGAGGGAGTGTTGAGATTTTTGGGTAGCATCGAATGTGCTCTAGATCCCAAATTTTGTGGAGGAGTTGGAGTACATGAGATCTCTAAGACCCATAAAGCGTTTAGGGAAATTCCATCAGGTTTAAGATATATTCAAATAATTAATATTTTTAATTAAGGACCCTAAGTCTAACTTAGTAAAATTAAAAGATTAAAATGAATTAAATTAAATGTGTGATGAGAATGACTTAAGTGACGTAGATAAAGAAAATTCTAATCTTAGTCTTCAATTAGAGATTAGATCACGGTCGTTGATGTTTCAACAAGAAAAGCATAAGAGAAGGGCTTGGGGTCAGTTGGAGAACACACACATTGGCAGAGCAATGAAGCTAAGCTGAGATTCTGGGGCGTGGTTTGCTAATAATTTCAGAAGTGTGGGTAGTATTGGCAAGGGGATGGTTTGATCCCAGGCTAAGAGTACAACGAAGGCAGAGAAGCAGCATTCTAGACCAGCGCAGAGGCAGGCAGGTGTTGCGCAGTCTAGCCAGAGCCCAGCAGGGGTAGCGCAGAGGCAGTAGGAGCCACGTAGGGTTGACACAAGCCCAGTTAGGGCAGTGTAAACCCTTGAGGGGTGACGCAGACCCTTCCTTACTAGTGCAGAGGCTAATGCAAGCTAGTCAAGCTGATGAAAAGGGCTTTAGAGCAGCGTTTGAGTTCCTGGTGGGCCAGAAAGTGCTTGATTTCTATAAATCTCATTTGAGTATGTGAATCAGCCATATTTTATGTCTATGAGGATAGAGGTATTACTGTCATTTTTATTACTCTACTGGGTGAACCAGTTTTGTTGCTTAGGATTGTTGTACTTAGATTCTGCATCATAATGAAAACCCTCTAGAGCTAGCTACACTGATTTTCCTGAATTGGGTTTTTCTGGAGACATTTGTTTAGAAAATCTGTGTGTCACTTTTTCTATGAGCATGCTATTCAATATTTCATCTTTATTTGTAGGTTGTTAGTTGTATTTACTTCACTAATTTACAAAATATTTCATAAATTAACTTATAACTTAATTCAAGTGGGAGAATTAAATCAAGATACTACAGTAGGGTTTCTTAGATTAAGACATTTTCACATTCCCTAGGTCTAGCCCCATTAGGTCACCTAGGGAATTAATTCCCCAGGAATCTAGCCAAAGGAAAACTTCTATCTCCTATAGGCAGCTATGTTGGTGGGTCCCCTCACTCTCCTCAAAATTTGGGCCAATTTAGACGATGGAATCTGTGGATACCTGAAGCCCTAGCTCTAGGATCAAGTTTTTCCTAGGAGTTCCCAAGGCTAGAACCTAGTAGGATCAATTTGACCTATCGAAGTAAAAACTCTTGCCCGATCCTTTCCCCTCATCTTGTCCAAGATAGGAACATCATTGGGTTATAAATTCCATCCCTGAACCTGGGTTGGGTCCACTTGGCCCTGTGTTGTCCCATTTGGTGTCAAAGGCCTTTAATCAAGGACCATTTAGGAATCCAATTTCCCAAAGGATTTTAGGGATTGAGAACTTCCTTCATAAGTCTTATTATTCTCCCTCAACCCTTCAATCTCCCTCCTCTCTTCCTAGAAGATCATTTCCCATGATTAAAAGGAAAGCAAGTCCCACTCTTTATTTTATCTTAGGGAAAGGGTTTCGAGGGTCACTTCCCACCTATTCATTGACCTATACTCTAAAAGTGACTTCCTAAACTACCGGGACTCCACCCATTGGTGAAAGTCTGTGAAGAGAAAGGAGCCTTAGCTATGGTGACAATGGGCTAAGCCTCCATAGTTTCCCTTTTCCTAGTAGTTTCCCTCTTAGGAAACCCTTTTAGATCCACTACTAGTTTGAGTGGTAACATGTTGTTCACAATTCCATTTGTGAACAACTCTTTTGTATGCCCAATTTTTCCATACTACAGCTCCAATATGAGAAGTCCAGGGCTATGGAGGTGTTGTGGCCAGCAACAACCCCCCTTCTTATTTAGTATTAGTAATAATACTAAATAAGTGGGGACCCTTAGCCAAAAAATCCAAAAAATTTATTAGTATTTATTTCCTTTCTCAAATAAACTTACTATCATAAATTAGGGAAATTCCTTTGAAAATCTTTAAAATAAACCTAAGTTTATGATAGATCAAAACATAATCTTTCTTTGAAGAAAAATACTGCATGCATCGCAAAAAGTGGATATCCTTTGTAAAAGCAGAAACTTTTAAAACTGCGATTCCGCGATATTGCGATAGCGCGATCCCAAAAGAACTATACATTAAAGTACTGATCGCAAACCGCATATCGCAGAAAAGTTGTTTAATAAGTTATATTTTGTGAAATTGTGATTTCACGATTTTGCGATATTGCGATTTCGTTATGATATTAGACTGCGATTTGCGATGATTGCGATCCGCGATATTGCACAGCAAATCGCGGATCGCATTATCGCAGATTCTTCTAGCGCGTTGTCCAAAGTAAATCTTTTCATAAATAAATATCCGTTATGCGCTTTGATGTCAAAATTAATGAATGGATTGTTAATCATTGATGGAAAGGATTTTGTTTTGATTGAAAGGTTGTTTCACGTTTAAAATAATATTTTTCATCCACCTTCAACATTTAAAACTATCCCGTCACCTTTCTCATATCATTACTCTCACTTAATTCGTAACACCGCAGGCGCAAAGGAGAAAAAGGATATACAAAGTCTTCACAGAGTATTATGAGTAAGAAAGAGAAAGTTCCGAGTGCTGAAAACAAAGAGATGGCTTCCTTATACGCAGACACTGCTTGCAACAAGGACGTCGGTATCACTACTTGGGAAGGGATGCATAATTTGCTCGAAGAATAAAATCCCAGGGTAATGGAAGTCGCGGCTATTGCAGGATTAAGTAATTCCTCTGAAGCGTCTCTTACAAAATTGGCTTGTTCATTTCTGCACAGAATAGCAGAAAGACCGAGAATTCTTCCGTATATAGATATGGTAAAATGGGTGCTGGATAACACCGATATTTCGGACAGGCAATTTAGAACTCCAAGACAAGAACTTATCGGGTCATTCACTACAGAAGATTTGAGGCTTATGTATCACTTACCAAAACCTCAGGTGACTTACAAAAAACAATTTATGGAGAAATTCGCCAGAGAAAATGCAAATTTGGCAGAATGCACCAAGGAATGGACCAAAAGAGAGGAACCATTGAAGAAAAACAAACACGGTATGTATAGTACTGGTTCGCTCACCTCTCCATATTGTTTTGTTGCTGCTATGTTATGCAGGCTTTTTGGAAAGCCTGACATAAATATGGTCTTGCCTGAATGGCTCCCTTTGTTGAATGCTACTGTTAACTCTACAATTGTAGACTGGGCCAAAATCTTGTCTGATAATTTGGCCACTGCTATTTTCAGTTACCGGTCTAAACAAACTGTTTCTCAGAGGATTTATCCTCCTTTTTATCTATCTGCCTATGTTATGGATTCAATTTGTTTTGTTTCTAAATTCCCTTTGATGGGTTGGCAATGGACAATTCATGATCCCTTGCCTATTCATGTCTATCACAAAGAGTTGTGGGAATCAAAGTTTGTTCCTCATTTTTACAAGATTTTCCATGGCATAATGTTGCCTCTGTATAGAATGTTGTATAATAAGGATGCTCCAAGGTTATCCCCGGAAGCAGAAGTTGACATTCTCCCTGTCGCAAGATGGTTTGGAGAAGAGTTGTTTACTTATGTGAGGGTTTTTGGAAGCTCTGCTTCCCCCCATGTTTTACCCCTGTATGTTCCAGATAAACTTGTAGCTCGGGAGATTGCTTATCAAACCTGTGGTGAAGGAGGTTTGACAAAGGAATTAAAGGAGAAGAAGAAGGGCATTTGGCCACAATTTCCCGTAGCCTGTGGAACATTTTCATTGTTTGATGTTGGTCACGCATTCAAAGAGGTAAGCAATATTACATGCTTACAACTGTTCAAGTTTTCGAGAAGGTTATTTGATCCAATTGATGTTGTCAAAAATTTCACCACTGCAATCAAAGTAAGAGTGTTTTCTGGAGAAGAAGATCCTTTTGATGATATGTTTCAAACACAATGTTCATTTAAAGAAGTTTTTCATTTAGCTCAAACACAGTTATCCCCAGAATATTTTCAGGAATTTAAAGTTTACAGAGAGAGAAGACTAACTACTATCCCTTTGGAAAATTTACGCTTGGAACCCGCAAGGGAACCAACTCCTAGTGTCAGTCTTAGTGGTAGCTCAAATACAGAAAAGTCTAAGTCGAAGTCTGACAAAGAGAATTCTGAGCATTCTAAAAAGACTGATAATGATGAAAGCTCAGTGAAGGATACAACTCAATCAAAAGAGCTTTCACAACAACAGACTTTTACCACTCCACAGTTGAATCTTCCACCTCTCAATGTACAGCAACCGACAGTCACAATTGAATTGGACAAAGAATTGTTCCTCAGACCCCTGTACAGACAACAAAAGTTTTGAGCACGGGAATAAGTGGCAGCGTCACAGAAACTGAGCATATACCTATCACTCCCTTTTCTGAAATTGTACTCAATATAGAGGACATTCCTCCTCTAGATATATTCTACAGCCCGTAGTATAAAGCAGTAGTGAGGAAGCAGAGGAAAAAGAGAAAGTTGGAGAGCTCAATCTCTACTGAGGCAGAACAATTAGATGTCTTGTGGAAGGATCCTACTGCGGATCCAACTGATAATCTTGCCAAGTTATCTCAGATTACAGGAGCTTATGCCTCCGCAACTATTGATAAAGCATTCGAGGTAAAGCTGTTATTAAATGAAAAAGAAGATCAGATACAAGTTCTACAACAACAATTGCAACAAGCCCGTGCTAACAGTGAAGCACAGATAAAACTTGAAGAGTTACAGCAAGAGCTTCAATAGATGCAAATTGGATATCAGAAAAGTTTGGCAGATAAAGAGAAACAAATACAGATTATCCAAGAGGAGCACAAAGATGACCCTAAGCTTCCAGAGTTTATTTCAGAGTCTGTTTCTTTGAACAAACAACTACTGCAACAACAAGATATACTATGTCAGAAGATCTCACAATGGAACTCTTTTTGTCAGCAAAGTGATAAAATCACTAATCATGTCGTAGAATTACGACATGATTATGATTTAACTAATGAAATAGTTACTAATTATTTGGCATGGAAAAAGACAGAGGAAGGAAGAAGAGTTGGGGCACCAATTATCAACGACAGTCATAAAGAAATACTTTTCAATAATTGGGATGCACAGATTAGAGAAGTAGAAAAAACGGCAGAGGAGTCAACTACAACAGCGAGTAACATTACTGATTGTGTAAATGAAAATTTACACAAATTTAGTTTGATTTCAGAAACTATTCCAGGTTACCTTCCACAAGCCTAGCAATTGCAAACAGAATGGAAACAAAGAGCCAATGAAAAAGCAAAATCAATTCAAGGATTGACAAGATTAAACTGAGATTCTTACTAGACATATCTAGTGAAACCACACAGTCAATGTAGTGCGCTTAATTGAATTATTAATTCTGCTGAGAATATTGCGCCTACACTTGGCGATATTTTTTTTTCAAGGCAGTTGAAATCTGAAGTCGGCCAACCACCTCTTCTCAAAATAATGCTGGATGCTTGCAAGATCAAAGATCAAATTCATAAGTAGATAGTTGATAGTCTTTATTTTTAGATTTAGTTTTAGTTTTACTATATTTTTGCCTAGAAAAAGGATGGTCATTTAAACCGAATCCTAAATTTTTGTAATAAACTATTTTTAGATTTTAGTTATTAGTATTTAAACCCTTCTCATGCATTTAGAGAAGGGTCCTGAAATTTGTCAAAAACTTATCCTCGGAACATGCACTTCTGCACCCTCAGAGGAGGTTTTGATAAATGAATGGAACGAGATTTATTGATATCTGTGTCTAATATCTATTACTGATGTTGCATTTCTGTACTCTTGATAGGTGTTGGATTAAGAAAGAGATAAATCATTATTGCTTCTAGCTCATAAGTAGAACTAGTTATAAATGGTATTTTTATCTCTTAACTGTTTCTGTTTCTGTGTTAAAAGTGATATTTATGTTTAGTTGTTTATATGTTAATGTTTGAATATCTGAGTTATCATTTGGCATTTCTGTACGGTGATCATTATTTATTTGTGCTTGATATATGAATAGCTTAATATGCGATATGTTTTCCACAACTGTTTCATCTAACTTTTTATGTGAAATAGTTTATCTTTATTGAATTATTTTCTCATAATAATTGAATGATCTTTATTATCAATTGTTATCTGAAATCCTTTTAGATCGCATATATTGAAAGATTACATCCCAGGTTAGTTTAGAATTAGATATTTCTTAGAATACAATTTGCATATGAATAGATTAGAAATAAATTAAAAGCATTTTAATTAGGAATTTTAGAAAAGAAATATCAAATCTCAAACACACACACACATATTGGGAAACTGGTCCCATTATCCCCAGTCGGACCCACTACACCAAACGGAAAAGGAGCTGCTAACCAAGGTCCGGACCGGGTGGGTATCCCCCTTGTTGTAGACCCAATTTTCGGGGCTTCAACATATTTGGCGCTAGAAGGAGGGCCTCAAACTATGAATGGAAAGTGAATCTAAATCTAAATACCATTCTAAGAGTAAATCACCCTCACCATCTTCCCCGACTTCTCCATCATACTCATAAATTTTAAATCTAGAACCAGAAGTCAAAAGAAGAACAGACACTGCCACAAACCCTGACTTTTCAGAAGAATCTGCTATTGAACCTCTTGAAGTCGAATCTTTGATTCATAAACTTCAGCGATTTTCAATATCACCTCAAAGGTCTGATAAATCTCAAGGCAGTGTGACTTTGCAATATAATCCTGCTCATCCTCTCACTAGATTACAGAGTGAAAAGCTTGGCATTCAGCCAACTGAGTTACCTCTACCTACAAGAAAAAGAGCTAGGAAATCACCCAAAGGGTCTGATAGTGAGACTCTTTCATCATCATCATCCATCTCAAACACTTCATCGCGAAGTCAACCACCCACTCCTCCACTCCAGACTACTGTCCATCAGTCCACTCAATCTTCCACATCTCCTTCTCAAATCATAATATCTTCATCTTCACAGTCACAAATATCATCTTCTACACTTTCATCTATTAGTAGTTCAGTGATGGCCCAAATGCCGTGGAATAATCCAGGGGCAGTCTTAATGCCTGCACCCTTGAGTCAAATACCGGCCCATCCTGAAAAATGGCTGCCTAAGTTTAATCCTGAAGCAGGCATGCTAGCAGAAGAACATATAAACAACTTTATGTTATCCATAAATCTCAATGGAGTTGTTAATGAAGATGTTGTTGTCCGAATTTTTCCTTATACCCTACAAGGAGCAGCTGGATCATGGTATTTCTCATTACCATCTAGATCTATTACTAGTTGGGATATCTTTCAAGATCAATTTTTGACTAAATTTGGTGATGACAGGTCTACAACAACATTGATCAATGATTTGTCTAATCTTAGAGCTGATTCAAAAGAACTTGTCAAGGATTTCAATTCTCGTTTCAATAAATTGTTAAACAAAATTCCTACTACTTCCAAGCCTAGCGAAGAAGTGCGAAGTGAATGGTACATTTCTGCTTTGCCATCAAACATAGCAATCTTTGTTGATAGGGCTAATAAAACAACTTTAGCAGACAATATGAAGGAAGCAATAGCAGTAGAGAAACGAATCATTTCTTTAGAAAAGAAAAATGCAATAGAAGAACGGAAATCCAAGAAGGTCACTTTTAAGGAAGATCCCAAGAAAAAACAACCAAAAGATCCATTTGATTTAGAAGGATTGCAGAAAGTTTTGAAAACCATGTCCAATGAAATGGTTGATATCAAGAAACAAGTAGCAGAAACATCTTCTAAAAATTCTTTCAAGCCTTTTAGAAGAAATCCTTCAACTGATTCAAAACCACCAAATGCTATTACAAATGCTGAATCAGAAGAAGAAGAAGAAGAGACTGTTACTGAAGAAACTACTGATGAAGAAGAGGTGGTAGAAGTACAAGGCATGTGGGATTTCATCCTCCCAGATGAGGAAGATCAAGAAGCATCCCTGGTTAGTACTAGAAGTAGAAATCAACTTGATCCTCCTCAATCTACTCCTAAACCAAAGAGCGCAAGCTCATTGGCTAAGGATAAAGTTGCACCCAAGAAAACAACATCCAAAGCAATTCAAACTAGCCCAATCCAAACAGATTCATCAATTCCATCAAGAACACTGATTGTTCTGGATGAAATGGAATATAACATTATAGAAGATATGAAGAAGACTAGGGCTAACATCACTTTTTATGAATTGAGCAAGTTAAAACACCAGCAAAAAGTACTTTTGAAAGAATTACATGCTGTACCAGAAAAACCTTTGCCCGATCCTGTAATTTCTCAAGCTTCTAATGACATGGGAAGACCTCCAACTAATTCGATCAGTAAAGTTGACCTAGAAAATATCGCTTTAATTGGAGGAAGGTCGAGATCTCATACTCCTCCATTTCTTCTTACTTATGAAGTTTTTAATAAAAATTTGCATAACTGTTTAGTGGATTCTGGAGCTTCATCTAATATTCTACCAAAATCAGTATGTGCAAAATTGAACGTTCAACCACAAAAATCTGCTGTGCGCATAGTGCAGTTAGATCGATCGCAAGTTGAAGTGATTGGCGAATTAAACCAGGTTACCATAAGGTTGTCATCAAATCCAAAGGTATGTCAAGTTATTGATATTTTAGTTGCAGATATTCCAGAATTTTATGGCTTAATTCTTAGCAGAGATTGGTCAAAAAAACTTCATGGATACTTTGCAACTGATTGGTCGCACATGTGGCTTCCTTACAATGGTAAACCAAATCAGATAAAGGTTGAACGAGAAAAGCATCAGAAATACATAGTAACAGAACTGGAAGGAGAAAATGAACCAGTTGCATACAATAGTAATATCATTGGCAATTACTCAGTTGATTCTTTCTTAGGAAATTTCAATGCTCATACTTCACCTTATTTAGAACATTCTATTTTATCTCAAATAGAAAAATTTTCTCAAACAGACAGTTCTAAATGTATTAATTTTGTAGATACTCCTGTAAATAAATCTTTATTTTGGAAATTATTTTTTGATGGTTCTAAGTCTAATGAAGGAGCAGGAGCAGGATGCGTGTTGGTTAGTCCAGAGGGAAACAAAATTATGCTAACCTGCAGACTTGAGTTTGAATGTACTAATAATACCGTAGAATACGAGGATTTAATCCAAGGGTTATATAAAGCAATCGGATTGGATATCAAATATCTGCAAGTTTTCAGAGATTCAGAAATTGTAATCAAATAGGTACGCAATACTATACATTGTTTATCAGGTCATTTAAAGCATTATCAATCTTTAGTTCAAGATCTGACTGAACATTTTATAGCATTCAATATTTCACCAATTCCTAGAATCCAAAATGCTAGTGCAGACCTCTTAGCCAATGTAGCCTCTAAGCTCATCCCTGCAGAAGACTTTAGTCCTGATCGATTTTCAATTGAATTAATCTTTAGACCTTCGATTCCTGATAACGTTACCAATTGGAGAATTTTCAACGATGATCCTGATATTGTAAGCTTCCTCACATTTGAAGGATCTTATACCAATCAGATAATTGATGAAGACCAACATGACAAACAATTACAACATGATAGCACTAATAATGCTATTCCAAAGTCAATAGTCAAGTTAGAAGACCTTTATGATTTGAAAGACCGATTTAAAAGATCTACCAATTCAAAATTACAAAGTTCAACTTTGAATTATGAATTAGTAAATCTAGGAACTGATACCAAACCACAGAATATCAACCTAGGCCTTGGTCTAACTCCCGAAGAAAAATCAGCATATGTGCATCTTTTGAAACAATATAAAAGTGTCTTTGCTTGGAACTACGATGAACTCAAAACTTATGACACTTCTATCATCCAACATACTATCCCAATGATGAATGATGAGAAACCTGTACAACAAAAGCTGAGAAAAATCCATCCCAATCTAGAAAATCAAATCAAATCTGAACTCAATAAGTTATTGAAAGCCAAAATTATTTTTCATGTTCGACATTCTAAATGGGTTTCCAATATGGTTCCTGTTAGAAAGAAAAACGGAGATATTAGAATTTGCATTGACTTTCGAAATCTTAATAAAGCCTTCCAAAAAGATAATTTTCCTTTGCCTCCCATGGAGCAAATATTACAGGCGGTTGCAGGGTCAGAATTAATGTCTTTCTTAGATGGTTTCTCTGGCTACAACCAAGTGTTAGTTCATCCAGATGATCAATTGAAAACTACATTTAGAACCAAATGGGGCACTTATGCATATCAAAAGATGCCTTTTGGTCTGATCAACGCTGGTGCTACATTTCAAAGAGCCATGGACATCACTTTCAAGGGATTAGTTAACAAGTCAGTGGTAATTTATTTGGATGATATAACTGTATATTCCAAAAAACGAAGCAATCATCTTAGAGATTTGAAGCAGATCTTCCAACGTTGTCAAAGGTATGGAATTTCACTTAACCCGAAAAAATCTTTTTTTGCATTAAGTGAAGGAAAACTTCTTGGATTCATAGTGTCAAAATCTGGAATTCATATTGATCCTGATAGAATCAAGGAGATTTCTGAAATATATTTACCTCACAACAAGAAAGCTATGCAATCTTTCCTCGGCCAAATTAATTTTGTAAAGAGATTTGTACCAGATTTTTCAAGAATTGTATCTCCTTTACAAGCAATGATTAAAAAGAATTCAAACTTCAAATGGGGCCAAGATGAATATGAGGCATTCAATCTAATCAAACAAGCAATCATTAATGCTCCATCTTTAGCAACTCCAAATTTTTCCGATCCTTTTATTTTGTACACATTTTCCTCTGATAAATCTTACGCTGCGATTCTCACTCAAGCAAATCAAGACAAAGCAGAAGCCCCAATTTCTTTCTTCAGTTCAAATTTACAGGGAGCTGAGTTGAATTACTCAGATGTGGAGAAACAAGCTTATGCTGTTTTCAAAGCAATCAAGTATTTCAGACCTTTTTTACTTAAAACCCATACAAAAATCATAGTACCGTTTCCAGCGGTAAGAAATATTTTAGTCCAAAAATATGTGGGTGAGAAAAGAGCTAATTGGATTACTGCCTTACAAGAATATGATGTTGAGATCAAACCAGCAAATATTGTAAGAGGTCAAGGCTTTTGCAAAATACTAGCTGGAGCATCACAGATTTCTGAGAAATCATCTGAAGAGATACAAACGTATGAGGTAAGCCTAAACGATGTTGAATCATTATATGCTGATATCATTTTTTATCTAAAGAATGGATATGCTCCTCCAAATCTTGATCACACCAAGAAAAGAGCTCTAAGGTTGAAGGCTAAACAATATCAGCTTGTAAATGATGTTCTTTTTAGAAAGAATTACGATTCAGTTCTTCTTAGATGTTTGGAAAAATCTGAAGCTGAAAAAGTCTTGCAGGAACTTCACGATGGGCCAGCAGGTGGACATTATGCTGGAGATGCTACTGCACATAAAATCCTTCGCGCAGGTTATTACTGGCCCACTTTATTCAAAGATTCACATAGCTATGTAAGAAGATGCCAAGTTTGTCAAACTTCAGCTGGAAGACAAAAGAAACCATCATTGCCATTACAACCAGTAAACATTGAACAACCTTTTGATCAATGGGGATTGGACATAATAGGTGATATCGTTCCTCACTCTTCTAAGCAACATAGGTATATCATTACCGCAACTGATTATTTTACGAAATGGGTAGAAGCAGTCCCTCTCAAGACTGCTAATGTTGAGCATATCATTGAATTCATAGATCAGTTCATAATCACCAGGTTTGGTTTACCTTCTGCTTTAGTATTTGACAATGCATCATATTTTTCTGGTAATGCTATGACTGAATTTGCACTCAAGAGAGGTTTTAAACTTAAATACTCTGCCAACTATTATCCACAGGGAAATGGGTTAGCCAAATCCACAAATAAAAACTTAATCAGAATCATTAAGCGAACCATTGATCAAAATCATAAAAATTGGCATAAGTCTTTAATATATGCTTTATGGGCAGATCGAATAACACAAAAGGCTTCTATTGGCACTTCTCCCTTTAATTTAGTTTATGGGAAAGAAGTAGTTCTTCCAACTCATTTAGCAATTCCTTCTTTGGCCTTAGTTCAATATATAGATGAAGTACCAACTTCTTCCTTGCAACTAAGACAGATGGAAATAATTAAGTTAGAAGAACAACGAGAAAAAGCCAAAATAACTCATGCTCATCATCAAGCATTAGTAAAAGCTTCCTTTGATTCAAACATGATAACCAGAAAATACTTTCAGGTTGGAGATCTTATTTTAAAATGGGACAAGGCTCATGAGGAAAAAGGAAAACATACGAAATTTCAACGAATGTGGCTTGGTCCTTTTCAAATTTCAGAAATCATAGGTCCATCTACTTTTATGATACAGGATTTAACAGGCAAAAGAGAGTCTTTACCTGTTAATGGACAAATTCTCAAAAAATATTTTCCATAGGAGATCATTCTTCTATTTTGTATATTAGTTTTCTTTATTGTCAAAATAAAACGAGTTGTTAATAGTTACATTTGGAATTCACAAAGAAGATACGAATTCTCTTTTTAGATTTTGTTTTTTTTTTCTACTTTTATAAATAGAATTCTTTTCAGAATATTGATCATTATTATTCAAAGATACAGTTAAAAACTTTAGCCTAGAAATGATACTAGTTTCAACTTTGAAAACTTTGATGAAAGGCAACTTTTAGTGAAAAATTGTTTTATATCAATTCAATGAAAGGTATCAATAACAAAACAAAGTTTCTCTATAGAAAAGTTCCTTCCAAAAAACTCTACTATTGTCGTCCAGAGCTATCTTAAGGAAACAATGATATCCTCCCCGCTTAGAAAATTACAATGTTCAAAGAATTATCCAATGATACACTTTTAACTTAAAGAGTAAGAGGTCTCATCACGAGCCGACTTATCATGATCATAGATATTATAGCTTGCTGACTTTGCCAATACTGCATACCATAATAGGGCAATGACTCAAGATTGTTGCAATCAAAAGACAAGGGGTCTCATCACGAGCCAGCTTGTTTAGCAAAGTTATAAATCAAGTGAATGGCATTGTCATGAGTTGGCTACCAAACCAAGACATTGTTCTTTAAGAATAAAAAGAAAAGCAAAAGCAATAAGTGTGAATATGGATTTCTCTTTGAAAATTGTATATTTCTCTAAGTAGGATACAGGATCATTGCTGGGTAACAGGTAACCCTGTCGAGGCTATAAACGCTTGCTGGCAGCAATGGCTCTACCTACGACAAATGAGCATATTTAAAGCTGATTTATAGAGAAGCCTTTGTTTTTATCTTTTTAAACCAAGTAATGACTGATGTAAATACAAGGACTAGCTTGAGGAAGTGAATAATCATAAGTTGAATATAGAAGAAATGAAATATCATTTATAGATTAAAGCATAATGTACTTTGTCTTTTTATAATAAAGCTTGATTTTCTGGAAAATTTTCTGTTTTGAAAAGTTTAGAAAATTCAAAAGAAAAGCAGAGATAACTGGTTCTTCCAAGTGAATCGCCAATTGTTGTGGCCAGCAACAACCCCCCTTCTTATTTAATATTAGTAATAATACTAAATAAGTGGGGACCCTTAGCCAAAAAATCCAAAAAATTTATTAGTATTTATTTCATTTCTCAAATAAAACTTACTATCATAAATTAGGGAAATTCCTTTGAAAATCTTTAAAATAAACCTAAGTTTATGATAGATCAAAACATAATCTTTCTTTGAAGAAAAGTACCGCATCCATCGCAAAAAGTAGATATCCTTTGAAAAAGCAGAATCTTTTAAAATTTTGATTCCGCGATATTGCGATCCCAAAGAACTATACATTAAAGTATTGATCGCAAGCTGCATATCGCAGAAAAGTTGTTTAATAAGTTATATTTTGTGAAATTGCGATTTTGCGATATTGCGATTTAGCGATGTAATGAGACTGCGATTTATGAGTGTTGTGATTTGCGATGATTGCGATCCGCGATATTGCGATTTTGCGATATTGCACAGAAAATAGCAGATCGTATTATCGCAGATCCTTCTAGCGCGTTCTCCAAAGTAAATCTTTTCATAAATAAATATCTG
The DNA here is from genome assembly GCA_034641835.2 of Pinus albicaulis. Taxonomy (NCBI): domain Eukaryota; kingdom Viridiplantae; phylum Streptophyta; class Pinopsida; order Pinales; family Pinaceae; genus Pinus; species Pinus albicaulis. The sequence goes on from MU968389.1 coordinate 1,884,742, forward strand.
TTATGCGCTTTGATGTCAAAATTAATGAATGGATTGTTAATCATTGATGGAAAGGATTTTGTTTTGATTGAAAGGTTGTTTCACGTTTAAAATAATATTTTTCATCCACCTTCAGCATTTAAAACTATCCTGTCACCTTTCTTATATCATTACTCTCACTTAATTCGTAACACCACAGGCACGAAGGAGAAAAAGGATATACAAAGCCTTCACAGAGTATTATGGGTAAGAAAGAGAAAGTTCCGAGTGCTGAAAACAAAGAAATGGCTTCCTTATACGCAGACACTGCTTGCAACAAGACGCCGGTATCACCACTTGGGAAGGGATGCATAATTTTCTCGAAGAAGAAAATCCCAGGGTAATGGAAGTCGCGGCTACTGCAGGATCAAGTAATTCCTCTGAAGCGTCTCTTACAGAATTGGCTTGTTCATTTCTGCACAGAATAGCAGCAAGACCGAGAATTCTTCCGTATACAGATATGGTAAAATGGGTGCTGGATAACACTGATATTTCAGACAGGCAATTTAGAACTCCAGGACAAGAACTTATCGGGTCATTCACTACAGAAGATTTTAGGCTTATGTATCACTTACCGGAACCTCAGGCGACTTACAACAAACAATTTATGGAGAAATTCGCCAGAGAAAATGCAAATTTGGCGGAATGCACCAAGGAATGGACCAAAAGAGAGGAACCATTGAAGAAAAACAAACACGGTATGTACAGTACTGGTTCACTCACCTCTCCATATTGTTTTGTTGCTGCTATGTTATGCAGGCTTTTTGGAAAGCCTGACATAAATATGGTCTTGCCTGAATGGCTCCCTTTGTTGAATGCTATTGTTAACGCTACAATTGTAGACTGGGCCAAAATCTTGTTTGATAATTTAGCCACTGCTATTTTCAATTACCGGTCCAAACGAACTGTTTCTCAGAGGATTTATCCTCCTTTTTATCTATCTGCCTATGTTATAAATTCAATTAGTTTTGTTTCTAAATTCCATTTGATGGGTTGGCAATGGACAATTCATGATCCCTTGCCTATTCATGTCTATCACAAAGAGTTGTGGGAATAAAAGTTTGTTCCTCATTTTTACAAAATTTTCCATGGCATAATGCTGCCTCTGTACAGAATATTGTATAATAAGGATGCTCCAAGGTTATCCCCGGAAGCAGAAGTCGACATTCTCCCTGTCGCAAGATGGTTCGGAGAAGAGTTTTTTACTTATGTGAGGGTTTTTGGAAGCTCTGCTTCCCCCCATGTGTTACCCCTGTATGTTCCGGATAAACTTGTAGCTCGGGAGATTGCTTATCAAACTTGTGGTGAAGGAGGTTTGACAAAGGAATTAAAGGAAAAGAAGAAGGGAATTTGGCCACAATTTCCCGTAGCCTGTGGAGCATTTTCATTGTTTGATGTTGGTCATGCATTCAAAGAGGTAAGCAATATTACATGCTTACAACTGTTCAAGTTTTCGAGAAGGTTATTTGATCCAATTGATGTTGTTAAAAATTTCACCACTGCAATCAAAGTAAGAGTGTTTTCTGGAGAAGAAGATCCTTTTGATGATATGTTTCAAACAAAATGTTCATTTAAAGAAGTTTTGCATTTAGCTCAAACACAGTTATCCCCAGAAGATTTTCAGGAATTTAAAGTTTACAGAGAGAGAAGACTAAATACTATCCCTTTGGAAAATTTACGCTTGGAACCCGCAAGGGAACCAACTCCTAGTGTTAGTCTTAGTGGTAGCTCAAATACAGAAAATTCTAAGTCGAAGTCTTACAAAGAGACTTCTGAGCGTTCTAAAAAGATTGATAATGATGAAAGCTCAGTGAAGGATACAACTCAATCTAAAGAGCTTTCACAACAACAGACTTTTACCACTCCACAGTTGAATCTTCCACCTCTCAATGTACAGCAACCGACAGTTAGGACTGAATTGGACAAAGAATGGGAAACTTTTAATCAATTGCTTAATGTGGAAGGACAGAATATACAGACCCCTGTACAGACAACAAAAGTTTTGAGCACGGGAATAAGTGGCAACGTCACAGAAACTGAGCATATACCTATCACTCCCTCTTCTGAAATTGTACTCAATATAGAGGACATTCCTCCTCTAGATGTATTCTACAGCCCGCAGTATAAAGCAGTAGTGAGGAAGCAGAGGAAAAAGAGAAATTTAGAGAGCTCAATCTCTACTGAGGCAGAACAATTAGATGTCTTATGGAAGGATCCTACTACGGATCCAACTGACAATCTTGCCAAGCTATCTCAGATTACAGGAGCTTATGCCTCCGCAACTATTGATAAAGCATCTGAGGTAAAGCTATTATTAAATGAAAAAGAAGATCAGATACAAGCTCTGCAACAACAATTGCAACAAGCCTGTGCTAACAGTGAAGCACAAATAAAACTTGAAGAGTTACAACAAGAGCTTCAAAAGATGCAAATTGGTTATCAGAAAAGTTTGGCAGATAAAGAGAAACAAATACAGATTATCCAAGAAGAGCACAAAGATGACCCTAAGCTTCCAGAGTTTATTTCAGAGTCTGTTTCTTTGAACAAACAACTACTGCAACAGCAAGACATATTATGCCAGAAAATCTCGCAATACAACTCTTTTTGTCAAGAAAGTGAAAAAATCACTAATCATGTCGTAGAATTACGACATGATTATGATTTAACCAATGAGAGAGTTACTAATTATTTGACATGGCAAAAGATAGAGGAAGGAATAAGAGAAGGAGCACCGATCATCAATGATATTCATAAAGAACTGCTCTTCAACAATTGGGATGTACAGATCAGAAAGGCAGAAAAAGCAGCAGAGGAAGCAGCTACAGCAGCAGGAAATATTACTGATTGTGTAAATGAAAATTTGCACAAAGTTAATTTGATTTCAGAAATTATTCCGGGACACCTTCCACAAGCACAGCAATTGCAAACAGAATGGAGGCAAAAGGCTGATGAAAAGGCAAAGTCAATTCAAGGACTGACAAGATTAAACTAGGATTCTTACTGGACATATCTAGTGAAACCACACAGTCAATGCAGTGCGCTTAATTGCATCATTAATTCTGCTGAGAAGATTGCTCCTACACTTGCCGATTCCGTCTTTTCGGGGCAGTTGAAATCTGAAGTCGGCCAACCACCTCTTCTCAAAACAATGCTAGATGCTTGCAAGATCAAAGATCAAATTCATAAGTAGATAGTTCATAGTCTTTATTTTTTAGATTTAGTTTTAGTTTTACTGTATTTTTGCCTAGAAAAAGGATGGTCATTTAAACCGAATCCTAAATTTTTTGTAATAAACTATTTTTAGATTTTAGTTATTAGTATTTAAACCATTCTCATGCATTTAGAGAAGGGTCCTGAAATTTGTAAAAAACTTATCCTCAGAACATGCACTTCTGCACCCTCAGAGGAGGTTTTGATAAATGAATGGAACGAGATTTATTAATATCTGTGTCTAATATCTGTTACTGATGTTGCATTTCTGTACTCTTGATAGATGTTGGATTAAGAAAGAGATAAATCATTATTGCTTCTAGCTCATGAGTAGAACCAGTTATAAATGGTATTTTTATCTCTTAACTGTTTCTGTTTCTATGTTAAAAGTAATATTTATGTTTAGTTGTTTATATGTTAATGTTTGAATACTTGAGTTATCATTTGGCATTTTTGTACGGTGATAATTATTTATTTGTGCTTGATATATGAATAGCTTAATATGCGATATGTTTTCCACAACTGTTTCATCTAAATTTTTATGTGAAATAGTTTATCTTTATTGAATTCTTTTCTCATAATAATTGAATGATCTTTATTATCAATTGTTATCTGAAATCCTTTTAGATCGCATATATTGAAAGATTACATCCCGGGTTAGTTTAGAGTTAGATATTTCTTAAAATACAGTTTGCATATGAATAGATTAGAAATAGATTAAAAGCATTTTACTTAGGAATTTTAGAAAAGAAATATCAAATCTCAACACACACACACATATTGGGAAACTGGTCCCATTATCCCCAGTTGGACCCACTACACCAAACGGAAAAGGAGCTGCCATCCAAGGTCTGGTGGGTATCCCCCTTGTTGTAGAACCGATTTTCGGGCTTCCAACAGAGGCTGCCCTTCTTCATTTAATCAATTGTCTACTATATAATGACCTAGGGCCAGCACATCGGCGCCCACTTGACTGCTACATTAGTCCTTCAAATTCTGCACATCCTTAGGCCCTATACACCTGACTTTCCACCAATCTTGTTGTCCTTCAAAAGAGCAAGGGTCAGGGCTCTTACTTGATAGTCTCTTAACAAACCTCCAACTGTACTTGGACTACCATCAATATTGTCTTCATCTAGTGCTCTTCAAATATACCGCCTAACAATGGTTTGAGTCCTCTCAAAATCATTGTTCTTGTGTATCAACAATTTGATATTTGTTGGCCAATCTATGAAAAATATAAACTACTCCCCTTATCATCCTTCTAACAATTTGTAGATGATCACTAAATGAGGGTCACAAATCAACCACTAATAGTCCACTAACTAATTTTTTTATAGGTTGCTTCAGATCTACGTCTAAAACTCTATGTGCGGTCCACCAAAATCAACTCCTCTACATATCAATCCATTCTTCATATGGCACATTTCTTCTTCATGCTCAATCTTATGCTCAGGTTTCACCCTCCTTTGGATATGTTGTCTCCACACATACTGAATCTGCAAACCATCTTCCAAATCTATGGTCTATATCACAGAAATAAACCTCACTGTAACGGTCACAACCCATCTTCTTCTACGTAGATTTGTCATAGTCTTAAGGGAATACCTCATGAACTAAACATGCTAGGAAACTGTCCTAACTAGGGCATTATACTTATGTACTTTTAATCATTGTAGAACAAACCCTATCCACCCATAGAAAAAACCATGACTCTTGCCTTCGCAAGGGACTCGACCTAGCTCATATGGATCCATATATTCTAGGAATTTCTTTGATGGAATCTTGAAATTAACTTTATATCTCAATGTCTACCCTCAAACTAGGGTTACCTAAGTCAATATTACACCTGCGTCTACTTTTGTCTTGGCTCTAAATTACAGTGCAAGCCCTCCTCCATTTATGTTGTTCTTTATCACAGACCTTGCGGCCTACTAACCACCACAAAACAAGATCGTATCAACCCTC